>CM068371.1:259247726-259847726 GCA_034769895.1 Magicicada septendecula | reverse complement strand
GTTTTCTCCAAAACCAGACTTTTCGGCAGTGCCATCGACTTCCATCATCAGCGACAATCGAGTGCGATAACGTGAGGTGGTATACGTTAGTGACCACAGTACTGTGGTTAAGGCTGAAGCAGTAAGTAGAAAGAAGTAGTTTCTATGGAAATATTTCATTTCGAAAATGATTTTTAAAAAAATCTTAGAACATGGTAGTCATGTATGGTTCTCCATACCGATATTTCATACCGGTTACGCGATAATCGCAAAGCAGTGCAATGGAATTTGGAAAACAGAATTGATTATTACGTACTTTGATCTCGATAGGCTAAAGTTTATGACAGTATAAATCTACAACAGTAGAAGGCTCGCTGCCTTAATTGATCTGCTGTAATCCTAGGGACTGTAATAGCATAGAGTTGATTTTACTATAGAAAATATAGCCTACTATTATGAGCTATTAAAAATCTTAGTAAAATTCCTAACTAAGATAGATAAGATAAGATCACTTATCGTAAGCTTATTTCTAAGCCAGTTGCGTGTGTTAAAATAAGGCTTAGAAATAACGGTATAAATAATTTTATATGGGGAGAATCTTGAATACCTTATTTGTCCTGAATAAAATGTGAAGTCCAACCTTCAAGCTAGTTTCATCCCCCCCTCACCATGAACAGCTCCCACCAAGTTAAGCCACTGAAAGTCGATGGGTACGGACGAAAAGGAAGACAGAACCTGCTGGTAGTAGTCTATAACGTTTGGCGAGACATAATTTCATAAACATTATTTTTGCAATTCCTTTGAAGAAATGGAGTGAAAGGTGCAAAAGCGATCCATATAGACTACCAGACTATGGACTGAAAGGCACAGAAGGCACACTGCATTAATGTAAACTGTGCCTTTAATTTGTGAATCAATAGTGTAGGCCTTTTATTCTCTGCAGTCGTATCCATTGTTAACTAGTGTTGACCAGAACTATTCATGTTGATGCATCCGATATCAGCCGTATTAGTGTGCCATAGTAAGCAGAACGATATTCACCGTTTTATTCCAGTAGCATTTCTCCTTTATTTACCGTACGCGCTTACCATCTTCTTTACGCTAGTAAATCTTGTTAGCAAGTACAAAACACGTGCTAGTCCGTTTGAGATAGATGATGCAATCTGCGTATGCTTTTTTATATAATTAGGTACAGACCTACCTACCTACCGTAAAAATAAATGTGTTAACAGTGAGTAGAATATGATCCGATTGGCGCACTCTTTGCTACGGAATAGGCGTTATTCACGTGGAGATATTCCAGTTGTAAAGTGATCATTAATGTTATTGACTTTAATGTAATTTGAGTTAGAGTAATTGTGTTTAGTGCAGAATACCACTGTAATGTCATAATCACTGGGTAACATTGTATTATTATAACGTGAAAATCACAATTACACTGTACACGCATAGGCTAGTTTAACAATATAACATTAACTTTGTCTTATAATGTCTGTAATATAATATACTTTGATCTGTACCAGTTTCCGAGTTTTAATCAAATTATTTTTGTAGTTTCCTTTTACGCAGAAGGCAGAAATAAACAACATAATTCCTGACGCAAATCCAATGTAACTGAGGGCACTGTTTTTTGTTACGCAAAATCAGATTTACTTCTTTCAAGAGTATAATTTACTCTCGACTGTTATTTTCGTGTTACAATATTATTTTTGTGTTAAAAAGTTAGTTGGGTATTTTGTTCGATCCTCGATACTTTCGATAGAATTTAAAGAGAACAGCACGTCTGCCGTTTGTAGATATCACATAACTTTACAGCAGCAAATAATCGTATCCCAGTGAACATAACCGTAAGGTTACTTGGTTAAGTTTTCGGATTTTTACTTCATTAACTATGATCTCTATAAAGCCACAGGTAGAAGAGACGTGGGTCGTCCGAGGATGAGATTGGTGTCGAAACAGGTTAATATAACCTAATCCTTGAAGAAGAAGAAGAAGAAGAAGAAGAAGAAGAAGAAGAAGAAGAAGAAGAAGAAGAATTATGATCTGAACAGGAATAAGTTCTACGATCATGAGTTCTGTGAACATTTAGAAAATTACTTTTAGCAGTTATTAAAGTAAAATAATAAAAATACTTTAAGTAAAATAGTAATATAAGTAAGTAATATAGTGACATAGTAATAAAGTAAAATAATAATAATACTTTAAGTGAAATAGTAATATAAGTAAGTAATATAGTGATATAGTAATAAAGTAAAATAATAATACAAATAAAGTAAAATAATACTTTAGCAATTAAAGTAAAATAATTGAGATACTTTTAAACAGGTATTATTGCTTCAAAAACCTAAGTTAATGTGAAGGTAAGACTTATAGGCCTACTTTCTAATATTGTCGTGAACAAGCGGGTGGAATCAGTACGGCAATAAAACGAAGTCCCTTCACGTCCTGACGTACTACACTTGGACTGACACCCTGACCGAGCTACTCTCCCCCACTAGGTTTAGGCCTTTTACGTCTGTTGCGACGAATCGCTTTTTAGAGTAGCCTGTGTTATATTTGAACGCCCTAAACTCCACACGCTAGTAATTCTGAGACCAGTGGGTTATTTTTATGTTTAGGTAGCATACTCTCAGACTTCTTCCAGATATTCTGGAAACTGTACGCTCAGTTTATTAGTCTCTTGAAACTATATAGTCTCTGATTTACTAACCACTGTAGGCTTACAAGCGTTGTAATCAGACTAGCGCTTTCGCTAGCAAACCACCACTATTAAACGATAAACTACTTTCGCCTCGAAAACCAATAGTCAAATATTAAGTCCCTTGCCTTTACCTATTGATTTCTGTTGATTTAAACCTGAACATGGTTTACATATCGAAAACACTATTCAGACAACGTTTATTTAGTAGTTAGAAAATTAGAAGACTTTAGAGCTTAGACTTTAGAGACTATTAGAAGCTTTTAACATTTCGTAGCATAGAAACGTTACACTTTTGAACAACGATATTCACTAGACCAGGTGTAAAGAATTGACTAGAAGCAAGCGATTAATTGATAATAGGACATATTAGAGTATTTTAAACGTAATAAGACCAGTGGTAAGATACGGAGCAGAGACAATGTGCCTCACTAGCAAAGATGAGCAAAAACTGGATATGAATAATAATGAAAGGAATATAAGAACCAAAGAAAACTGATCGAAGGAATGTATATAATATATAAGAGTTTAAACAACTAGATACAGATAAGTAATACAATAAAGACGGAGATACGAGTAGTTATGATAGTAGTTACAGTAACTCAGAAAAATTGATATTATATGAACACGTAGCCTAAATAAAGAGGCGTCAGTATCAGAAAAAATCATGAAGCGGAGAACACACAGAAGTAGACCTAAAGAAATACCGAAGACAATACGGATGGATCAGGTCACTGGTGACATAAAAATCATGAAGCGGAGAACACACAGAAGTAGACCTAAAGAAATACCGAAGACAATACGGATGGATCAGGTCACTGGTGACATAAAAATTATGAGGCGATGGGATGGAGACAGAAAGTGGAACAGTTGAAGAGGAGAGAGGAGGAAAGAGGAAGGAACACCAATTGTAAATACTGATGGAAGAGTGTGGGTGGAATGACCAACACTACTGCAGTTATGGAGTCAGAAGAGTACAATTTAGCGGCTATAATTCCAACAGGTATGTGTATACTTAAATAAAAATTAATAAATTTATGAATAATTATGATTAAAATACTTTATACTGATTCATCTTCTTCTTGTTTCTCTGAATCCTGTGCTGGAAATTATTGGGTTCTCTGTCCATTCCTGATAATCTTATCTTTAAGACGATTATTCTTAATTCTGTTTTACTTGAACCCTTTCAACTTGATGTTTCTTCTACCGTTTCTTCCCTATACTGTCTTCGTCTCTACTTTCCTCTTATGCTATATGGTGTAGCTTTAGTACACTATTGGGTCTTTAGTCACTTCGTCTTAGACTTTAGTAATAGCGTTTGCGTCTTGTCTTAGCGGTCTTGGTATAGTTCACCTCTATTTCTTCATGTTTCTCTTGGCGTTTCTAACTCTAACTCTTCGTGTTTTATATTTTGTTCTTCTTATAGCCCTATATTTTATTTCTTTCCACGTTATGTTGCTTTATATTGCATACTGAAGTGGTTTCTTTATCGACCGTGACACATGGAGTTGGAATTTCCAATCATATTAATATAAAAAAAATGTTTACAAAAAAAAAAATTAAAGCTGTAACAGATATTAACGTGGATTGGCCAGAAAGCTTTTTGCATGATCTTCCGTGTTCGAGAGCTGCACAGGAACGCGAATCAGATTCCGTGTAATGCTGTCATAATTTTTCGCTCGTGTTTTTCTCTCGGCGTCGTATAGTTGAAAGAAGTGATTATAATAAATTGCTTATCAAATAATTCATCCAAATTTTTGTTGGTCACACTTTCTCACGCGTGTGCCCAAATCGATAGCAACAAGTGAGTTGGCAAATTGCATTTCAAGTCTTCTGTTCAATATTTATTGTGTTTTATGTATGTTGGTTACACGACCAACATGGGGATCGCTTTAAACTACAACCTCGTGTTATTACAATTGAAGACGAGTCGCTTTCCACCGAATTTCAATCAAATGCATTTCACCGACGCGACGCCACCGTGCAACAGAATTGAAATCCATTGTAAGCTAACATGTTGTATGTTGGACAGGTCTGGATGCTCCATTGTCATCGACGCAGTCATCGTCATCAACACAGCGACAATCGCTATCGCTAAAACGTAATTGAAACTCTTTCCATTCCATTATTTAGTGTTGATTGACGTTGATAGAATCATGAATCGACAACCAATCGTGCGCGCGCGCGCCCGTCGAACACAATGCCATGGCGTTTTACTTAAAGGACTCAACAACTGAGCCCCACCACTGTGCACGGCTACATTGTCTACCTGCGTTCCGATGAGAATATTTAAATAAATTTATGTACACCGACTCGTTTGTTGTCTGTTTGTTTGTGCAGACATGTGTGTTACGGCTATTGTCCGCACAAATTAATGTTTGTTTTACGTTTTGAAAGTATTTGTATTCCATTCGAAATTCGTTATTACGTTTGCAGACTCGTTCTTTCTCTCTCTTCCTCTTTTTTTCTCATTCTGACGTACACTTGATTACACTCACACACATACACGTAAGCTAAACCATGATATGCTAACAAAATAGTACGTGTAAACTGTCTGAGGCAATAGTATATCATTATTAAAAAAATTAAATTTTCCGATAAGTGTCTCTCCCTTCGTTTTTCATCAGGAAGTATCTAATTGTTCCAGTCCCAAAACACTGTATTCAACGCTTTCTAGGTTTTCCTATGGCCTTTCTCTTTTAAGGCTTACGAGTAAGAAATCAAATTTTGTAACAACGTACCAGCATCCTGTAGAGTCAATAGTAGGCTGCTGTAATGGTCCTGCTCTGATTTTATTCGAAGATCCACCTCCTAGATTTCTTTTGCGCTAAAGCTGAGAGGAAACCATCCTTTTCCGTTTTAGGGCCGTTGACCTGTTGTTACCAGATACACAGGGAACCGAATATTGGTTACGGTCTACATCAGAATTGTTCTTTCATGAGTTGTTAACGGTTTCCGTTTATCTACCAATGTATTATTGGTTTCTGCTTAACGTTAGTCGTTCGCCTAAGGTATACAGGTTCCACAGGACTGAAGGACGTTTCCACGGCATTTACGATCAATGTAAAGTAAGCCTGAGAGACCATTTTGGCAGTAAATATCAAAAATACGATATTTAGAAGCCTTTCTATCGCGAAAGCTACCGAAAAAGTCTACCTGACCTCAGAGCTATGTCGGGAAAAGTCACTAGACAACGAAATTCACAAAAGAGAAGTACTAACAAAGGATGGCGAGGATTCCAGGAACTGCTCACTTGAACTGCCTCGGTTCAAGACGCTCACCTTCATCACAAGAACCCTCTACTGCCTTCCACTCAAGGAAGAAAATTAAGTTTTTGGGACGTATAATATGAGTACACTAGTGAAAAAAATAACTATCCGAGAGGAGACAGTTAAGGAAAGAGAATATATCATCCAGTACATTTTTCGACTACGTGTCAAAGCCCACGAAACTCTCAGACTTTGAAATCACCAGGACTATCGAAGATACAGACCATCGGCGGAACATCACAAATCCCTAATGATGAATTCACCCTAACTGATGAATCATGATGTTCAGAGCGAATTTCAAGAAAGGATAAAGATGCTTATGTTGATCTGTTGGGCTACAGATTATATTATTATTTTATATAGGCCTATGTGAACATATAGGCCTATTCTCATTTGGCATATGAAAATTACACAGCACTTTTTAACGTAATTTGTAAGGTTGCTTGACATATAAATTTAGGTTATATAAAGTGTTAAATCTATCCGAAAGTAAAGAAAAATAATAATGAAAGAAGGGTGGATAGATTAGACCCGCTGGTGCCGATCGACTCTTGTACTGATGAGAAGTGATAACGAATACCTCATTTCATCTCACACGTAGACGATACAACACAATCTTGAGTGTTGTTATTAGAATATTCGATACATATCTGCAGCCAACCTCAGTTGTAAAACTAATTAGGTAAAGAAGGTTATAAGGTGTCCTTTTCGAATTAGTAAGTATGCACTGGGATTATGGAAACTGTTTCTAGGTATACACAAGCGGAAAGAAACTGAGCCCTGACTCCATAGGATATTTTCAGACAGCAAAGTGTATTAGAAATAATATTTGTACATTCGTACAACAACACGGATCTCCAAAGACGTGACTATGTCTTCTACGAATAACCGATTTGGTTCGGGTTCTGATGTAGCCAATTCTTGGTTGCACTTTCCACATCTTTGGCGTTTCCACATCAGTGATCTTTCACTGGACGACTGCTCTGCATTCACATTCAATGTTATTTACATTTGAATCAATTAATGTTTTGTAACGTTTCATAGTTTTCTTTTGTGGTCACTTATCAACAGACCTTGTAGCCTATTTAGTGGTAAAATTAATTATCATAATTTATAGGCATTGGTTACAGTTGAGATACTGACGGTAACTGAGGCAGTTCAGCTTTCCGTATCGCACTTTGAGTACAATGAGAATTTAGTGATTCAAGTGTAAAACTACTTCAGTTTGGATGTATTTTTTTCTAACATTTGTTTTAATTTCTTATCATGAAGTGGATAAATTTGTTCCTTATTTGAACCCGTTCATACCTGGTTTGTTTATTTGGGTAATGAGGCAGAAAACTAATTTTTCTTCAATAATGTCAAAATAGTAAGCCTATAGCAAAATTTTCTACAACTTTTGAGTGTCATTAATTAATGGAGTATCATTAATTAAGCTTTGTCTTATTTCATTTCTAGATTATAAGATCACTAATAAAAGTAAATTCGAATGTTAATATTATGTTTAGTAATTATCGCAACTCGCAACATAGCAGATTGCATAACAAGTAGGCCTAAACATTTTCATAAATCTGATAAATTTCCTAAAGGAACAGATTTAAACATTTAAACATATAAAATTCACTCTTCATTAAGGGCATGTGTGAGCATATATTTAGTGATAAATTGTACAGATGAAAACATTCTTTTGAAACCACCCGACGGCTTCCCAAACAAACATCAGGACTAACTGGAAAAACAAGGATTACATGACATGATATAATTTTCAAATCTCTTACTTATTCGTTACAGTATATAAAATATTTTTGTTTATTTTGAATTCACTGTCGGTTAGAATATTTTAATAATGCTTATACGATCCCTTTAATGAACATTATAAAAAAACTTTCTAGGAAATTTGGCCACAAAATGTATAAGCATTTTCTGGTTTGTCAGATTTGTTTCGTAACTCCAAGTTCGAAAGTGAACTGCTCACTGGACTATCAGAAGAAAATTTGTTTTTTCAGTCCAAAGCTTGAGACTTTATTTGGATAAAAATAATACATCAGATGTTACATGCTACATTTAACTATCACGTGAATAACTAAGAATTTGTTCAATATACAAACTGTATTTATTGTTAATAAATCAGAGCAATACTAGTTAAGAAGTTTGTAAGTGTAAACTTTCGCGAAGCTAATTAAAGGCAAAGTGTTAATTTTCTTGTACGTAATCTGCGAGAGAGAGAGAGAGAGAGAGAGAGAGAGAGAGAGAGAGAGAGAGAGAGAGAGAGAGAGAGAGAGAGAGGTAGACAGACAGAGAGAGAGAGTGAGAAAGCGAAAGATATGATGCTTAATTAATTAATTAATAACTGATAAATGTACACAGAATTTGTTTTCAACGATTTGTGATGTTTGAACTTTAACAAGTACTTGCAGATTTTAACATGATAATGTTTTTAGGCTGGGGGTCATTCCACAAAAATGTAACGTCATCGAAAAATGTAACGCTTCCACACTTTCGATTCCCCACAGTCTACAAATCTTCGGTCTATGTCGTTTTAACATGATAATGTTTGTTATATAGTAAATATATTTGTTACATAGTAAATATTTGTATTATAAAGTAAATATTAAAACATTATCATAAATTATTCCTTAGGCTTTCACGGCCGGTGTCATTTGAATTATGCAAGATATCCGGGCTGTTTGGCCGTGGTCCCTGGTTTAAAACAAAACCAAACGTTTCGGCAGCTCCACTGGCTGCCAACATCAGTGGTATAAAATTTCTGCACTTTGGGTGTCTACGTGCAGGCCCACAGTACTGTGGCACTACCTAAAAATCAGAAATTTCGCAGTTTTCATGTTATTAATTATAGGCCTAATTTTCTAGAACTCTAAACGTAATCAAATCTTCTGCAGTTGTAGAAACCGTCTGTGTTCTCTACTTTCACGGAATTTTCTTATCGTTTTTCGCCACTAAGGTAATTATTTGCTAATAATTAACGATCGATTAAACTAATTGAGGACACTCAAATAATGGAATATTATTGTAACTATTATCAAACTGCCATATAACCATTTTAATTTTCTTATTGTTTGGATATACGTGAGTTTGATAAGACCGTAAGTCTTGATTAGGCTATGCCAATCCTGAATATGAAGTGTACGAGTATTTTGCGATTCGAAGGTATCGATTACGTTACGCGCGTCCTTCGGTCTTCCATGTAGGCCTATTTCTTTTTTTTTTAAAGGTTATATACGTGCAAACAGATCTATTCTTCTCCATATCCTTTTCTTACTTACATTTACAACATTTCATATTATGTCTACAAAGTGTAACGCAAAAATTGAGCAATCGCAAATTTTACGAAATCAAACTATGCTGAACGCAAAGAAATGTGTATGTTTTAGAAAGCGGGGAGGTAGTGAAACGCCTGTACCGTTAGGCGGCGTTACATGAAAGAAATTAACTTTAAAAAAAAAAAAGCTGTAGAGTATAGCGGTAGGTTAGCAACGCCGGCCTTGGGGCTGACGTCTATAAGGAAGGTAATTTAGGCTAAGTCACGTTTTGGGACATAACTATCATAAAATGTATTATACGCTAGGATATTAGGGGTGTTTTCCAATGTTGTAAACTTTAAGTGCATGTAACAATAGATAGCGTTATGTTCGAGAGAGCGATGTAAGAGTGAGATAGATAGTGACGCTAGTTTTTTAAGCAAGTGAGACGCGAAAAACGTTCGGCAAATCTGAGGAAGCGTCATGTGTTGCGCGGGAGGTTTTCGCTAAGGAGATTGGGCGATTTTGTATTTAGCGCTAGTCTAAACCTATGGGCTTGTTTTCTATCGAGACTTGGTAAGGGAAATTCAAAGCCTAGTATAAAAATATGAATTTGGAGAGAAATCAGGCAGTCTTCTTTTATATCGGCGAAACTACACTGAAGAGACTCGCGTGCGCTGTTTTGCGTTAACTATATAGATATAAATTTTATTAGTAATTTAAAGAATAAAGTAAATTCGCAGCAGTAAACAGAAGTACGGAAACGCGATAATTGCTAACGCTAAATTTATAAAGTTTAATATACAGTAATAAGTTAATGAGTGAATGTTCGGAGTAGTACCGAACAACGAGAAGTAAATACTACATATAAATGTTCATCAATACGATATGTTGTAGTGAAATCACTGAAGAAAGCGAATTAGTTCGGGTTAAATTCACGACGGTATGAGATAATCGAGACGCACGCGACGCGAACTGTGTTAGATACACTTAATGTAAATTCAAGAATACGTTGTAAACCAGAGTGTACAATTATACGACATAATTGTATGTATCACCAATATGTCAAGTGTAGTGTAGATCTGTGATAAAGTGAATTAGTGCATTCATAACCAGGATTAACACGCACAAACAGCTGCTGACGACTCACCGGCATGCAACACCTTAAGGACTACGCACATCGGAAGGATTCTCCACGCAAGTAACAAATAAATGAACATTTGATTCAATATTGTTTTATAAATATATATATTTGTAATCAAATATAGTGACTCAATTTGTCTAAAAAGAACTCATTGCCACGAAATAATATTCAAATTGTAAGGCAAAACTATTCAAGTCGTGTTAAAGAAATTTGTAGTATATAAATGCAAATGAATCATTAAAAGTTGATTGATATATTTTAATTTGTGTTTATTATTACTGGCGCCCTGAGGTACAATAAAGAGTCGGTACACTGGAGTAAGTGTTATAGTCTATTGAGTAGAAATATTAATATTATCAGTGATTAAAATAGTTTGTAAAACTTATTTCTTAAATGCTCATAGGCCAACATAATATGCAAATCAACAATTTAACTCTTTCATAAAGGCCTATCAAGTAGTGTATTACAAAAATTTACAGTTTTAGGTTACACAAAGAATTTAGAACAACAACAAAAATCGACAAGAACTTAAGTTAGGCCTATAAATAACAACATAGGCCTAACATCAATTGTAACAAAGCGTCTTCAGTCATCTTTTGCGAATCTGTAAATTCGTATATTTTGTGAAACTGATTGATTAATAATTATTGTTTGACCGTAAGTACGACACGATTCTTATATGTGCTTGAGTAGAACGTATGAATTGGAAACTCTGGATGCAGCCAATCCAGTCAACAAATTATGTACTGACATAATTTTATAAGTGTATTCTGCAGGCAAAAGCTAACCTAGAGCAACGAATGCAACGAGCTGGTTGTTGAACAACTTGTTTATATGCAGGCTAGACGTCTGCCTGAAGCCTGAATGAGTGAATACCCACAGGGTATTAAGATAACTCAAACTACTAGTATACCTGCCCTCTTTCCTCTTCCATTCTACACTTCTGCTGACCATTTTTACCGCATCAGCAGGGGGTGGGGTGGTTTTTATTGGTTAGGGATTCTTGTCGCCCAACAAATAATCAATTTACCGACCGCTACAGTTCCGTCTTTTGTCCCTCGAGACCCGAATTGGATTCTTCAGGACAATATTGGGTTGGTCTTGGGGGACGTCTACTGCGATTGGAAGCAACCTCCCTCACGTTCTCACCCGATTGGTCGCCACCTACAGTACCTGATGCATCTACCCCTTTCTCGCGATTTCTCAATACCATTGAACGTAAATGCCTGCTTGTCACTGAAATTACTGTACTTGCTAATTTCTCGTCTTATGAAAGACAATGTACTGTATACAGAGACGAGCAATAAAGACAAAGTTTGTATGTACCCCAGACATTTACTGCCGTTTAACTCTCTGTCTGTCTGTCTGTCTGTCTCTCTCTCTCTCTCTCTCTCTCTCTCTCTCTCTCTCTCTCTCTCTCTCTCTCTCTCTCTCTCTCTCTCTCTCCAACTCCCACTCACGTACAAACTCTTGCGTCTCTCTGATTACACAAATCGAAATTACAAGATTTTAAATCTAAAATATTATGCGTAGAGCAATTTATGAAACAGAAGTTAAGTATATAACATGATTATTGTAATATATATAAATATCAGTAGTAGTAGTAGTAGTTGTAGTAGTCATATTTTTTAATATAGGAATATTTATTGCAAAGTGATTTTAATAGGCCGATGAAGAAGAATTAGGAGCATTTGTCTCTTTTTTTATTCTTTTTTCTTTCCACTCTTACATTAGGTATTTTGTTCAACACACGCCATTGTTGCACACACGCGCGCGCGCGCGCACGCAGGCTTATATAATATGTATGAAAATATGTAGGCCTATTATTATTATTAAACTTGTATGTCATATAATATCAAATATTAATTCAAACACTTTTTGCTACAGTCTATTTCTTGATGTAGGCCTATATAGCCTAATATATATTATATTTATAATAACTTTACCTCAAGATGTTTTTTTCCTTATTTAGAACATGTTTCGGGGCATTTAGTGTTCCCATCCTCAGCTTTCTTAATTTTGAATCTTGTGGAGTACTTGTGTGTTGGTTGGTTGTTGTTATGGTTTTCTGTTGGGTTTTTGTATTTTGAATTGGTATTATTGTGTGTGATTGTGGTGTATAGGCCTATATTAGTATTTTGTGTATTTTCGATGTTGAGTGCTTTGAAAATTTTGTCATGTTTTGTATTGATTTGTGTTTGTTCAGACATTAGTTTGTTTTGTGTTTGTGTTTGTAGCCTATATTTGTAAATTTTCCCCCACAAAACACATAACAAACTAATACCTGAACAAATACAAATCAATGACACATGACACAATTTTCAAAGTAACCAATACTTATAGGTATAGGGACGTCTGGATGTGACTATAAAATTATAACGTTGAAACTGTTTTACTGGGGTAGGGGTTTCAGGATAGTTTCTGTGAGGTAGGCCTAAATATTGGGTTTTAACTATATTTTTGAACTTTACTATGGAGTTTGGTAAAACTGAGCTTTATTTAACCCTATAAATAAACAGTTAATCTATTTATTGTAAACAGTTGATCTCATACTTTTTGTCACTGTTTTTATTAACCGATTTTATTCTATAGTTGGCCATCACGTCCGATCTACAGAGGAATGTCACAACTGCGTTCTAGGCCTAATATTGTACACATTGTGAACACTTTTCCTTATTGTATCAATTCATTTTCGATTCTGTTACGATTCGACTTGAGTATTGTATGTATGAAAATTCGACAACAACTTCCTGGAGCTATAAAAAATTTTCTGCCTCATTAAGCATTTGCATTGCAAACTTTTTGCCGTATTTTATTGTGTAGTGGAAAACGACTTTCAATCGGGAAGTTTTTAAATTGACATTTTATAGTTCTTCCTTTAGCAAGTAAATAATAATTATAAATATAGAAAAGTACATTTCATGACATTCGATACTTTATCGTTTCTGTCGAACGTCAAAACTTCGCAACAGTAGGCACCTGTATTGTCTCTTAATCATTTCATAAATAAATGAAGGATAACTACTGTATTTAAGAAGATGTTGTGATGATACTCTCTGGGAACTTGTTGACCCAACTATTAGAGAAATAATGTAGACACGAAAAAACTGTTAGACAAAGCAGACAGTAATGGTATGAACACATGAGAAGACATAAGGCGAAAGATTACCCAAAAAATGATTTAAATAAGTACCACATGCAAGAAAGGAAATAGGTCGCCGAAGAATATGATGGAGAAACAAAATAAAAATAAAAATGGATACAGGAGAACTGAGGGAAGATATCTGGGAAAATATTAAATTGTGGTGCCTACAACCAAATGTCCTAAATCTATACAAAAATATAAAGGAGTATTTACGTTACTTAGTACATTACTTAGGGAAACTTCTAAAAAGTACGTTGATTGTATGCTTCAATCAATCACAATAGAAAACAAATGAAATTTATCATTTATCTTTTCAATCTCCGTCAAACACAAATAGCGAATATTTGTAGTTACATATTCAGCCATATCAAGAACAGAGATTGATATTGAGTAGGGTGGCAATTTACGATATAAGTGGCAAGTCTGAGAGGATGCAGTAGTTGAGCTGTACAGTTAAGAACAACAATGAAGTGATTGCTGCAGAAGTAACAATTAATTAGAATCGAATTCATGGCGTACAATTGACTCAGACGTCTAACATACATCCAGGCAGCGGTGGCATTGTTACAGCTTGTGGTGCCATGTATCAACTATTTTAATCATACCCTTATAACGTTAATAAACACAATACTACAAAGATCATACTGTGCTGTCAGTTGGCGTTTTTGTCTGTATTCTACTTCTTCTTCTTTTTCTTCCTGTAAACGCAGGATAATTAAGAACTTCACTTTCCTCGCCTAAGTTGGCGATTCTGACGTAATTATAATATACAGATTTGTAAAGTTGAAATGTTCATTGTCATCGTAAAACGTTAATTACCAATACAAACGTTCATTTTCTTGGGCATCATGAGCAACTCACGTCTCAAAGCTGACCGCTCGTTAGGAGGTTGATTCATTACTTACAGCATATTAGGCCTATAGGCTAATTTATTCTAGGCCTTGTAGCCTAATTTTAAATTGTAAGTGATTGTAAAACTTTCATTTTTGCCTTCACCTTATGGTAGGGAGGATTTGGATTTAATAACTAAGTAGTCTATAAATTATGCTCTAATTGTTACAATTATACTTTTACGTGTAAGTAATTTTAATTAAATTTCGGTATATTTTTTGATAAATACAGTACAACTTCATTCACAACCGTGCATTGCAGTGTGTCTTGTTGTCACGAAAGTTCGAAGTCAGGTCAGGAAAATGTATGGTAAAAGAAACTTCAGGTAAAACGTGTATAATTTATTTACTGTAGCATTTATGTGTTTAAAATATATAAAAAAGAGACGTCTCACTCTTTTCATCGTCTTGTTATGATGTGTATTCTCATGTGTACAAGATTCTCATGTTATGGAAATGTCTGAACAAAAAAATAGCGTAGTGACATATAGGCCTAATATTTCTACGCGTTTGTGCTATTAGGCCTATACTGTTTTATGAAATTTATCAGAGTAAATACTGCCTAATTTTATAATCCACTAACAGCTACAGTAACGAAGAAATATGTTTACGTGGACTAAAAAATAGTCTACTGTAAACTCAAAATATATTTTAAAATGTTTTGTACATTTAAACAATATATTTTGTATAAAGTATCTCTACATTTTACAAATATAAAATATATTTTATATTTCTTATTATATGAATTAAGGCTTTTGTCCGTTACTTCTAGAAGCTTGGTGGAATGCAGGTTCGTAGTCACTATAATGCTTTTTTCTTTTCAATTCCATCTTGCTCCATATGTAAGCCTATATTAGCTTAAGGTAGTCAAAGGAAAAGGTAGTCAGAATAGTAAGAAGGAAACTCAAGGTAAAATGATAAATGATATTGTGTTTGTAACGTTTATATTTAAACCTTATTAGAGTTCAACTTTTTGTTTACAAAAATTATTCCTGTAGTTTTCACAAAGAGAAAGATTTATATTTTTAATTAAAATTACGTCTTAAACATAATAAAATAATAATAAGTAAAGGCACATATAAATAATATAAGTTTTATTGACCTTATTAATTTTAAAGAGTTGACCTAATGATATTCCAAATTCCGTTGGAACAGTTCTCGGGAAATAAGCGAACGACAGACAAGAGTACGATTGTTTTACTTGACTTAATTTAATTTAAAATTCTTTAAATTACTGTTTAATCTCTTTGTTGGTCCTTTGTTCCATGTCAGTATTCTTAATGCACTTTTTTAGATTTTTATCTCTCCGGGTTTTTTTTTTGCTTTGAATAAGTTTGTAAGACTTTTTGCAATTTTGTGAGCGAGTGACTTAGTTATTCGTTTCCCTTAACTTTTATTTTGCAACTGTCTACTGAATAATTTGTGTCGTGTAAAACGTAAATTTCAAAGTAGTAATTTCAAGTTACTCCTTGATTACTTATCTAGCGTCAAATGTCGCTCAGTGTCCAAGAGCACTTAAATGTTTCCGGTAGTATAAATTATTAGAACTCGCTGTTTTATATACTATATCAGTGGTTCCCATTCCCCCCCCCCCCCCCGTAACTCACTTCGTTTGTATGGAACGACTATATCGGCTGGTCAGTTTACTCGAAGACGGAGCCATTGACGAATCGCGTTAAAGGTACAAGAGTCACTGGCGCTGCAGTAAATGAGAGACCCAGGCAAGTTAAAATCAAAAGTCAGTTTAATTGAAAAATAAAAAGTAAAGAGTCTAAATAAATATTTGTTTCGAGATCGATGAGTCAAGGTAATATTAGCATCATAGCTTAAGGCAAACAGTCGTAGCCTCTACACAACCAAGGTTTGCTTACGTTTCTGAAGATTTTGCTGGTGAATTCTGCTTGTTCAGTGGTGATACCTTTATCTACATAAAGACAGATTTATGTGGTTCTGATAATGAGAGCTAAACAATTACAGCAAGTAGATTTAGATGGATTGGTCTTATTATGAGAATGCACAATGACGACTCTACTAGAAAAACATTGTTTGGGGAGGGCTTTTGGTCAGCTCAAGCGAGGAAGACCAAGAAAAAGGTTCTTGGATAATGTAAAAGATGACCTACTAATATTGGTGTAAGAGCAAAGGATGGAGACGACTTGGTGAATATCCTGAAAGAGGCTATGGCCCACCGAGGGCATAATGATGACGAGACGGTGGTAATGAGAGCTAGTCGCGTCAACATGATGGTATGTATCCTGACACATATCAGACAGATTAGCAATTTTAATGTTTTGCAATTAAATTCACCCTCACCCTGTAATGTAGGAAAAAATGATTATAAAATTGTATCTTGGTTAACTACGACTACTTAGGAATTAGCAAAAATATTGTTTGCTAATATAACCGCATGGGTTGTAAGCGTGATCAGCATACAGATACGAATGTCAGAAACGATTGTCACTCTCTCACCACCCGGTGTGTTCTATTCAGTTATGCGTTCTTTGTGTAAGAAGTGTAACTGTTGTTGTGTTGCCTACCGGACTACTTTCCAGTCGGTTTGCTAACTGGGTAAATCTTCCCTACAACGACAAACACTCGACGACCAATTTGCTCCACAAGTACTTGTTGAAACTCTTACAGCCAGCATCTGTGCTGCAGTCGAGGAAACATTTTTTTGTTATCTTTCATTAAAACATTGTTTTTGTATCATAATACATTTTTTGCTTTGTTTCGATTCAGCTTCCTGGCTTGCAGATAGAACACTGTAGTTGAAAAGTCATCACTTTAAAGGTTTCATTTGGAGAACAGACGAAGCCTACTGACGTACACAAGTGTTTTGGTTATACATTTTTTGGTCGGTTTCTTTTTCTTTTCCTGATCTGCAGGATAGGTAAATTTATTAACATATCCATGTATATTCAGATATTTAAACCTGTACTTGTGCGCTCATATGCATATAGGTGTGTGTGTGTGTGTGTGTGGTAGGGAGGGAGGGAGGGGGGAGAGAGCGAGGGGGAGCGTCATTTGTGGCATTGTAGTGTTTAATACAAAGTAACAATAATAATGATAGGAGGAGCTTTACCAGGCTTTTCGTCTGGGGAGTTCTGGGGGACGATTTAGATTTTCTGAATGAAACAAAAAACTGTAAAAAAACATCTCGTTATTTGTTATTATTTTGATTTAATTGAGAAGTTAAATGTGGAAACATAAGACTACATTTGTAGATATCTCAAATTTAACAAAGTCATGAAACAACGAAGGCGATATCTCGCATTACAATATAAATAAAACAAACGATACCATGGCATAAATTTTCTCTCAGCTTCTGTAGACGCTGATCCTGTAGTGGGTATAAATAAGCCTATTTTAAAAATTCGCTTTAGTGAGTTCGTGTCTGTAAAATTTGACGTAAATGTAATTGAATCGATCTAATCATTTTGTCTCATAAAAAAATTAAAGATTTTCATAAAACGGTCACTACAAATACGTAATTGGGCGCACGTTTTGTTGAAAACAGCATCAGTTCACCGTTAGTAACTGTAGAGCTCTTGTAAAAGGGATTCGGCGCGGCGTTTTCGGTCTTAAAATACGGAATACCGAACAAGTTTTAAGGTTTTAATTGTTAGATTGTTTACGAGATACCTAGTAATAAAGCACTAAATTAAAACATACAAAAACTATTAAATACAGATCGAAAACTGTGTATAAAAATAGACACACCTGCATAAGATGCGAATAAGCAAACAAAAAACTGTTTAGTATACAACAGTAAACCAAGTGGGCTCGATAGTTTGCGATTTAAATAAACTTTCTAAGTCTACCTCTTACTAATCGCTAAGTTAACAAAAACCGAGATGATAATTTGAGCCGTCCCTCAGACACCAGACAACCAGAATGTTTACACGAAGCGATTTTCTCCTCACAATAGCTTACCGAAATTGAAAAGGTTTGTACCCAGATAAGTAATCGTGCTAACTATTTGATTCAACTTATAGTTATACGTTGCAAAAATTTTCTAGCAAAAAGTTTTCCCAGCAAATTTTGTAATTTTTTATATTCTTCTGTATGCGTCAGGGTGGGGGGTTTAACCTCCCCAAACTCACCCCGATGTGTAACTGCCGATAGTACCAGTAATGAAACAATCAGTATTATACGCTTGCTGTAGATTCACTGGAAAAAGAATAAACACTATGTAAAAATCGAAGACAGAGTAACAGATTAAAGTAGTAATGCACTGAATGCACTGAATTCTTTGAAATTGTAAACCCATCTTAATATTATAAATTAGCGTGTTTATTTTAATTTAAACAGCACAATAATACTACTGTTTATTCAATGAAAACATTACTGTTAATAATAACAATAGTAAATCAGAACAGTCGCCGCAGAAAATGACAGATACATGGTCTTGTAAACAAAAACCTGGAAATATATCACACCTTGAAATCAGATATGTCTAATCTACATAATTTGAAATTCTGTATAAGGTTAAGCGAGCTTCAAAGGCTAAATAGGCAATGCGTCGTAAAAGTCTATAGGCCTACTGCTCCTGTAATTGCTACTGTTCCTACACTACTGCTGCCACTCACTATTCATGTTACCAATACAAATACAAGCTAAGCGAAGAAATATGCCGAAAGGGATTGTAACCGTCCAAGCGCAATCTTCTTCTTCTTCTTCTTCTTCTTCTGTGGCGTCACAGTTCGAAGTCGAACCTTAGGCTCCATAATCATCCGCCTCCATTTTTATTGGTTCCTGAACATATTGGTTTTAATTGGGAGGGGTTGTTGGCCCTTTTCCCAACCCCCAACCTGGAGGGCCAGGTCATTTTTATTCAGGGTTTCCGTTCCCGTAGACCAGCTGTTTTCACTACAGCTTAGAGCCTGGTCTACCCTGTTATGCGCAATCAGACCATGTATTTTTCGTATATCGTGAAAGTATCCATGTGGGCATTGACCAGTTAACTAATTACGTTAACGCTCACATGTGCGAAGTTTAGGGTATTAGAGCACTACGCAGGCTACCGTCAATGTACAAAATTCCATTTTCATTTAGATACTGCAAGTTCATATATTCATTTAACTACTGTTCCTCTTTAATACCAGTCGCATGCCCTCTATTCTCTCTCTCCCGCTCTCCCTCTCTCTTCTTCCCCCTCTCTCTAAATCTCTGTAAAAATTTGTACAAACAGTATCCATGCCTCTGTGTCTGCATTAAATTGTAATAATTACTTACTTACGTCATTACAGTATTAGACCTACATTATGCAATGTGAATCAGATACTCATTTACTTCTTTACAGAACCACATTATGCAAGTTGGGCCTGAGAACATGTGTCTCAAAAAAACACTTTAAAAGAAATGTTTATGTGTGTGTGTGTGTGTGTGTGTGTGTGTGTGTGTGTGTGCGCGCGCGCGTTAGTGTGTCTCGCTAGTAAGGTTTCGTCGTTTTCGCTGATAACAGCAACACTTTTTTCGTTCGTTTTTATGTTTCTTTAACCGAACGTTTCGCTTATACTACGATAAGGCTCTTCTGAGTAGGCCTACACACAAAGAAAGGAGACACGGATAAATCAGCACAGCGCTACAAAAAAATCGTTACATTTTATTTTAAGAAACGGCCGTCACAGAGGCGATTCGTAACTATTTCCCTAGGGTAATCTGATAGGCGACAAAAATTTACAAAAACAAGAATAATTTTATCAGATAGTTGTATGTTGCCGGGAGTTTGGAGACTGTTTAAAGTTATAGGATCGTTGTAATAAAACAAAATAATTATCTCGCAACGTTGGGAAAATGTTATTGTGTTATATTTTTTATGTATTACGTTTCAGTTTGTATCATTCGTTCTGATTTTGAAGTTATTGGGGGGACAATACTTTGTTGTAAATTATGTGCTAATTTGTAACACTGTAGGCATAACTTAATGTATAGGCCTAAATAGGGATGGGACAAGACTTTGGTCTCTGTCTCAGTCGAGTCCTGAGGATCCGTCATCGTAATATGGCCGAAAGGTTTGGTTTTCAGAAAAATAAAACGGCGCTTGTTAATACGAAAAACGTGCTGTTGTTAGAGAGAGTGTACTCACACACATACCGTATATTATGTTCAAACACTCGCACATACACACGCGCTTTTAGCCTATAGCCTATACAAACGTATTAGCACTAATTCATGTAGGCTTACATATACATTCATATAACAAACACGGATGTTTTTCATGATAGTTTTTCTTAAGAAAACATCTAATTAGGCTATACATTGACCTATTAATAATAATAATACTCATTTTATCCTTGTTAATTGGTTATTAGATTAATAAATTAACGCTTGAAAAATTGCATAGGATTTCATGGTCGTAGTCACTTTGGTCATTGTACATAATTTTGTAGCTTATATGTAATGACATAGCCTAACACTTTATGTAAAACGATGCATTTTATCGCTTGCTTTTTACATGCTACAGTAGGCTACTTGCAGCTACTGTAATCAGACAGGCTGTTTCATTAATGATGATTTCTGATGATACCGTAGTTTCAACGCTACGGTTTCGCTTACTTCTTTACAGGATTCTGCAAGATATTTTACATGAGTACACGCGTCTTCACTGAGTCAGTTTAAAAAGTGTGTACGTAATTTTGTATAGGCCTACCTTATAATATCTTATATAATTTATAGAGCCTATATCTTATAAGTAAAGCATAGAAAGATAAAAGTCTAATTTAGAGACACGTACTGTAAAAAGAGGAAGTGAGTTCCCAGATATTAATGACGTGGGAAAATTGCATTGCAAAGGTACTATAATGAACGTTTGAGAAATCTATTACATATACAATCATAAAACAGAAAACTCGTGAATACCTGAAGAATTTGAAATCAATAAACAACACGACGGAATGTTTGAAAAGTACCAACTCAATCACAATTCAGTAACCATCAAAGTCTCCTTATTGTTCAATAATAGCAAGAACAAATCCAAGCACACAAATAGGCTTACACTATGCAACGAATAAACAAGACTGATGGTGAGCATACAGCACGTTGCTCGAAAGATGTCTTAAGTAAGATTAAGGTAAGGTCTATATATAATTAGGCCCATAAATACATTTTTACAATATAATGTAAATAACATTCGAATTGGTATGTATTGCCAATGTGTGTTTGTATGTACGAATTGGCATGCACGACTGTGTGAGTAGGCGTAAGTTTCGGCGGGAAGTTGTATTTCACGGTACATCCAAACCAGTTACAGTCTGAAAGAAAAAGAGAAACATGTGTACAGCGTGTAGGTAGGTGGTGACTTATTTATTACATGGCAGTCTGGTGAGGCGTGCTGATAAAATAATTGTAACTACCACACTTGTAACGGCCGGTGTAGTGTGGTTGGTCACAGCCGTATGACCTTTACTGTCACGCGATTTATATACAACACGGACACTATCTGCGATGATGACCTTTCAACAGGTTAAGTGCTGACCCAAACGTTCACCCTAACCTTTTGCACGCCTTCAACAACTTCTAAGGTTCATATCCAAGTGAACATTTTTCTTAATTTTCTGCAGTCTCACAAAGATGTTTCACATCATCGTAATTATATATTTTATTTGTTATCAAAAAAAGCATGTAAATTTCAGAAGTAGCTGAAGAATTGTTTGGAGAGGGTTTTGTATGCGAGGAAGAAAATTGTTTTGAAAAGACTTGGACAAGAAGCGGGAATTTGTCACCACAGTCAATGACTGTCCAACATTTTACTTTGATCATATTGTACGTAATGGTTATGGGTATACATGATATGATTAAAAATGAAAAGAAAATAGCGTAGTGAGGTGGGAAGAACTAACGCGTTAATGATATTGTAATACTCGACATTGAACATGTACAAGAATTTTTTTCAGACAAACAAGTACAGACAAAAATCTAACAAAATGATCACACATCTCCAGTAATGAAACGTGCTCGAAGAAAACGTTTGGGATAATGTGAAAAAGTATATGTACGTGATGGGTCGAATTTAGAAACACGTTAAAAACTGATACAATAGTACGATCAAGATCACATCAATTTGTCTGGTGACTCATTTTACACGTGTCCATCTACCTTACCAACCTAACGTTATATACTTTAGGTAGGTGACACCGTGCTTTTGGTAGAAGACACTTACCGTGCTTTTGGTAGGAAACAGCAACCGTGTATTTAAGAAATTCATAAAAAATTATAAATATTTTTATCCTTCACGATCCCGTTGTTTCATTGAACAGTCACACAATAAATGAAAAGCTTATTAAATTCGTTTGTTTTTTTAGTTTTGTTGGTATAATATTAAACTAAGTTATGGTTTCTTAAAACGAAGAATAATACGAATATTTGTCAAAAAAGGCACAAGTAAAATACCCACCACATCTCCCTCTAAAAGTTTTCTATTTAGCCAAAGCGCTTCACGAACAGATAGAATCAGTTGTCTTCGAATTCCCAGGATTGGTAAAGCTGTTGATAAATAGGATGTCCGAGGAGGAATATAGTGCGTCAGAATTTTTCTAATGATCAATTCTGTTACTACACCATTTTCCGAACTGGAACAATTACCACCGGATGCAGTCCTTATCCATGAAACTTAGTATCACAGATGTAATCGTAAACGCGACGCTATCAACAAACTACTAATCACTTGAAAGACTAGCTACTTGACGTTTAGGCGTTCGAAATTTTGTCTAAATATTTCACTGTGTATTCCTGATGTTAGAATTCCTGCTATAACTCTGTTTTTAGACAAAAATGATTCCGTCTAAACTGTAACTAAGCAAGCAAGAGGGATGCATTTAACATAGATGAAGTATTTTACATAACGTCAAAAAAATTAAACATTTCTAAACTTCGTATATGGTACGTTGGAGACGTGATTTTTTTTGACAATTGGCAACTTAAATCTACATCCGTATTAGAATATTAATTAACTGAGATAAAAGAGTTAAGCTAGTAAGGGAAGCATCCATTGACGCTTCTACTGAAAGAACAATGTACGTACAAAATATAGGAAAAGAATAAGGATACTGTTAATAATCATAAGCCATGACATCATTTTATAAATTGTAGAGACATAAAGAAGGAATACTCGAAGCCAGAATAATATAATTGTTAATTAACTACTGCAATATTATTAATTAGTTCTCGTTGAGCTTTTTAGATTTAGCTTGAGCTACGCCGTTATCAGTTTATAACGGAAATTGTGGTCGTTGATCTAAAGACATAGCCAATTTACAATAATCAGTGAGTATATAAGAATAAGAGAAAGTTTTCTGCAGCGTATTTTAGGCGTCTCCTAAAAACCGAGGTCATTGTCTTATTAACGACTTGAAAAGCCCTCCTAAAGCTAAGAGTTTAGTGATCTGCCAATATCTTAATATTGTTGGTCTCAGAAAATTTTTCTTACAAAGCTGGTTTTATAAGTTGCGTATCAAACTTACCACAAAATATTAATCAGACGAACTCTGAATGAGAGTAGGAGATAAAAACTTTGTGATACTCGATAAAAAAAGTGATTTGAAGAACTTGAATTTCCTTGTACAGGCGATTGCAAAAAGTGGGCAATATTGGAAAAGAGGTTTTGACCTTGTCAGAAACTGAAGAGTTTGTAGGTAGTCGTCTGGGTAATACGATTAGTTAGAAGTTATAACATAGTTAGAATATAAGTAGACACAACTGCGTCAAGTAGATTTTGACTAGTTTTAAGAAAACATGAGCGCCTTAATGTAAATAGGTGGGTAATGATATTGTTACGCTGATGAGATAACAGTACCACCTCGCTGAGTGCGTATGTGATTCTGGATACACGGTATGCGAGACTGTTCCAGACGTTTTCACATCATTCTACGCGGCGGTATTACGTAACTCTGTGGACTGTTCTAGGTCACGCGAAATGCCGATGCTTCTTCCAGACGTTTACTCAACTAGTCTACCAGCATCCAGGCTGGCTAACCGACTACAATGCATGGCGGCGGAGGTATAGTATAAGTACTGGATTCGAAGCGGCCCAGTTTTAGTTTCAGTTACAGCTAGTTGATTTCTAGTTACTATGTTGATTTCTAACTGTTTCTTGTGTCAAATTAAAGTTATTAGTGACTTCATGGGTGTCAGTTATTCTGTTTCCACTGGACAACACCACGATCGGTGTGGCTGTCGTAGCAATATAAGTGTTATAATAAGAGTGATCAATATTATGAATATAAATGTACTTATAAGTACACTTATAAGTGTTATAAGTATGAATATAAGCGATCAATGTTATGAGTTGCAGACCGAGTGGTATGGTTTTCAAGCTTGTAACCGATAGTCGGTTCTTTCCTTGCTTATAATGTTATTCGAATTAAAACATTATGTGGAGGATAGTACACCTTCATGAAAATAGAAAGACTCAAAACGGTATTTTGTGACAGTTGTCCTCGAAAGTACTGACTATATTACAACTCGGAGAAGATACAGAGAACTTGACACTGAGGAAGTGCTAAGGTGGACTGGTGCAGAAACAGAAAATATTTTATTACAGTAAGTTTCTAGGAAAGGCGTTTCCAACCTAACAATCATAAGAATGTGTAATATCATACTTTATTTTATGTTAGCTACTGACGGTAAATACGTTGGTGTATAATGAACTCATTACTAATATGTTTACTGCTGAACGTAAAGGACGTAAGATGCATTTTAGACAAACGAAATAAACTAAAATACTGGCATAGCGTTAGTTCAAGGTAAAATATCTTGATTAACTTTCAAAAAAACAAAGTTTGAGCAGTTTATTATTTTGCTTAACTTTCAAACAAACTATATGTATGTGGTATTACTAGCGGTTCGCTTTTTTAGTTGTTGAGTTATAATTTCGATATTTCATGATACAATTGAGGAGTATAAGTGACAACGCATATATGTCCACTTATCGCCCCTGATGGAGCACAGGGGGATTTACTAGAATTCCAAAAACAAGACGATTTTGTAGCTGACATTGACTGATTGTCTGTCACTTTAGTTCAGTGTGAACAGTTTGTATTTTTTCTTATGAAAATGTTTGTAAAAAAATATGTATCGTAAAGCAAATGGAAATTTTTGATCTGAGTGATCGGAAAAAATAGGAAGAATGTAACAGATTTGTTTACAGCTATGAATAGCGCACAAAACGCAGTTAGGAACTAAGCGTTTGTTTATCCATCACCACTTGTGGTTTCACGTCGTGTTCTCTTGCAATGTGGCCTCGATTCGTTAACTTGCAGAAAAATTTTATAGAGAAAGAAATATTTTATACGTTATATTATATTTCAGTACGTTGTACTGAAAGAAATATTTTATAGAGCTTTTTCGTTTGTTTGTACAATGAGTTTAACACAAAAAGGATGAGCATATAAGATGACTGAAAATTTACATGAATCGTACTAATGTAGAACAGTTCTCTACGTGAAGATTTCCTCATTACGTAAAGATTTTTCTACTTAGTTGACTTAACTTTGAGTTACGTAAGTTTGTGTTCTACTTAGTTGAGTTAGAGTTAACTTTAGTTGTTTTTTCTGGTTTCTGGTAGTTGTTTTTTTTAACGTGTTGAACTTGATGATCAAAGATTATATCCGATGGTCTGGTGGTTTTGAGGCTTTGTATCTGCTGACTTTTATCCTAAGGTTTATGGCCAATGGGTTTGGATATAGGCTATTTCTAGTCATTTGATGAATCTGTCGTTAAATTGTGTGATGATTTCATTTGCAGTAGGCATTTAAAAGCTATGATAGATCCTTGTTTGTGATACGGAGCATCTGTTGTGGCATGTAACATCTTTGCCTGAAACCTCTCAAAATTAGAAACGTTGATGAACGCCGTCTTCAAAGCTGTATTACATAAGTTTACACTGGTTTGAATACAACCTTATAAATCATCAACTTATTTTGGAGTTTATTTGTGTTTTTCTAACCGAAAGCCACGAATGCTTGCGGAACTTGATGTCAAGTAATTTCCTTTTCGACCGACTGTGTGCCATTTGTCAAGATGTAAGCAGCTGTAGACATGTATTTTTCATCTATGTATACTGTCAGAGTTATACCATGCCACTTGGTAAAAGAAGTGTGCGCTGATTTCATTTCGATTAGTTTAACTGTCTTTTTTTCCTAGTTTTCTGTTTTATTTAAAGTAAGCTGCAGATGATTGTATTGGTTTATGGATACAGCAAGGATCATAATTATCAACCACAATGACCACATTATCAAGAGTCGGTAGATCTGTTGTAAGGATTATTTAAAACTGGACCTAGATTACCTTCTTGGGGACTACTAGCCTTATCGAAAACAGTGTGTTATTGTATTTTTCAGACTTGTTGAACAGTTCTGTTTGAGGGCGGATTTATTTATTGTTCAGTACGTAGTTTTCATTACACAATGAAATAAATTTAGACATTTATAAACATCTAAACGTTTGCAAAGATGTTAAAGACATTCTTATGATTGTCCATATGATTTAGTATTTCACATAGATAATGTATACTCATATAGGCGCATATAATGAATGCACTAATGATTTTTGCATTTATTTATTATTGTAACGCCTACAGTTTCGCAGACTAATTTGTTTCATTCACTTAAAAAACGGCAAAGATTGTCTGAAATGCTTTACATTGACTGTATTCAGCGGTTTAGCGGTTTGTTTGTCAGAATTGACGCCACAGTGTAGATCAAATGTTGTTTTCGTAAAATAAAGTAAAAATTTTTAGCATGGTAAATGTACAAACATGCGTTTTGTTTCATTTCAACAAGTTTGTCAGAAATTATTTTCTCGTTGGCTGTGAGTAACAATGCCACTCGTCCTGGTAGTAATAATATGTTCGGAAGACTGTTTTTCAGTGGTAATGCTGTTCTACAAGACAAATTACTTGCTCATGGGAAAACCATTAACTGAACAGTACGTCGCATTTCTGAGATAACTTTTCTTAGAACGCACGAGCTGTTCGCGTTAAATTGAAACTCTCCAGCCAGTTTTACCGCTTTCTCCAAAAACGTAGTTTGGGGCGCTCTTGTTCAGATATTATTTTAACTTAAAAAAAAAAAGTTTCAAGTATTTTCTTCGTACATTAATCTCATTTTCAGGTTGGATATATGGTTGGTGTCGTGGTAGTATGTAATGGTTTCATGAAACCAAGTGAGCTTCATTAAACCAAACATTAATCGTTGGTAATTTGAAAATATATATTTTTTATTTAACAAAAATAAACGATCAAAGAGTAAGCGACATTGAGTTCACCACAAGTAAATATTGACGCAAATAATTTGGTACAAAACAAATGCTTCCACTGGCTACCATTCGCTAACAAACAAATGCTTCCACTGGTTACCATTCACAAACAGGTTTACTGAATACGTGGAACGTACACATTGTATGACATATTTACAATTTAATTATCGAGAAAACCATAATTTACCGACATTATTATAAGTATTAGTATTTCACGACAAGACCGCAATAAAACCTTTAAATATATAGAAACAATATCAGTTTGATTATAGTCGTGATCAAACCTACTTTCCCAACAGCCACAAAGGAACCGCACCGCCAATACACTAAGTTGAGTTTTATTTATCGGAGATAAAGACGGTACTTTAGAAGATAACTAATGGGGTTCAGAGTATTAACACTTAATTCGGCTTATTAAAGTACTAAATTGGCCACATATTTTTAAAATTTTATTTTAGTAGAACCCGTATTAATATTGGCCAATAAATATTTTATTAAACGATGCGAATTATTTTCAGACATCGTTGTTTATAGTTTTGCTTTACTGCAGACTATTTAAATATTTTAAGAGACTACAAAGTAACTTATCTGAAACTGGCCTAGCTGAGGAGTTTCAGCGCCGAAATTCCGGGCAATGTCAGCTTTATAACTTGGTGACTATGCCGTTTTACGCGACCGAATCCTTCGTTGGACACAAGGATGTTTTGTGCTACATGTCTGGCGTGCAATCAAGGAAGGCGCAGGGTTTATTTCAGACGATAATTGTTATCGGAATGTCTTCATCGCTGTGTGTACGGCTAATTGTTTTGTTATACACATAAATTAACTCTTAACTAATTGATTATCTAACTACAATAAAACCCCATTAAGTAGTTTCTACTTGTTATGGTATCCCGTATAGGTTAATGCCCACTTTTTTTCGGTCCTTGCACATCTCATATATGGAATCTTTCTAAATTACCTTGTATATTGCCTTCAGGTCTCGTATATTATGCTTTTTATTAGGATTTTCGACAAATTTTAATTAACTTTTGAAACAAATAGTACTACAATGGTTACTGTGGCAGAGGACCACTCTGATCTTTTGCTTGCTTGGGTCGACGTCACCTACCTCAGGAACACTGATTTTTAAGGTTATGTAGTTTGAAAAGCGAAAGTCTCGTAGCGGAAAATTAAGCGAGGAAAAGTATAACAGTGTTTGTTGCTGCAAATTTTAATGGTTCTTAAAAATTCTTTCTGACCGTGGTAGAAAAATCGGTAATGTCACGATAGGCCTACTTCATACTGTAGTCCAAAGGGGCAACAGACCTATGGACACGGTCCAAAAGAGTATTTATATTGCAAACGAATTTGGTTGGCAAAAAGTGTGTAGATATGGATAAATAAATAAAATAAATGGTACTGAATAATATACAGATTTTGTTTGTTCAAATACGTCAATAATGCCAATCCGTGTATGGAAAATTTTAAGAATAGGTCTATTATTATACGGTAATACTGTATGTGTCTGCTACTTCGTCGTCTCCCGTCTAATACGATATCCCGCTTTATATCTTCCGTGAAGACCGTTTTGATGAGGTTTTGCTGTACTTAGTACCTTGACTAACACGTTTTGTTGTCTTGGACGTCATTGCAAATTAAAGAAAACTACAGCATATATATACAAATATACGCACACGCACGCGCGCACACACATACACACACACACACATATGTGAAGATACACGTATACATCTTTCAGATGAACCCTCTCCCCTTCTTCCTTTATGCAGTTCCAGCTTCAGTAAATGTAAACTAACATTCGGTGCACTGTTAAATTTACCATATAGGATCTAGTCATATCAGTAAAGTTTGACTTCTTTTAAGGTCACCGGACACTACACGGAGCAGATTTGATAAGGAAACTGTTTTTAGCAAGTAATCTAAGCGTGCAGAATGGCGGAAACAGAGTATTAATATCGAGTTAGCTGTACGCGTACACTGATTGGGGGGGGGGGAGCGCAGTGTGATACAGTACTGTAGGGCTAAGTTTCTAGTTTCCGCATGAGTTTGCTGCTGCCACCACCGCATGTTGTGGTCACAACGTGTTATCTATAACGATGTAACGTCCATTGTTACCCATGCGATAACACCCCTTACCGGTACATGCATCCACCGGCCTACTATCCGCACTAAAATTACAGATTGTTACAGCAGTCGCCGAGATCAGAATAATACTGTTGACCTACTTGTAAATTTACTTTTGAAAAAGGTGAATAAAAAATAAGTAACAATAATATTTAATAATAATAATAATAATAATAATAATAATAACGAACATAAGAACATTAACAGTAATAGTAAGAACACCAAAAGAATCCTGTAGAATATTTAAAAGAAAATATTATGGCTATGTTTTTATGTCAATTATGTATAATAAAATACTGTACTTTCATAGTCCGTACATTTAAAGAGTCCGTGGATTTGTAGCAGTTTTTGTAGTCATAGATAAAAATATTTCTTTAAGAACAGAGTATTATCAATGAAGCACCGTAGTCAATACAATATTTAATCAGGAAATTTGTGGTTGGATCCGAAAAGAAAAACAACATGGCATGTTGCAGTTCTGTGTGGTCGCTTCTTTAGCGAAGTGGGCCATGGTGCATCGTTGTTAGTTGTAAGGAATAGTAACTATGATTAGGACATCTCAATGTGTTACCTAACCTTGTTTTAATGTCGCAGTTAAACGTGAGCAAACAAAGCAATCGATATCAGTCGGAAATGATTATTAAGCTCCGCCGATGTGGGTTGTACAAATTTGTGTATTTCACTTAAATACCGACCTACACTCACATCAGGTGGATCAGCTTTACTGAACGTGATGCAGTTGATTCTGGCAACAGTGCTACGAATGTGAGCCATTTTACTAACGGCATAAAATGATTGGCAGTGGCACACTTCTAAGAACACATTATTACATGAACGCCCTCCGAATGTTTAGCTTGTGCGCGCGGCAGTTACACTTCGTACGCACATGAGATTATGTTGTTACAAAAAGTCCGAGTGTATTGGCAAGAATAAGACGTTATACCCGTACGTATTGTAGTAGTATTCCACAATACACTGCAATGAAACACCCAAAGCATACGCCAATAGAAAATCAACACGTAATAATCATTTTAGTGCACAAAACTAATATTTGTAATTTCTGGCGTGTTATTGTACAATTAGACTAATATCGGCTGCGTCAGTCACACAAGGAAATCTTATCATTCTCCATAAGACAGATGAATTTTACCGAGATAGTTGACACCATATGTTTTGTTTAACAATGTCATTGTTGACAACGTATTTGATATGTGTGAAACAGGATTATGGAGTGTGATTCACGTGATTAGCAAGGGCAAACTGCTAATTCCGTTAAACCATCTTAAGTAGATATTCCCGGCGGTACGACATCATGCCCCCTCCTTTAAGATGAAGCGTAACATACACGAATAGAAAACCAGGATATATGACCGCTTGACGGCTTCGTGTCTGGGACCTTCCACACTCATAAGGATAGTCCGAGGAAAGGAAAGCTTAGGTACGATTCGAGTCGTTTACCAAGTGTATGGTTGTTTGCATACGTATGTTGTTGCGTACTCTTTTGAAATTGTATAAAGTGATAGCAGTGCCGTGCGGCCTTTATGACAGTGAGACTTGGGCACTGAACGCAAAGACTCAAAGCCGGATACAAACGAGCCAAATGAGATTTTTACGATCACTACTAGGAGTATCACGGAGGGGTCGGCTAGGAAATGATGATATAAGGAACAACCTTGGGATATACTACCTAAACGAAACGATAAAGCAATAGAGACAGGATTGGACAGACATGTTGAAAGGATGCATAAGAACAGGATACCAAAACAAATTTTGGTTTATAATCCGAAAGGACGGCGGAATATTGAAAGACCAAAGAAGAGATGGTCGGACCAAGAGCGCGCAACTGATCGTAAGGTCCACAGCCTGAAGAAGAAGAAGAAGAAGGAGGAGGAGGAGGAGGAGGAGGAGGAGGAGGAGGAGGAGGAGGAGGAGGAGAAAGAGAAGGAGAAGGAGGAGAAGAAGAAGAAGAAGAAGAAGAGGAGGAGGAGGAGGAGGAGGAGGAGGAGGAGGAGGAGGAGGAGGAGGAGGAGGAGGAGGAGGAGGAGGAGGAGGAGGAGGAAGAAGAAGAAGAAGAAGAAGAAGAAGAAGAAGAAGAAGAAGAAGAAGAAGAAGAAGAAGAAGAAGAAGTTTCAAAACATAAATAAACAGTATAAAATATTTATGCAGCTAAAATATTTTTATTAGCATATTTACGCATTTTTGTATAAATTTCTATATATTTCATTGTAAGACTGTTTGATTTGTAATTGTGTTACAATAGCATTTAAGAGTAAGTACATCATTATTCTGTGAAACGGTTACATTTTTCTGGTTTAGCAGAACATAGGGTTTTTATATAGGGTAGCAGTGTATACACTTATCATGCTTGTCTATACGTAGCCAGCATTAAAGACGAATGTGCTAAGTTGAAAACATTAGTGTGTTAACAAATTACTAGTTAGTTACGTCTTGTAAAAAAACTTTTGTCCATAAAATTGCAGGACTGGCCTGTTAGTAAAAATGCCAGACATTTTTACTTACCCTGGGGAAGTCACTTTGGGTGGCGTGTTCTTGATTCTGCACTTGTTTCTATACTTTGGGTTATTCAAAGAACGGTTCTGACAGCTCTCCGAGTGGCGTGATTCCACATCACACTGTTGTCAAACGTAGAGTAGCAAACAAGTGTTGTCGTTGCATATCTCTCTCTTCCACCCACGTCTCTCTCTCTCACTATTGTAATAAGCCGATTATTACGTTTTATATTTAGGCCCTACGTTGTTAGCGTCAATTTGTAATATTTCGTAATTCCGTTTGTTACGTCTTATAAGCTCTTCTTGGTAGTCGTCACTTTGTAACTTGTCGAATATTACGTTTGTATAAATACTTACTGATGTCGAGCATCTACTCACCAGTTCGGCCGTTCAATTCGAATTTACTGCCTCGCCGTCTGGTTGACCAACACTGCTTAGTGAATCGACTTCGCAAAATTTATTTATTCTATATTTTATTTGCTTTATCTAATTTTATCTTGTGTTGTATAAAATCAAACATACAGTTTAAAGTGGGTACAAAGTTTTATTAACAGTTCGGGATATGGTTGATAATTACAATTTCTGCAAAATATAATACTTAATCTTGCGCCGGCATGTTTACTTTTTCGCTGTTGGCTATTCTGTTCGCTACGTCCGTATGTAGACACTGCGATGGCGTTTAGTTTTCTTCGTTTATTTAAATCTCAGGGGAAAGTTCTTTTGACTACAGAAAATGTTATTTTACAGACTAATAAAAGTATAAAATCTTACAATATACCTTATAACTATTATTGAACAGGTGATATACTTAAATAATAATAGTAAATTACCTCTGTGGGAATTTAGTTCCTTATAGGTTATTGATGCTTAGTAAACCTTCCGTTTTTAAAACAGATTCAGAAAAAATTCAAATTGGAGTGATATATTTATTCTAGTAGAGGTGTTTTTGAAATAAAATTGAGTTCCAAAAGTTCATTAAAGCGATTAGTGAAGTGAAAAGTTTTATTCAATTATTGTGGATTGTCTGGTGTTTTTTCGGTGAAGTATTTAAAATATACTTAACGCTCCTTCGTCTCTGCTTATCGTGGGTAACAATTCTCTGGAATACTGCTGCTTGTCCCTTCGGGTGTAGTTCCGTGAATTCCAGGTTCAATTTTCATTAATGATCCAGTTATGGTGTTTTAATTCCCTCAGTTCTACTGGCGGATGTTAGTTTCAAGGTTCAGTTAGGTGTTCTTCTATTCTTCCTTCTGTAGGTTGTTAATTCTTCACTGGGTCTTCTTCAGAAATTTTTTACAGATTATTTCGTATTTCCTGGGTTGAATGATTTAATTCTCACCATTAGTTTTATTATTGTTATTTATTGTATCTTCTTAATCAGTGTTTTAGATAAAATAGGCTGATTTGCTTCTTTTTATATCTTAGTGGGCTTCATACATCCACCCTACTCAAACTTCAATAATGGAATGATGATTTATTAACGGTTTCCTATGTAACAAGGTTTTGTTGTCACGGCAACTCTCTGTAAAAAACTAATTCCCATTGGCTGATAATTTATAACATTGTTATATTAAACTAACGTTCTTCTATTGAAAATTATTAATATCTTTTAAAGTATTATAACTTCCTTATACTATTTGTAATATTAAATACAATAACACCATTATTTTGCTTTTTGTTTACAGATTAATTTGATACCCCTCAAAGTTACCTTTGGTCAATTTATAACAGATTACTAATTTTTCAGTTTGGTATTTCTTTAGTTAATTACATTTAAACTAATTATTATCTATCCAGTTTTGTACCCTATACTTTTACTTTGGTACCTAAACAAATTATACACTTTATTTTATTATTGGCTATTGTTTTATCTTAAAATTCACAAAATTCTGTTTATCAGTTCTAAGCCTAATGCCTAGATTTCATAATTCACCTACCCTATACTTTTAACAATTGTTTATAGTTATTTATGTTAATTTATTAGGTTACTAAACATTATTAATGAAACAAACTAACTTAACTCATAACATTTGATTGTTTTTTAATCATCACATAACATTATGTAATTATTTAATACCTCTTTATAGGTCCATGCCTGTATCTGAATTTTTCACAGGTTTTAATGGTTTTGTTTTAACATAATTTGCCATCTAACAATACTTTGGTTATTTACCATCAAAGAACTCTATAACAAACTTGAACATTAACTATATACACTATTATTCCCTTATAAACTCATTTAAGAGAATATAGTGTCTAACTCCCCTCTGTTTTCACTCTAACATATTACTTTTTTATATTTATTTTCTATGTGTTCTTTATATAACTTTATAACATTCCTTAACAATAACACAATATATCTTTTATCCTACTTATGCTATACTAACAAATTATTATAACTGGGTTACTATATTACTTATAGTTGGTTATTACCAGTTTATTATTCTATAGTTAACTACACTGCACTTTCTTTAACTCGTGTTTATGTGTTTATTCTACTGTCACTGGCTCCTATACTGGTTTTTTATTGATTACCACTTTTTATTCACTTATCACTTCTTTACTAATAATTATTGTTAATCAGGTTCGTTTTATTTTAGTGGCTTTTGATAGCTTCTTATTTAACATTGTATATTTTATTCATATCTTTGATTCTACATTTCCCTTTCTTTTATCTTTTTTATAGATTACAGATTACATATAAATTACATGTGTATTTTCTATAGATTACATATTATTTATTGCCCTATCTAATTTTGTACCTTTATTTTATATACATTATTTTAGTTAATATTTGGGCTCTCATAATTGTAGTCATATTGTAGTTTGGATTATTGTTTTTGTCTCACCTTATCCAATCTATTGGGTTTAGTCATCGTCATTGTCTAAGTTAAAATTAGTTAGTAGTGTTGTGCTATCATTCTTCATGTTATAACCTTTTATTTTCCTTCAGTTTTCAGCCTTTCTTCTATTAATTATACTGGTACGTCTTGTGCTATATTATGTCATGTTACACTATCTATCGACCTATGGGTCTATCCTTATTTATTACAAGCTTCTTCTTCTTCTAATGTGAATTTTATTTTAATATGTAAATTATTTGTAGAGTTTAATATATTAGGCCTATATATTTGTATACCATTATTTGGGGATACATATAGACTATCACTAGCGTATTTAAAGTAACATCCTAATACTGAATATATATAGAAAATCTTCTCAAACTGATTTAATAATTCCAAATAATTCTAACCCTCCACCCAAACGTACAATGGCAGTATATAATGTGATGATATTCCGAATGCTTAGAACCACAATATTTTACAAAGGAAGAAACAAACAAAGAAATATTACCAAACAGATAGCAATAGAAAATAGATATAAATAAAAACAAAAACAAAATTAGAAAATAAAATTAAAAATATACTCACTAAACAAATACCTCATTAAAATACGTTTAAAAACCCACCTATTAATGATAATATACAATATACAACCGTTATTTACTATGGGAATAAAACTCAAAATTAGGTAAAATGTCTAGAGATACAAATTTAAAAATATTTTATAACATAGGTAATATAGTTTTTAATAAAGTGAACCCTAAAACTAAATCCAATGTTCACAATAAAAAAGGAATATACAAAATAGAATGTCCGGATTGCAATAAATTTTACGCAGGTCAGACGAAGAAAAACTACTTGACTGGTTCCATCAGCACCGCAATGCGTTTTTAAAATGAAATATTTACAAATCTAATTGAGCCTCGCATTGTCTAAACAAAGAACCATTAATTTACAATAAACAAACATTAAACAATCGATACTTTTAATCGTAATAAAATCAATTATTTGTTGTTCTATACTGAAATGAAACAAAATCGATACTTATTTAATTCATTTAGAAGTCTTTGATGATACAGTTATATGATATAGCTATCATATGATATATATATTGTAGCATGACAGATAATCCACATAAATAAATTACTCAATGATCATTAATAAAGCTCAAATATATGGAATATCCAGATGAAAATCAATTAAAAGGCACTATTAATTAATATAATCACAAGAAAAGTAAACATAAAGAAAAAATCTGCAAATAATATATATACTACAAATTTAAAAACCCAGAAAACTAAAATGTGAATAACAAAAGTACCCAGGTAAGATAGAAGCAGGCAATTAAGATACCCCGACAAAGAAACCAGACCAGAAGAAACAAAAGCTTACACAGCGAAATGGTACTGAAGAAAGAAGAAAGAAGAAAGAAGAAAGAAGAAAGAAGAAAGAAGAAAGAAGAAATATAAAATGAACAAAAATACTGAAGAAAGAAGAAAGAAGAAATACAGAATGAACAAAAATACTGAAGAATGAAGAAGGAAGAAAGAAGAAATATAGAAGGAACAAAAATACTGAAGAATAAGAAACCTGAGAAGATCCACTAGAAAAAAAGGAAGTGAGACGACCCATACCAAATAGAAACCCCATAGGGAGAGAACCCAAAAACCCCAAAAATAAATGAATGTCCAAAGAGAAAGTATAACACCCCAAAAAACCATATCACAATGTAAGACTGACAAAAACCAAAAGTGTTAATAGTATTAAGTAGCAGTGCACCCAAAAAAGTTATTGTGTAGTTTATATGAACAAATCTTCACAGTCCCCCCATGGTTAAATATTTCATGTTGTAAAGCTAGAAAAGGACTAGTAATAATATTAATAAATAACCATGGACCAGTGTAAGTTATTGAATTATAGCCAATAAACTTTGAAAAGGTACATGAGTTGCCGTACAAATGAATAAACTTTAAGTGTTTTTTGAACAGTATCATATTTGATATGAAGTAATAATATTGCTAATGAAATGCTACTGAATTTATAAGAACATTCCATAGAATGAAATAATAACCAGATAGCTAGTGTTATACTTAGAGATGGGGAATAAATCCTTAAAATTGGGAAATACAGAGCAGACTGTCAATAAATAGTTTTAAGAAAGTGTTAACCATTATATGGAACCAATATGTTATGTTCCTGTTCCATATATTAACTAGACAAATAAGATTTATTAGTAAGCGATATTATTGTTATAAGATGTTATTTTGTTGTTACTTTAAATTAGGAATGCCATATCTAAAGGTAAATATCATTCCCCATGTTATAAAATGTTTTTTTATTATGTTACTAGGTATAATCAGTACACATAAAAGGTATTATTCAAGGTGCCAGTTTTGATAGAGATATGTGTTATATTTTAATTGTACAATGAATAATCACTGATATACCAGTCAAAGAACTAATTATTAATAAAGTGTATAAGGATAAAAAGTCAGAGAAGGGTATAAACTAACTACATTAGTAAAAATTTTGCAAATAGCAACACATCAAATCTAGGCCATATAATGAATTTTAACTGCAGAATAATTAACAAATCTAGTCTTATAAGCCAGTTAAACTGACAATATTTGTGCAATATAAACCCAACATATAGTATACCATGTAAATAAGACTTTATAAAGATATGGTCAGCAGATAAGTAAAATTACTTATTTATCTAATAAAATTACCAATAAAAATGGAATGTAGGCCTACTAACTGACATTATCAGAGGAGGAGCCATAGACAAATGAATTGTATTTAAAAACAGTCATTAATAAACTAAATTGCAAGAAATTAAGTAAGAATTGACAATTATATCAATTTCAGATAATAATTATATCAGGGAAAATGGCTATTATTTGCTTAGACAACAGGAAATATAAAATTAGGCCTACCTTCCAGAAATGTAAGGAATATAATTTTTTAATGAAAACTTTTTAACACTATATTAATTATTATCAAAATAAGCAGAATAGAATAAAGAAACCGAATATGTATTTAGTATTTCGTACAGTTAATTAATAACGAAATTATTTTCTGAGTACAATGTATCAAAATAAAATGTATCGGAAACTAAGATAATTTGAAACAATGTATAAGATATATTAAATTGGCTAAGATTTTCAGGAGACGAAGGAAATGAGAACAGTTCATTATTATACGTTGGCGAGTGTACTTAACGTAATTATTTGCTCGAAGTAACCTTAATGGCGACTAACATTATAAACCGAGTTCGGTGAAAATTTTCATAAAATCTTATTTTGAGTTGTTTTTTAATTGTGAACCGGTGAAGTTAAAATATGAACAGTGTAACACCAATAAACTGAACCACATAAGACCAATTAATCGAAATAACACCAATATCACACAATTTACTGACGAACAATTCAGGTTAAAACCGACACACATAGACCAAGTGAGATATATCCAATAACAACATTTTACACCAAGTGAACTATTCCACCATACACCAGTGACACTTAAATACATCCAGAACAATCATATACAATTGCTGAGACCATTTACACGGAGAAAAGACATCTTTATTTAACCAAAACTTTCATCCAGGTTATACGTTAAACTACGCATGCGCCAGTCGGCCATTTTGGGGAATTGTCGTCATCTTACGTCAGCTGTAGAGAACGACCTTCTGCTGGTGTTGGTTTGAATAAATATCATATGTAACTTTTATTATTTTTAATTATAACATTGTATTGTTTAATATTAAGGCATTTTATAATTGTAAGTGTTATACTTTCCTGCCCATAACCTTCTCTGGCTATATCTTAAACAACCGTTTAAAGAACCATATTTTTATAATACTAATGTAAACTTTTTATATCGACCGGCCCTGAGTGAGTCGATACTACTTTGTAACATCGATTCTTATCGAACAAAATAACTATTTTATTAATAAACGTGCTGTTTTGTAATTTGGATTTGGTTTTTCTTTAAAAAAGCTTAACAAATAAATTATTCAAGAATACCAACTAACCGAAAGGCGGAAAATACGAAACAACGAACGCTTCAAGAAGAAGAAGAAGAAGAGAGCCGTCTTTCGACTAGATTTGGAGTTAACCAGGTTGTCCTTTAACAAATTTACTGAAAGTGACACTATTATAAAAATAAACAGAATACCACTTCATTTCTAATTACAAACAATAAACACGATTAGTTCCTAAATATTAGAATTAAAATTTGCATAAAAATTATTTTTTCAGAAATTTTTTTTTCTGAAATAAAAATAAACTTTTTTAATTTCAAATTGTTACAACAGCATTCACACAGATTTTATTTTGTTTTATTACAAAATTGTCGTCCAACTAAAGGGCTGTAATTAGGGATTGAAAGGCTGTAATTACTCGCAAAATTTCTAATTCTGCTTGGCAGCGGTTATCCAGACAGAGAACCAGGAAAGATGCAACGTCGTGCCACATCAAAGAAGAGAGCGGCGGAGGCCGAAAAAGAGTTCAATATGGAGGATAAGGAGGCGACCCCAGTGGAGGACGTAGAAACGTTATTAACCACGGTGGAACATAAACAACCAGCACCACCAGAGGAACAACCCGAAGTACCCACCCAAACAGGGGACGTCCATGTCCAAGACAAGGAAGTGGAAAAGTCTAGGACTACAGAAGGAAGTACAATGGACAAATTAATGGAAATGCTCATGCAAATGAGTAAGAAAATGGATGACGATAAGCAGTCCTTGAAAGAAGATTTGAGTGGTATAAATAAAAACATAGAATCCACCAAGGAAGACAATAATAAAAGGTTAGAAGATTTGATAAAGGACATGGAAGAAAACAGCAAGAAGATGGAGGAAAACTTGAATAAGAAAATGGGTTCCACCGAGGAAAACTTGCAAAAGAAAATGGATTCCACCACAGAAGAAAATAGTAAGGAAAGGAAAGAAGACCAACAGTCCTTGAAGGAAAATTTGAGTGATATAAATAAGAACATAGAGGCAACAAAAGAAGAATTGAAGAAGGACAACCAAGCAACAAAAGAAGACTTGAAGAAGGACAACCAAGCAACAAAAGAAGAATTGAGTAAAAAGATTGAAAACACCAATAAGAGAATAGAGAAAACCAGCAAGGAAATGAAGGAAGACAACCGACTTTAAGCCAGAAAATTGATGAAACTAATCAGAAAATGGAGGAAACCAGCAAAAAGATGGAAGAAAAATTGGAGGAGAATAACAAGGAAATGGAAGATAAAATGGGGGAAAGGTTGGAAGAGTTAAGAGAGGATAACCAACTATTACGAGAAGAATTACGGGAAGTTAACCAAGAGAATTTAGACAAGTTAGACGAACGAATGGAACTATTAAGAAAGGAAATGAACAAAGAACTCAAGGATAATAAGAAATCTATGACCAAAAGGCTGGAAGACGAAACCATAACTATAAATCAACAGATAAGAGAAGTTGATGAAAGATGTCGGCTGACGGAAGTGGAGGTACAAGAGTTCAAGGAAGTGGTAAACACCAAGGTCACAAGTCTTGAAGAATCTAGTCGCAAGAAGGCAGAAGAAAACCGAAAGGAAAGCCAGGAAGAACTCAGTAAATTACGAACTCAAATTACGGAAAGATGTGACGGAATGGAGGAAGCGATGACTAACATCACTGGTCAAGTGCGGCAGAGCCAGGAGGAAATGGAAGCAATTCGGAACCGACCAACCAGCTTCACTAATATCCCCATCAACGAGAACAGGCTTAACTTCCGCCAATATAAAAGGAAGCCGATGGAGTTCTTGGCCCGTATTGAGGAATATATGGCCAAACATAGAAATAATCGATGGTCCAATAGTCGCGAACTATTGGACGAATCATTCCGGGATATGACGGACAATTGGTGGATGGCGAACAGGAGCGAGATAAACGATTACCAGCAGTTTAAAAGTTTGTTCAAGTCCAAGTATTGGTCAGAGACCACCCAGAATTTAATAAGGGACAACATCTGCCATGGCCGATACAAAACCCAGTTTGGCAATACCATGACTGCATACTTCCTTGGGAAGGTGTGCCTGGCCAAGCACCTGGAACCAGCCATACCAGAGGAATGCCTGGTGAATAAGCTTTCCTACCATTATGACGAAGAGGTCATAAGAGCTCGAAGAGGTAGCCAGATAAAGACCATACAGGCGATGACGGAGCTATTAGAAAATTATGAGAACGAAGAATATTACAGGCAGAGTAGAAGAAGAAATGAGCGGTCAGAAGTTCGAAATAATCCGTCATCGAACAATAATAATCAACAGATCAACAGTGGGTACCAAGGAAACAGGTATAATCCAAATTACCATAATCAGCACCTTACCAACGGTAATAATAACAACAATAACCACGGTAATAAAAACCCGAACATTAACCGAAATAATAACGGATTCTCCGGTAATCGAAATAATTATTACCCGAATAATAATGTAAATAGCCAGAGAAACCCCAACCATACCAACAACACCGTGCGGTTTTACAATAACAATAGGAGTTACCCTAATAATAACAATAACAACAACAACAGGTTCTCCCGACCCCGGGTAAATTTTATACGTGCAGAAGGAAACAGCCAACGCAGGTATAACCATCAACGGCGGAGCAGCGTCCACGAGTACGAAGATCGACGCAGAAGCCGAGAACGGGACAACTCCAGTTATAATCCGCCAAGGCGAAGTACCAGCCTAGATGACCCGGAGCGGCATACAAATAGGGAACAAACATACGAACAGCGAACTGAAAGGCTGGAACCCACTCAAGGTTTCCCCACTGATGCCTCTGTTGGTCCAATTAATAACCAGGATGAGGAGAATTTAAACGGGAGGAGGCAGTAATAAACAATAAGGACCTTTTGCTGCTTCTGTCGCCTGGGTATATAAAAGAATTGCCAAGAACAAATCATCACAATAAAATTACTATCATTCGGTGTAACTATTTGAAAAACATTCGAAATGAACTACTGGAGGAGGATGACACTCGCCTCCCTATTGTAAACAATGAAATAATTTATATTAATGCAGAAATCGAAGGAACATTCGCACAGCTAATGATCGATACAGGTGCGAATGTATCTATAATTAACACAACAGAATTGGAGAGAATCCAAGAAAAATGTGGTAAGTTATTGCCGACCTTACCTATAAATAACATAATATTAATCGGTGCCACTGGTCGCCAAAACAAGACAATAAGAAAACAAGTGTCATTGAATGTGATTAGTAAGGGTATAGCTATAAACATGGTCTTCCTAATTGCAGCAAGATTACCCTTTAACATATTAGTGGGATGTGATGTGCTGAGAATGAACTCGGCTATCATCGATTTACGATCGGAGAAGGTATCACTGTTTACCGGAGATCTGACCTGGACAGCCGATTTAGTCGGTAGCGAGATAACACTTCCCAGCAGTATCCACCAGCAAATACGTAGCATTAATTATACGAATACTAACACCATTTCTAACACCATAGTATACGACAACACGGACGAAGATTTATGGTCCCAAAAAATACAGGAGATAAGGGATTTCCGATAAGGGATTACAGAAGAAAATAGTAAGGAAAGGAAAGAAGACCAACAGTCCTTGAAGGAAAATTTGAGTGATATAAATAAGAACATAGAGGCAACAAAAGAAGAATTGAAGAAGGACAACCAAGCAACAAAAGAAGACTTGAAGAAGGACAACCAAGCAACAAAAGAAGAATTGAGTAAAAAGATTGAAAACACCAATAAGAGAATAGAGAAAACCAGCAAGGAAATGAAGGAAGACAACCGACTTTAAGCCAGAAAATTGATGAAACTAATCAGAAAATGGAGGAAACCAGCAAAAAGATGGAAGAAAAATTGGAGGAGAATAACAAGGAAATGGAAGATAAAATGGGGGAAAGGTTGGAAGAGTTAAGAGAGGATAACCAACTATTACGAGAAGAATTACGGGAAGTTAACCAAGAGAATTTAGACAAGTTAGACGAACGAATGGAACTATTAAGAAAGGAAATGAACAAAGAACTCAAGGATAATAAGAAATCTATGACCAAAAGGCTGGAAGACGAAACCATAACTATAAATCAACAGATAAGAGAAGTTGATGAAAGATGTCGGCTGACGGAAGTGGAGGTACAAGAGTTCAAGGAAGTGGTAAACACCAAGGTCACAAGTCTTGAAGAATCTAGTCGCAAGAAGGCAGAAGAAAACCGAAAGGAAAGCCAGGAAGAACTCAGTAAATTACGAACTCAAATTACGGAAAGATGTGACGGAATGGAGGAAGCGATGACTAACATCACTGGTCAAGTGCGGCAGAGCCAGGAGGAAATGGAAGCAATTCGGAACCGACCAACCAGCTTCACTAATATCCCCATCAACGAGAACAGGCTTAACTTCCGCCAATATAAAAGGAAGCCGATGGAGTTCTTGGCCCGTATTGAGGAATATATGGCCAAACATAGAAATAATCGATGGTCCAATAGTCGCGAACTATTGGACGAATCATTCCGGGATATGACGGACAATTGGTGGATGGCGAACAGGAGCGAGATAAACGATTACCAGCAGTTTAAAAGTTTGTTCAAGTCCAAGTATTGGTCAGAGACCACCCAGAATTTAATAAGGGACAACATCTGCCATGGCCGATACAAAACCCAGTTTGGCAATACCATGACTGCATACTTCCTTGGGAAGGTGTGCCTGGCCAAGCACCTGGAACCAGCCATACCAGAGGAATGCCTGGTGAATAAGCTTTCCTACCATTATGACGAAGAGGTCATAAGAGCTCGAAGAGGTAGCCAGATAAAGACCATACAGGCGATGACGGAGCTATTAGAAAATTATGAGAACGAAGAATATTACAGGCAGAGTAGAAGAAGAAATGAGCGGTCAGAAGTTCGAAATAATCCGTCATCGAACAATAATAATCAACAGATCAACAGTGGGTACCAAGGAAACAGGTATAATCCAAATTACCATAATCAGCACCTTACCAACGGTAATAATAACAACAATAACCACGGTAATAAAAACCCGAACATTAACCGAAATAATAACGGATTCTCCGGTAATCGAAATAATTATTACCCGAATAATAATGTAAATAGCCAGAGAAACCCCAACCATACCAACAACACCGTGCGGTTTTACAATAACAATAGGAGTTACCCTAATAATAACAATAACAACAACAACAGGTTCTCCCGACCCCGGGTAAATTTTATACGTGCAGAAGGAAACAGCCAACGCAGGTATAACCATCAACGGCGGAGCAGCGTCCACGAGTACGAAGATCGACGCAGAAGCCGAGAACGGGACAACTCCAGTTATAATCCGCCAAGGCGAAGTACCAGCCTAGATGACCCGGAGCGGCATACAAATAGGGAACAAACATACGAACAGCGAACTGAAAGGCTGGAACCCACTCAAGGTTTCCCCACTGATGCCTCTGTTGGTCCAATTAATAACCAGGATGAGGAGAATTTAAACGGGAGGAGGCAGTAATAAACAATAAGGACCTTTTGCTGCTTCTGTCGCCTGGGTATATAAAAGAATTGCCAAGAACAAATCATCACAATAAAATTACTATCATTCGGTGTAACTATTTGAAAAACATTCGAAATGAACTACTGGAGGAGGATGACACTCGCCTCCCTATTGTAAACAATGAAATAATTTATATTAATGCAGAAATCGAAGGAACATTCGCACAGCTAATGATCGATACAGGTGCGAATGTATCTATAATTAACACAACAGAATTGGAGAGAATCCAAGAAAAATGTGGTAAGTTATTGCCGACCTTACCTATAAATAACATAATATTAATCGGTGCCACTGGTCGCCAAAACAAGACAATAAGAAAACAAGTGTCATTGAATGTGATTAGTAAGGGTATAGCTATAAACATGGTCTTCCTAATTGCAGCAAGATTACCCTTTAACATATTAGTGGGATGTGATGTGCTGAGAATGAACTCGGCTATCATCGATTTACGATCGGAGAAGGTATCACTGTTTACCGGAGATCTGACCTGGACAGCCGATTTAGTCGGTAGCGAGATAACACTTCCCAGCAGTATCCACCAGCAAATACGTAGCATTAATTATACGAATACTAACACCATTTCTAACACCATAGTATACGACAACACGGACGAAGATTTATGGTCCCAAAAAATACAGGAGATAAGGGATTTCCGAAGCGGAATTAATAGAGAGAAATTGCCCATTGCTCAAGCAAATCAATTGATAAGGATTTATGAGAAGTACCGCTCAGTATTTTCAGATGAGCCAGGCAAGGTAAGAAATTATCAATGTACCCTTCAGTTCCGAGATACAGTGGAGTTTAATAGAAAATCCTACCCTATTGCGCATTCACGAAAGGAGGCTGTGAGAGCGGAAATCAACCGAATGATTAATAGCGATATTATAGAACATAGCCAATCCCCATACACCAGCCCTATTGTCGCTATTCCCAAGAAAAACGGCCAAGTCCGGCTTTGCTTGGATGCACGGGAAATAAACAAAAAAATCATTAACGATAGAACATCTCCCGGTGAGATCGAGGAAATCCTGAAACGCTTCCATGGTACCCAATACTTCAGTACCTGGGATACGGTGTGCGGTTACTGGCAGGTAGAGTTACACCCACGGAGTCGCCAATATCTGGCTTTCATATTCGAGGGACGCAATTACCAATTCAAAAGATTGCCCTTCGGATTGGTAAACTCAGTTGCCATCTTTGTGACCTGCATGGACCAGATATTGGGACAGGAAGCACTTCAGTTTACCACAGTGTATGTCGATGACCTACTAATAACATCCGAAACGTGGGAGGAGCACTGCTACCGTGTGGAACATGTGCTTGAGAAATTATCTGTCAGTAACGTCACGCTGAAGTTAGAAAAATCCAAGTTTATTGCCAGAGAAGTGCAATTTTTAGGATTTAACTTGGACGATCAAGGAATCTCACCGTCGGCAGAAAAGGTGGAGGCAATCCAGAAATTCCCGGCACCCAAAAACAGGAAGCAATTACAGTCGTTCCTGGGACTCTGTAATTACTATAGAAAGTTCCAGGAACAATATTCGGAATTAACCGCGAGGTTTCAACCTCAATTATCATCCAAAAACAAATGGGTATGGTGTAAAGAACAAGATGGGATTTTTCAACAAATTAAAGACAAATTTCTGGCAACTATAATACTTCGCCACCCAAACTTTTAATTACCATTTTTCATGAATTGCGATGCCAGCGACATCAGTCTGGGAACGACACTGTATCAAGAGGACGAGAAGGGTCAACATCAAGTAATTAGCTTCGCGAGCAGGTCTTTGAACCAGTGCGAAAAGAATTACAGGGTGACTGAAAAGGAATTACTGAGCGTGGTATTTGCTTGCGGTAAGTTCCGCACTTACATTTTGGGACACCCTGTTACAGTCCGAACAGACCATAAATCTATTTCGTTCTTGAAAAGCTGCAAACTGAACCATGGCAGACTAACGAGGTGGATACTTGCCCTTCAAGAATACCATCTAAAATGGGAATACATCCCAGGTAAAAAGAATGTCGTAGCGGATGTGTTATCCCGGGTCAATGTGGAAGAACAAACTTTCGAAGGGGAGAAGGAAAGCGTGCTAAAAATATACCATCTTCTTAGCACCAGAGCCGATTTAACAACAATATTGACCAATATGAGCACCCACCAACAAGCGGACCCGAAATTGAGAAACCTCAGACTTCGACTAGAAGAGGGAGACGAAACCGTTGCTCAATATTACCAAATAAATAAACAAATATTGTTCGTCAAAACATCCCTGAAGGAAGAGATCTGGAAGGTGGTTGTTCCGACACAGATCGAAAGGGAATTGATAGTGAACTACCACATACGTTACGGGCATATGGGTGCCCTCAAGGTAATAGAAGCTCTGGAGGAGAGCTGCCATATAAAAAACATCAATAGGAAAGTCCGAATGTATATAAAAAGTTGTAAAATCTGCCAGCTGGTAAAAACAAATAATGAGAAGAAGGAAGGTGTTATGATCCCAATCAGTTCCCAAGCAAAATTGGAGAAGGTATTCCTAGACATTTGCGGACCATTTCCCTGTAGTGGAGGTCGACACCAATATCGGTAATGATATGCTAACCATCATAATGGACCACTTCACAAAGTATGTTAAGCTATACCCTACTAATCGAGCGACTACCCGGAAAATTCTGGGGATACTAACGGAAGAGTATATCCCACACCTGGGGAAACCATCTTCGATCATTACTGATCATGGAACCCAGTTTAAGGGTGGAAAATGGCGTGATACATTATTGTCAATGGGCATTCGTACATACAAGACCTCGGTCTACCATCCGAGCAGTAATCCGGCAGAGCGGGTGTTACGAGAAGTGGGGAGGATCCTAAGAACTTATTGTCACCATCAACAAAAAAGGTGGCAAGACTATCTAGAAGCCACGGAGGAGTTCCTCAACTTGGCATACCATCCAGCTATAGGGATAACCCCATACTCCGCTATGTACGAAAAACCACCCCCACGAGAGATCGCAGATATCCTCGAGTTCCCGATAAACCATGTGTACAAATCTGACAAAGCTAAATTCTACAACAAGGTGGCAGAAGACCAGGTAAAACGGCAAAATAAGTATCAAAAGGCTAGTGGTAAATTAATAATTTATGAAAAGGGAGAAAAAATTTTGTTAAAAAATCGTGAACTACCCAGCACCCTGGAAGGAATAAGGAAGAAGTTATTGCTGTTATACACCGGACCATATGTCATATCCAATGTGAAAAATAATAATACTTATGAAATCAAGGAAATAGAGTCAGAAAGGATAAAGGGTGTATATAACCAGGCTTCCATGAAAAAATATTATGAGTAATTGAATGTATAGAAGATTGAATTTTGTGTGCATAAAGAAATTTTAAAAAATTCTAAAACCATGTAAGCACATCTTACAACCAAGTATTTAGGAAGACAATTTTGAAGTTAAAGAAAAAGAATTTATATAAAATGAATAAATTCTAAAAACAAGTAAGGACAACTTACTACCTTATATTTGAACAACTTTTGGATTAACAAAAAGAAAAAGAATTTATATAAATATCTTAAATTCAAAAAGAAAGTAAGAACAACTTACTACCTAATTTTTGAAACTACTATTGAATTAATAAACAATGAAATTCAAAAATGAAGTAAGGACAACTTACTACCAAATATTTATGAAAAAACTTTATGGAAAATAAAAAGAAGAAAATGAATTTAGAATAAATATGTAGCTTCTAAAAGAAAGTAAGAACAACTTACTACCTTATATTTGAACAACTTTTGTATTAATAAAGAAGAAAAAGAATTTTGATAATATATTACAAAATTTTAAAACCGAAGTAAGCACTACTTACTACCCAAATATTTATGAAACTATTTGCGAAAAAACTAAAGAAAAAGAATTTGGTAAAATACAAACAAGTTCAAAAAACCGTGTAAGTACAACTTACTACCAAACATCAATGAAACTCGAGTCATGGAATATAAAAGAAAGAAAAAAGAATTTTGAAGAATAACCACAACATTCAAAAGGAAGAATAAGTTCACATTACAAACAATTATATATGGAACCAATTATGAAAAAATTTCGAGAATAAAGAAATGGCAATTAAAACCACTGATACAATTAAAATGAATAAACTTATTGTGAAGTAAAATTAATGAGACCTTTAAGCAAAATAAGCAGAGATAATAACCACATGGAATTAATAATTAAAGAGTGCATTTGGATAAAAAGCAAGAGCAGAATAAAATTTTGAAAAAGAAAGAAAAAACTATATATAAATAAATCCATAAGAAAAATATGATCATATAATAAATGTCAATTATAAGAAGGACAATTAAAAGAGTAATTGCAAGAACATAATACTAGTGGAACGATTCATAAGAATTAAGAAAAAAACAAAAATATAATACAAAATACATGTTACCAATGACCAGAAGGAGATTGTAATAACAGTCAAAATATGACAGAGAATTAAAAATAAATAAAAACTTTACACTGAATAACAAGTGATAATTATATTAAACCAGCTTCCAACCACAAGGAGAAATAAAAGGCCAGCAGAGCTAACCATTGAGAAAAGTAACTGAGATAGAAATTAACTAAGATAGAAATATTAACAGATCTGAGCAAATACGAAGTGAAGTATCCAAAGATATTTAATTTTTTTTTTATAGTCATAAGGTGGACTATTCTTATGTAATTTTTATTATTATGGATTGATCAGAGATGATTTGCCTCTGTAATCAATAAATGACGTAGTATGGCCAGCAGGGAGTGTAGCCTACAGAGCCCCTCTGGACTGCCCCAGCTAACGTGTTAGGGAATTTTAGGGAATAAATATCCCAAGGATAAAGAACCAAGTTAAGAAGAAAATGGAAAAATAAAAAATAACGAACATCAGATGACTATTACTATCAAGAAGAATCCAGTTAATAATGAAATATAGATAAGCTCAAAAATAAAGAAGAAAAATTTTAGAAATGTGAAGGAAGTAAAGAAATATAATTTATAATGAAATATCATACGCAATTACTTCAGACAAACTAAGTATGATCTGAACTAATCACTTCTGGAAGAGAGCAATCTGTAGCATGACAGATAATCCACATAAATAAATTACTCAATGATCATTAATAAAGCTCAAATATATGGAATATCCAGATGAAAATCAATTAAAAGGCACTATTAATTAATATAATCACAAGAAAAGTAAACATAAAGAAAAAATCTGCAAATAATATATATACTACAAATTTAAAAACCCAGAAAACTAAAATGTGAATAACAAAAGTACCCAGGTAAGATAGAAGCAGGCAATTAAGATACTCCGACAAAGAAACCAGACCAGAAGAAACAAAAGCATACACAGCGAAATGGTACTGAAGAAAGAAGAAAGAAGAAAGAAGAAAGAAGAAAGAAGAAATATAAAATGAACAAAAATACTGAAGAAAGAAGAAAGAAGAAATACAGAATGAACAAAAATACTGAAGAATGAAGAAGGTAGAAAGAAGAAATATAGAATGAACAAAAATACTGAAGAAAGAAGAACGAAGAAAGAAGAAATATAGAATGACCAAAAATACTGAAGAATAAGAAACCTGAGAAGATCCACTAGAAAAAAGGAAGTGAGACGACCCATACCAAATAGAAACCCCATAGGGAGAGAACCCAAAAACCCCAAAAATAAATGAATGTCCAAAGAGAAAGTATAACACCCCAAAAAACCATATCACAATGTAAGACTGACAAAAACCAAAAGTGTTAATAGTATTAAGTAGCAGTGCACCCAAAAAAGTTATTGTGTAGTTTATATGAACAAATCTTCACAGTCCCCCCATGGTTAAATATTTCATGTTGTAAAGCTAGAAAAGGACTAGTAATAATATTAATAAATAACCATGGACCAGTGTAAGTTATTGAATTATAGCCAATAAACTTTGAAAAGGTACATGAGTTGCCGTACAAATGAATAAACTTTAAGTGTTTTTTGAACAGTATCATATTTGATATGAAGTAATAATATTGCTAATGAAATGCTACTGAATTTATAAGAACATTCCATAGAATGAAATAATAACCAGATAGCTAGTGTTATACTTAGAGATGGGGAATAAATCCTTAAAATTGGGAAATACAGAGCAGACTGTCAATAAATAGTTTTAAGAAAGTGTTAACCATTATATGGAACCAATATGTTATGTTCCTGTTCCATATATTAACTAGACAAATAAGATTTATTAGTAAGCGATATTATTGTTATAAGATGTTATTTTGTTGTTACTTTAAATTAGGAATGCCATATCTAAAGGTAAATATCATTCCCCATGTTATAAAATGTTTTTTTATTATGTTACTAGGTATAATCAGTACACATAAAAGGTATTATTCAAGGTACCAGTTTTGATAGAGATATGTGTTATATTTTAATTGTACAATGAATAATCACTGATATACCAGTCAAAGAACTAATTATTAATAAAGTGTATAAGGATAAAAAGTCAGAGAAGGGTATAAACTAACTACATTAGTAAAAATTTTGCAAATAGCAACACATCAAATCTAGGCCATATAATGAATTTTAACTGCAGAATAATTAACAAATCTAGTCTTATAAGCCAGTTAAACTGACAATATTTGTGCAATATAAACCCAACATATAGTATACCATGTAAATAAGACTTTATAAAGATATGGTCAGCAGATAAGTAAAATTACTTATTTATCTAATAAAATTACCAATAAAAATGGAATGTAGGCCTACTAACTGACATTATCAGAGGAGGAGCCATAGACAAATGAATTGTATTTAAAAACAGTCATTAATAAACTAAATTGCAAGAAATTAAGTAAGAATTGACAATTATATCAATTTCAGATAATAATTATATCAGGGAAAATGGCTATTATTTGCTTAGACAACAGGAAATATAAAATTAGGCCTACCTTCCAGAAATGTAAGGAATATAATTTTTTAATGAAAACTTTTTAACACTATATTAATTATTATCAAAATAAGCAGAATAGAATAAAGAAACCGAATATGTATTTAGTATTTCGTACAGTTAATTAATAACGAAATTATTTTCTGAGTACAATGTATCAAAATAAAATGTATCGGAAACTAAGATAATTTGAAACAATGTATAAGATATATTAAATTGGCTAAGATTTTCAGGAGACGAAGGAAATGAGAACAGTTCATTATTATACGTTGGCGAGTGTACTTAACGTAATTATTTGCTCGAAGTAACCTTAATGGCGACTAACATTATAAACCGAGTTCGGTGAAAATTTTCATAAAATCTTATTTTGAGTTGTTTTTTAATTGTGAACCGGTGAAGTTAAAATATGAACAGTGTAACACCAATAAACTGAACCACATAAGACCAATTAATCGAAATAACACCAATATCACACAATTTACTGACGAACAATTCAGGTTAAAACCGACACACATAGACCAAGTGAGATATATCCAATAACAACATTTTACACCAAGTGAACTATTCCACCATACACCAGTGACACTTAAATACATCCAGAACAATCATATACAATTGCTGAGACCATTTACACGGAGAAAAGACATCTTTATTTAACCAAAACTTTCATCCAGGTTATACGTTAAACTACGCATGCGCCAGTCGGCCATTTTGGGGAATTGTCGTCATCTTACGTCAGCTGTAGAGAACGACCTTCTGCTGGTGTTGGTTTGAATAAATATCATATGTAACTTTTATTATTTTTAATTATAACATTGTATTGTTTAATATTAAGGCATTTTATAATTGTAAGTGTTATACTTTCCTGCCCATAACCTTCTCTGGCTATATCTTAAACAACCGTTTAAAGAACCATATTTTTATAATACTAATGTAAACTTTTTATATCGACCGGCCCTGAGTGAGTCGATACTACTTTGTAACATCGATTCTTATCGAACAAAATAACTATTTTATTAATAAACGTGCTGTTTTGTAATTTGGATTTGGTTTTTCTTTAAAAAAGCTTAACAAATAAATTATTCAAGAATACCAACTAACCGAAAGGCGGAAAATACGAAACAACGAACGCTTCAAGAAGAAGAAGAAGAAGAGAGCCGTCTTTCGACTAGATTTGGAGTTAACCAGGTTGTCCTTTAACAAATTTACTGAAAGTGACACTATTATAAAAATAAACAGAATACCACTTCATTTCTAATTACAAACAATAAACACGATTAGTTCCTAAATATTAGAATTAAAATTTGCATAAAAATTATTTTTTCAGAAATTTTTTTTTCTGAAATAAAAATAAACTTTTTTAATTTCAAATTGTTACAACAGCATTCACACAGATTTTATTTTGTTTTATTACAAAATTGTCGTCCAACTAAAGGGCTGTAATTAGGGATTGAAAGGCTGTAATTACTCGCAAAATTTCTAATTCTGCTTGGCAGCGGTTATCCAGACAGAGAACCAGGAAAGATGCAACGTCGTGCCACATCAAAGAAGAGAGCGGCGGAGGCCGAAAAAGAGTTCAATATGGAGGATAAGGAGGCGACCCCAGTGGAGGACGTAGAAACGTTATTAACCACGGTGGAACATAAACAACCAGCACCACCAGAGGAACAACCCGAAGTACCCACCCAAACAGGGGACGTCCATGTCCAAGACAAGGAAGTGGAAAAGTCTAGGACTACAGAAGGAAGTACAATGGACAAATTAATGGAAATGCTCATGCAAATGAGTAAGAAAATGGATGACGATAAGCAGTCCTTGAAAGAAGATTTGAGTGGTATAAATAAAAACATAGAATCCACCAAGGAAGACAATAATAAAAGGTTAGAAGATTTGATAAAGGACATGGAAGAAAACAGCAAGAAGATGGAGGAAAACTTGAATAAGAAAATGGGTTCCACCGAGGAAAACTTGCAAAAGAAAATGGATTCCACCACAGAAGAAAATAGTAAGGAAAGGAAAGAAGACCAACAGTCCTTGAAGGAAAATTTGAGTGATATAAATAAGAACATAGAGGCAACAAAAGAAGAATTGAAGAAGGACAACCAAGCAACAAAAGAAGACTTGAAGAAGGACAACCAAGCAACAAAAGAAGAATTGAGTAAAAAGATTGAAAACACCAATAAGAGAATAGAGAAAACCAGCAAGGAAATGAAGGAAGACAACCGACTTTAAGCCAGAAAATTGATGAAACTAATCAGAAAATGGAGGAAACCAGCAAAAAGATGGAAGAAAAATTGGAGGAGAATAACAAGGAAATGGAAGATAAAATGGGGGAAAGGTTGGAAGAGTTAAGAGAGGATAACCAACTATTACGAGAAGAATTACGGGAAGTTAACCAAGAGAATTTAGACAAGTTAGACGAACGAATGGAACTATTAAGAAAGGAAATGAACAAAGAACTCAAGGATAATAAGAAATCTATGACCAAAAGGCTGGAAGACGAAACCATAACTATAAATCAACAGATAAGAGAAGTTGATGAAAGATGTCGGCTGACGGAAGTGGAGGTACAAGAGTTCAAGGAAGTGGTAAACACCAAGGTCACAAGTCTTGAAGAATCTAGTCGCAAGAAGGCAGAAGAAAACCGAAAGGAAAGCCAGGAAGAACTCAGTAAATTACGAACTCAAATTACGGAAAGATGTGACGGAATGGAGGAAGCGATGACTAACATCACTGGTCAAGTGCGGCAGAGCCAGGAGGAAATGGAAGCAATTCGGAACCGACCAACCAGCTTCACTAATATCCCCATCAACGAGAACAGGCTTAACTTCCGCCAATATAAAAGGAAGCCGATGGAGTTCTTGGCCCGTATTGAGGAATATATGGCCAAACATAGAAATAATCGATGGTCCAATAGTCGCGAACTATTGGACGAATCATTCCGGGATATGACGGACAATTGGTGGATGGCGAACAGGAGCGAGATAAACGATTACCAGCAGTTTAAAAGTTTGTTCAAGTCCAAGTATTGGTCAGAGACCACCCAGAATTTAATAAGGGACAACATCTGCCATGGCCGATACAAAACCCAGTTTGGCAATACCATGACTGCATACTTCCTTGGGAAGGTGTGCCTGGCCAAGCACCTGGAACCAGCCATACCAGAGGAATGCCTGGTGAATAAGCTTTCCTACCATTATGACGAAGAGGTCATAAGAGCTCGAAGAGGTAGCCAGATAAAGACCATACAGGCGATGACGGAGCTATTAGAAAATTATGAGAACGAAGAATATTACAGGCAGAGTAGAAGAAGAAATGAGCGGTCAGAAGTTCGAAATAATCCGTCATCGAACAATAATAATCAACAGATCAACAGTGGGTACCAAGGAAACAGGTATAATCCAAATTACCATAATCAGCACCTTACCAACGGTAATAATAACAACAATAACCACGGTAATAAAAACCCGAACATTAACCGAAATAATAACGGATTCTCCGGTAATCGAAATAATTATTACCCGAATAATAATGTAAATAGCCAGAGAAACCCCAACCATACCAACAACACCGTGCGGTTTTACAATAACAATAGGAGTTACCCTAATAATAACAATAACAACAACAACAGGTTCTCCCGACCCCGGGTAAATTTTATACGTGCAGAAGGAAACAGCCAACGCAGGTATAACCATCAACGGCGGAGCAGCGTCCACGAGTACGAAGATCGACGCAGAAGCCGAGAACGGGACAACTCCAGTTATAATCCGCCAAGGCGAAGTACCAGCCTAGATGACCCGGAGCGGCATACAAATAGGGAACAAACATACGAACAGCGAACTGAAAGGCTGGAACCCACTCAAGGTTTCCCCACTGATGCCTCTGTTGGTCCAATTAATAACCAGGATGAGGAGAATTTAAACGGGAGGAGGCAGTAATAAACAATAAGGACCTTTTGCTGCTTCTGTCGCCTGGGTATATAAAAGAATTGCCAAGAACAAATCATCACAATAAAATTACTATCATTCGGTGTAACTATTTGAAAAACATTCGAAATGAACTACTGGAGGAGGATGACACTCGCCTCCCTATTGTAAACAATGAAATAATTTATATTAATGCAGAAATCGAAGGAACATTCGCACAGCTAATGATCGATACAGGTGCGAATGTATCTATAATTAACACAACAGAATTGGAGAGAATCCAAGAAAAATGTGGTAAGTTATTGCCGACCTTACCTATAAATAACATAATATTAATCGGTGCCACTGGTCGCCAAAACAAGACAATAAGAAAACAAGTGTCATTGAATGTGATTAGTAAGGGTATAGCTATAAACATGGTCTTCCTAATTGCAGCAAGATTACCCTTTAACATATTAGTGGGATGTGATGTGCTGAGAATGAACTCGGCTATCATCGATTTACGATCGGAGAAGGTATCACTGTTTACCGGAGATCTGACCTGGACAGCCGATTTAGTCGGTAGCGAGATAACACTTCCCAGCAGTATCCACCAGCAAATACGTAGCATTAATTATACGAATACTAACACCATTTCTAACACCATAGTATACGACAACACGGACGAAGATTTATGGTCCCAAAAAATACAGGAGATAAGGGATTTCCGATAAGGGATTACAGAAGAAAATAGTAAGGAAAGGAAAGAAGACCAACAGTCCTTGAAGGAAAATTTGAGTGATATAAATAAGAACATAGAGGCAACAAAAGAAGAATTGAAGAAGGACAACCAAGCAACAAAAGAAGACTTGAAGAAGGACAACCAAGCAACAAAAGAAGAATTGAGTAAAAAGATTGAAAACACCAATAAGAGAATAGAGAAAACCAGCAAGGAAATGAAGGAAGACAACCGACTTTAAGCCAGAAAATTGATGAAACTAATCAGAAAATGGAGGAAACCAGCAAAAAGATGGAAGAAAAATTGGAGGAGAATAACAAGGAAATGGAAGATAAAATGGGGGAAAGGTTGGAAGAGTTAAGAGAGGATAACCAACTATTACGAGAAGAATTACGGGAAGTTAACCAAGAGAATTTAGACAAGTTAGACGAACGAATGGAACTATTAAGAAAGGAAATGAACAAAGAACTCAAGGATAATAAGAAATCTATGACCAAAAGGCTGGAAGACGAAACCATAACTATAAATCAACAGATAAGAGAAGTTGATGAAAGATGTCGGCTGACGGAAGTGGAGGTACAAGAGTTCAAGGAAGTGGTAAACACCAAGGTCACAAGTCTTGAAGAATCTAGTCGCAAGAAGGCAGAAGAAAACCGAAAGGAAAGCCAGGAAGAACTCAGTAAATTACGAACTCAAATTACGGAAAGATGTGACGGAATGGAGGAAGCGATGACTAACATCACTGGTCAAGTGCGGCAGAGCCAGGAGGAAATGGAAGCAATTCGGAACCGACCAACCAGCTTCACTAATATCCCCATCAACGAGAACAGGCTTAACTTCCGCCAATATAAAAGGAAGCCGATGGAGTTCTTGGCCCGTATTGAGGAATATATGGCCAAACATAGAAATAATCGATGGTCCAATAGTCGCGAACTATTGGACGAATCATTCCGGGATATGACGGACAATTGGTGGATGGCGAACAGGAGCGAGATAAACGATTACCAGCAGTTTAAAAGTTTGTTCAAGTCCAAGTATTGGTCAGAGACCACCCAGAATTTAATAAGGGACAACATCTGCCATGGCCGATACAAAACCCAGTTTGGCAATACCATGACTGCATACTTCCTTGGGAAGGTGTGCCTGGCCAAGCACCTGGAACCAGCCATACCAGAGGAATGCCTGGTGAATAAGCTTTCCTACCATTATGACGAAGAGGTCATAAGAGCTCGAAGAGGTAGCCAGATAAAGACCATACAGGCGATGACGGAGCTATTAGAAAATTATGAGAACGAAGAATATTACAGGCAGAGTAGAAGAAGAAATGAGCGGTCAGAAGTTCGAAATAATCCGTCATCGAACAATAATAATCAACAGATCAACAGTGGGTACCAAGGAAACAGGTATAATCCAAATTACCATAATCAGCACCTTACCAACGGTAATAATAACAACAATAACCACGGTAATAAAAACCCGAACATTAACCGAAATAATAACGGATTCTCCGGTAATCGAAATAATTATTACCCGAATAATAATGTAAATAGCCAGAGAAACCCCAACCATACCAACAACACCGTGCGGTTTTACAATAACAATAGGAGTTACCCTAATAATAACAATAACAACAACAACAGGTTCTCCCGACCCCGGGTAAATTTTATACGTGCAGAAGGAAACAGCCAACGCAGGTATAACCATCAACGGCGGAGCAGCGTCCACGAGTACGAAGATCGACGCAGAAGCCGAGAACGGGACAACTCCAGTTATAATCCGCCAAGGCGAAGTACCAGCCTAGATGACCCGGAGCGGCATACAAATAGGGAACAAACATACGAACAGCGAACTGAAAGGCTGGAACCCACTCAAGGTTTCCCCACTGATGCCTCTGTTGGTCCAATTAATAACCAGGATGAGGAGAATTTAAACGGGAGGAGGCAGTAATAAACAATAAGGACCTTTTGCTGCTTCTGTCGCCTGGGTATATAAAAGAATTGCCAAGAACAAATCATCACAATAAAATTACTATCATTCGGTGTAACTATTTGAAAAACATTCGAAATGAACTACTGGAGGAGGATGACACTCGCCTCCCTATTGTAAACAATGAAATAATTTATATTAATGCAGAAATCGAAGGAACATTCGCACAGCTAATGATCGATACAGGTGCGAATGTATCTATAATTAACACAACAGAATTGGAGAGAATCCAAGAAAAATGTGGTAAGTTATTGCCGACCTTACCTATAAATAACATAATATTAATCGGTGCCACTGGTCGCCAAAACAAGACAATAAGAAAACAAGTGTCATTGAATGTGATTAGTAAGGGTATAGCTATAAACATGGTCTTCCTAATTGCAGCAAGATTACCCTTTAACATATTAGTGGGATGTGATGTGCTGAGAATGAACTCGGCTATCATCGATTTACGATCGGAGAAGGTATCACTGTTTACCGGAGATCTGACCTGGACAGCCGATTTAGTCGGTAGCGAGATAACACTTCCCAGCAGTATCCACCAGCAAATACGTAGCATTAATTATACGAATACTAACACCATTTCTAACACCATAGTATACGACAACACGGACGAAGATTTATGGTCCCAAAAAATACAGGAGATAAGGGATTTCCGAAGCGGAATTAATAGAGAGAAATTGCCCATTGCTCAAGCAAATCAATTGATAAGGATTTATGAGAAGTACCGCTCAGTATTTTCAGATGAGCCAGGCAAGGTAAGAAATTATCAATGTACCCTTCAGTTCCGAGATACAGTGGAGTTTAATAGAAAATCCTACCCTATTGCGCATTCACGAAAGGAGGCTGTGAGAGCGGAAATCAACCGAATGATTAATAGCGATATTATAGAACATAGCCAATCCCCATACACCAGCCCTATTGTCGCTATTCCCAAGAAAAACGGCCAAGTCCGGCTTTGCTTGGATGCACGGGAAATAAACAAAAAAATCATTAACGATAGAACATCTCCCGGTGAGATCGAGGAAATCCTGAAACGCTTCCATGGTACCCAATACTTCAGTACCTGGGATACGGTGTGCGGTTACTGGCAGGTAGAGTTACACCCACGGAGTCGCCAATATCTGGCTTTCATATTCGAGGGACGCAATTACCAATTCAAAAGATTGCCCTTCGGATTGGTAAACTCAGTTGCCATCTTTGTGACCTGCATGGACCAGATATTGGGACAGGAAGCACTTCAGTTTACCACAGTGTATGTCGATGACCTACTAATAACATCCGAAACGTGGGAGGAGCACTGCTACCGTGTGGAACATGTGCTTGAGAAATTATCTGTCAGTAACGTCACGCTGAAGTTAGAAAAATCCAAGTTTATTGCCAGAGAAGTGCAATTTTTAGGATTTAACTTGGACGATCAAGGAATCTCACCGTCGGCAGAAAAGGTGGAGGCAATCCAGAAATTCCCGGCACCCAAAAACAGGAAGCAATTACAGTCGTTCCTGGGACTCTGTAATTACTATAGAAAGTTCCAGGAACAATATTCGGAATTAACCGCGAGGTTTCAACCTCAATTATCATCCAAAAACAAATGGGTATGGTGTAAAGAACAAGATGGGATTTTTCAACAAATTAAAGACAAATTTCTGGCAACTATAATACTTCGCCACCCAAACTTTTAATTACCATTTTTCATGAATTGCGATGCCAGCGACATCAGTCTGGGAACGACACTGTATCAAGAGGACGAGAAGGGTCAACATCAAGTAATTAGCTTCGCGAGCAGGTCTTTGAACCAGTGCGAAAAGAATTACAGGGTGACTGAAAAGGAATTACTGAGCGTGGTATTTGCTTGCGGTAAGTTCCGCACTTACATTTTGGGACACCCTGTTACAGTCCGAACAGACCATAAATCTATTTCGTTCTTGAAAAGCTGCAAACTGAACCATGGCAGACTAACGAGGTGGATACTTGCCCTTCAAGAATACCATCTAAAATGGGAATACATCCCAGGTAAAAAGAATGTCGTAGCGGATGTGTTATCCCGGGTCAATGTGGAAGAACAAACTTTCGAAGGGGAGAAGGAAAGCGTGCTAAAAATATACCATCTTCTTAGCACCAGAGCCGATTTAACAACAATATTGACCAATATGAGCACCCACCAACAAGCGGACCCGAAATTGAGAAACCTCAGACTTCGACTAGAAGAGGGAGACGAAACCGTTGCTCAATATTACCAAATAAATAAACAAATATTGTTCGTCAAAACATCCCTGAAGGAAGAGATCTGGAAGGTGGTTGTTCCGACACAGATCGAAAGGGAATTGATAGTGAACTACCACATACGTTACGGGCATATGGGTGCCCTCAAGGTAATAAAAGCTCTGGAGGAGAGCTGCCATATAAAAAACATCAATAGGAAAGTCCGAATGTATATAAAAAGTTGTAAAATCTGCCAGCTGGTAAAAACAAATAATGAGAAGAAGGAAGGTGTTATGATCCCAATCAGTTCCCAAGCAAAATTGGAGAAGGTATTCCTAGACATTTGCGGACCATTTCCCTGTAGTGGAGGTCGACACCAATATCGGTAATGATATGCTAACCATCATAATGGACCACTTCACAAAGTATGTTAAGCTATACCCTACTAATCGAGCGACTACCCGGAAAATTCTGGGGATACTAACGGAAGAGTATATCCCACACCTGGGGAAACCATCTTCGATCATTACTGATCATGGAACCCAGTTTAAGGGTGGAAAATGGCGTGATACATTATTGTCAATGGGCATTCGTACATACAAGACCTCGGTCTACCATCCGAGCAGTAATCCGGCAGAGCGGGTGTTACGAGAAGTGGGGAGGATCCTAAGAACTTATTGTCACCATCAACAAAAAAGGTGGCAAGACTATCTAGAAGCCACGGAGGAGTTCCTCAACTTGGCATACCATCCAGCTATAGGGATAACCCCATACTCCGCTATGTACGAAAAACCACCCCCACGAGAGATCGCAGATATCCTCGAGTTCCCGATAAACCATGTGTACAAATCTGACAAAGCTAAATTCTACAACAAGGTGGCAGAAGACCAGGTAAAACGGCAAAATAAGTATCAAAAGGCTAGTGGTAAATTAATAATTTATGAAAAGGGAGAAAAAATTTTGTTAAAAAATCGTGAACTACCCAGCACCCTGGAAGGAATAAGGAAGAAGTTATTGCTGTTATACACCGGACCATATGTCATATCCAATGTGAAAAATAATAATACTTATGAAATCAAGGAAATAGAGTCAGAAAGGATAAAGGGTGTATATAACCAGGCTTCCATGAAAAAATATTATGAGTAATTGAATGTATAGAAGATTGAATTTTGTGTGCATAAAGAAATTTTAAAAAATTCTAAAACCATGTAAGCACATCTTACAACCAAGTATTTAGGAAGACAATTTTGAAGTTAAAGAAAAAGAATTTATATAAAATGAATAAATTCTAAAAACAAGTAAGGACAACTTACTACCTTATATTTGAACAACTTTTGGATTAACAAAAAGAAAAAGAATTTATATAAATATCTTAAATTCAAAAAGAAAGTAAGAACAACTTACTACCTAATTTTTGAAACTACTATTGAATTAATAAACAATGAAATTCAAAAATGAAGTAAGGACAACTTACTACCAAATATTTATGAAAAAACTTTATGGAAAATAAAAAGAAGAAAATGAATTTAGAATAAATATGTAGCTTCTAAAAGAAAGTAAGAACAACTTACTACCTTATATTTGAACAACTTTTGTATTAATAAAGAAGAAAAAGAATTTTGATAATATATTACAAAATTTTAAAACCGAAGTAAGCACTACTTACTACCCAAATATTTATGAAACTATTTGCGAAAAAACTAAAGAAAAAGAATTTGGTAAAATACAAACAAGTTCAAAAAACCGTGTAAGTACAACTTACTACCAAACATCAATGAAACTCGAGTCATGGAATATAAAAGAAAGAAAAAAGAATTTTGAAGAATAACCACAACATTCAAAAGGAAGAATAAGTTCACATTACAAACAATTATATATGGAACCAATTATGAAAAAATTTCGAGAATAAAGAAATGGCAATTAAAACCACTGATACAATTAAAATGAATAAACTTATTGTGAAGTAAAATTAATGAGACCTTTAAGCAAAATAAGCAGAGATAATAACCACATGGAATTAATAATTAAAGAGTGCATTTGGATAAAAAGCAAGAGCAGAATAAAATTTTGAAAAAGAAAGAAAAAACTATATATAAATAAATCCATAAGAAAAATATGATCATATAATAAATGTCAATTATAAGAAGGACAATTAAAAGAGTAATTGCAAGAACATAATACTAGTGGAACGATTCATAAGAATTAAGAAAAAAACAAAAATATAATACAAAATACATGTTACCAATGACCAGAAGGAGATTGTAATAACAGTCAAAATATGACAGAGAATTAAAAATAAATAAAAACTTTACACTGAATAACAAGTGATAATTATATTAAACCAGCTTCCAACCACAAGGAGAAATAAAAGGCCAGCAGAGCTAACCATTGAGAAAAGTAACTGAGATAGAAATTAACTAAGATAGAAATATTAACAGATCTGAGCAAATACGAAGTGAAGTATCCAAAGATATTTAATTTTTTTTTTATAGTCATAAGGTGGACTATTCTTATGTAATTTTTATTATTATGGATTGATCAGAGATGATTTGCCTCTGTAATCAATAAATGACGTAGTATGGCCAGCAGGGAGTGTAGCCTACAGAGCCCCTCTGGACTGCCCCAGCTAACGTGTTAGGGAATTTTAGGGAATAAATATCCCAAGGATAAAGAACCAAGTTAAGAAGAAAATGGAAAAATAAAAAATAACGAACATCAGATGACTATTACTATCAAGAAGAATCCAGTTAATAATGAAATATAGATAAGCTCAAAAATAAAGAAGAAAAATTTTAGAAATGTGAAGGAAGTAAAGAAATATAATTTATAATGAAATATCATACGCAATTACTTCAGACAAACTAAGTATGATCTGAACTAATCACTTCTGGAAGAGAGCAATCTGTAGCATGACAGATAATCCACATAAATAAATTACTCAATGATCATTAATAAAGCTCAAATATATGGAATATCCAGATGAAAATCAATTAAAAGGCACTATTAATTAATATAATCACAAGAAAAGTAAACATAAAGAAAAAATCTGCAAATAATATATATACTACAAATTTAAAAACCCAGAAAACTAAAATGTGAATAACAAAAGTACCCAGGTAAGATAGAAGCAGGCAATTAAGATACTCCGACAAAGAAACCAGACCAGAAGAAACAAAAGCATACACAGCGAAATGGTACTGAAGAAAGAAGAAAGAAGAAAGAAGAAAGAAGAAAGAAGAAATATAAAATGAACAAAAATACTGAAGAAAGAAGAAAGAAGAAATACAGAATGAACAAAAATACTGAAGAATGAAGAAGGTAGAAAGAAGAAATATAGAATGAACAAAAATACTGAAGAAAGAAGAACGAAGAAAGAAGAAATATAGAATGACCAAAAATACTGAAGAATAAGAAACCTGAGAAGATCCACTAGAAAAAAGGAAGTGAGACGACCCATACCAAATAGAAACCCCATAGGGAGAGAACCCAAAAACCCCAAAAATAAATGAATGTCCAAAGAGAAAGTATAACACCCCAAAAAACCATATCACAATGTAAGACTGACAAAAACCAAAAGTGTTAATAGTATTAAGTAGCAGTGCACCCAAAAAAGTTATTGTGTAGTTTATATGAACAAATCTTCACAGTCCCCCCATGGTTAAATATTTCATGTTGTAAAGCTAGAAAAGGACTAGTAATAATATTAATAAATAACCATGGACCAGTGTAAGTTATTGAATTATAGCCAATAAACTTTGAAAAGGTACATGAGTTGCCGTACAAATGAATAAACTTTAAGTGTTTTTTGAACAGTATCATATTTGATATGAAGTAATAATATTGCTAATGAAATGCTACTGAATTTATAAGAACATTCCATAGAATGAAATAATAACCAGATAGCTAGTGTTATACTTAGAGATGGGGAATAAATCCTTAAAATTGGGAAATACAGAGCAGACTGTCAATAAATAGTTTTAAGAAAGTGTTAACCATTATATGGAACCAATATGTTATGTTCCTGTTCCATATATTAACTAGACAAATAAGATTTATTAGTAAGCGATATTATTGTTATAAGATGTTATTTTGTTGTTACTTTAAATTAGGAATGCCATATCTAAAGGTAAATATCATTCCCCATGTTATAAAATGTTTTTTTATTATGTTACTAGGTATAATCAGTACACATAAAAGGTATTATTCAAGGTACCAGTTTTGATAGAGATATGTGTTATATTTTAATTGTACAATGAATAATCACTGATATACCAGTCAAAGAACTAATTATTAATAAAGTGTATAAGGATAAAAAGTCAGAGAAGGGTATAAACTAACTACATTAGTAAAAATTTTGCAAATAGCAACACATCAAATCTAGGCCATATAATGAATTTTAACTGCAGAATAATTAACAAATCTAGTCTTATAAGCCAGTTAAACTGACAATATTTGTGCAATATAAACCCAACATATAGTATACCATGTAAATAAGACTTTATAAAGATATGGTCAGCAGATAAGTAAAATTACTTATTTATCTAATAAAATTACCAATAAAAATGGAATGTAGGCCTACTAACTGACATTATCAGAGGAGGAGTCATAGACAAATGAATTGTATTTAAAAACAGTCATTAATAAACTAAATTGCAAGAAATTAAGTAAGAATTGACAATTATATCAATTTCAGATAATAATTATATCAGGGAAAATGGCTATTATTTGCTTAGACAACAGGAAATATAAAATTAGGCCTACCTTCCAGAAATGTAAGGAATATAATTTTTTAATGAAATCTTTGTAACACTATATTAATTATTATCAAAATAAGCAGAATAGAATAAAGAAACCGAATATGTATTTAGTATTTCGTACAGTTAATTAATAACGAAATTATTTTCTGAGTATAATGTATCAAAATAAAATGTATCGGAAGCTAAGATAATTTGAAACAATGTATAAGATATATTAAATTGGCTAAGATTTTCAGGAGACGAAGGAAATGAGAACAGTTCATTATTATACGTTGGCGAGTGTACTTAACGTAATTATTTGCTCGAAGTAACCTTAATGGCGACTAACATTATAAACCGAGTTCGGTGAAAATTTTCATAAAATCTTATTTTGAGTTGTTTTTTAATTGTGAACCGGTGAAGTTAAAATATGAACAGTGTAACACCAATAAACTGAACCACATAAGACCAATTAATCGAAATAACACCAATATCACACAATTTACTGACGAACAATTCAGGTTAAAACCGACACACATAGACCAAGTGAGATATATCCAATAACAACATTTTACACCAAGTGAACTATTCCACCATACACCAGCGACAATTAAATACATCCAGAACAATCATATACAATTGCTGAGACCATTTACACGGAGAAAAGACATCTTTATTTAACCAAAACTTTCATCCAGGTTATACGTTAAACTACGCATGCGCCAGTCGGCCATTTTGGGGAATTGTCGTCATCTTACGTCAGCTGTAGAGAACGACCTTCTGCTGGTGTTGGTTTGAATAAATATCATATGTAACTTTTATTATTTCTAATTATAACATTGTATTGTTTAATATTAAGGCATTTTATAATTGTAAGTTTTATACTTTCCTGCCCATAACCTTCTCTGGCTATATCTTAAACAACCGTTTAAAGAACCATATTTTTATAATACTAATGTAAACTTTTTATATCGACCGGCCCTGAGTGAGTCGATACTACTTTGTAACATCGATTCTTATCGAACAAAATAACTATTTTATTAATAAACGTGCTGTTTTGTAATTTGGATTTGGTTTTTCTTTAAAAAAGCTTAACAAATAAATTATTCAAGAATACCAACTAACCGAAAGGCGGAAAATACGAAACAACGAACGCTTCAAGAAGAAGAAGAAGAGAGCCGTCTTTCGACTAGATTTGGAGTTAACCAGATTGTCCTTTAACAAATTTACTGAAAGTGACACTATTATAAAAATAAACAGAATACCACTTCATTTCTAATTACAAACAATAAACACGATTAGTTCCTAAATATTAGGATTAAAATTTGCATAAAAATTATTTTTTCAGAAATTTTTTTTTCTGAAATAAAAATAAATTTTTTTATTTCAAATTGTTACAACAGCATTCACACAGATTTTATTTTGTTTTATTACAATATATATATATATATATATATATATAGATATATTTCTCATATTCCTGACTTTATTAACTTTTTTTATTTTAAATTTGTTATTTATTACACACAAATTTTAAAAATATTTTATATACTTTTATAATTTTGTCATAACTTACAAAGATATATTGAGCCTCTCCTAATACGTTTTTATGATATATAGCATTACCAGCTGAATCTTTCTTGCAGTACCGCGAATTATTTTTATTGTATTATAAACATCACGTATTAGAGTTCATAATTTCACGATTCTGAAGATGACGGTTAATACTGCTAGTGTATAGTCTATGTTGAGAAACAGAAACCCAAAAACAGTCCTACTGCGTGATAGCATTGTGTATACATGAGCATAAAAGAGACTCGCGTACAATCGCCCCTATCCCACACACACACATCAGTTCCATATTATACATATTACTCAATATTATAGATAAATATTTTAACCTCTAATATTAGACCTCCGTGTCTGATTGTGCATATTGTAGCATGACAGAAAATCCACCTTATTATAATTACAAAAATAAGCAAATATAAAATTAAAACAAACTGGCATAAAGAATAATTACTATAATAATTAATCAAGAACAACAGCAAACTGAAATTCTAGATCCAAAGAAATCAAGTTCATTAAAATCAAATATACAATCTATAATAAATAATAGGAAGATAATGATAGTCGAACTTATAGAGTAAATATACCCAGATAGAATAGGAGCAGGTAAGGAAAAACCATGGATAAATCAACCCACTGAATAAAAAAAAAATAACTATTGAAAAAAACAATACCACATTATAAAAAAAAACCCCAAAAAAGATAACATAAGAAAAGTACAATACAATAAAATAAGAATAAATGTAAATCAAGTGTAAGTGAAGATTTTAGATATATGACTAAAGGTGGACAAGTGTAATTTATTTTTATTGTGAAAAGTTACTAATAATAATGCAAATTAAGTGAGGTTCCTTATTCCCCAAGACTAGATAAATTACTAGAAGTAAGATTAGGGAATACAGTGAATAGTGAGGGGAACCAGGGTAAATCCCTAAATCAAAACAAAAACAGCAATAGACTGAATAAAAGTTAACTTTAATATACTGTTTAAATAAAAACAGATTTGTTTTGTTGTGTTAGAAGTTCATTGAACCCATAGCAGTGAATGCTTGAGTTTAAATTTATTTTTAAGATAATATCTTTATTATGTTTTAATAATGTCAATTAATCATAAACAATGTTGTAATTAAGTAAGGGCAATTTAGTTGTTAGAATTTTATTGGAATTGTATGTCAGAAAGTGTAATAGCAAGCTGAAATAATTGTAAACTTGGTGATAGAACTAACATAAAATATAGGCCAAATGGTAAACCTCACCAACATTATAAATTAATAGTAAATAAGTTGATGAAACAAATTAAATGAATGAAAATTGTTGAATTTAACACACTAACAATTTATTATAAATGTTAAGACACTTTGTGAAAGTAATTAAGGAATGTATAGGATATTATTAGGAAAAAATGCAAGTGTAATAACACTGGAGCCTAGAGAAAATCCTAAATTAAAGGTAGTGTTCAAATTAGCTAAGTAAATCATCAAATTTCTGAGAATTAAAGAAACCAAATCATAATAATTCAATCAATGATCTTGTTTAATGATAATTGGAATCTAACATATACTGTAAACCATTTAATTTGTAAGGAAGTAAAGTAGATAAGGCCTACAAGCAAATATTATGTAAATGTGACTTTTGAGTTAAAAAATACTATAAAATATACCATGTATGGTATTAAATTATGCAGAATTAAATAAGGAATTTGATTATGTAATTAGAATTTAATAAGAATAGATAACAATCAAAATGTAATTTTTAATATAATGTAAAATTCAATTCTTTTGAACAAAATCAAACTTGGGACTTAAGTATCAGCTGACTGAAAACAATGTAAATTTACTAATAAATCAGCCAGGACCTTTTGAATGATGAAGAAAAAACTGGGAGTTGATTGTTAAACGTCAAGGTGAACACATCAGAACGATATAGCTAAGAAAGAACAAACATTTTTTGACATGAACTAAGCCTAAGAAAAGAAAATTGAAACTATGAGTTGTTCATACTAAAGTCAAATAAAAGAAACCAAACCATTACTTTTATGAATATTGGCAATTATAAACCCGATAACGGAACAGTCCAGGTACTAATCGAAAAATTTCCGATGTGAATATCATCACGACATTCTGGAGGAACTATTTGAATGAAGACACTATTAACCAACACCTATTACTGAACCCAAAAAAACGGATCACTAACACTGAATCATCACACTACCACGAAGAAAATTACTACCGCTCTGGTGAGGAACAATTAAAGAATAAACATTGATTTGGAGGAAAATTGTCGAGAAGTTCTTTATATAAATCCGAGGTGAAGAAAGCGACCATCTTTGATGAGAATCTGGTTACGACTTCAATCAGCTGTGATGACGTCAGCCCATGCATAACTTGTGGTTCGAACAATTCAATTTTTACTAACATTTTTATAATAAATATTATTTCTATTTTATTCATTAAGAATTTTTAGTTGTAAGTATTGTACTTTTCAGCATTGCCCTTTTCTGACTTTTGATAACAGTTAAAAGAACCTATGAATTTTAAAATGTTATTAATTTAAATAAAAGAAACCAAATCGACCTGAGATAAGAGTTTTCGAGCTGTGAATAAGTATTTCGACTCAAAGTCAACTAATCGCAACGAGAACAATAAATTCAACTAAATATTACATTTTTTGAGTTTTATTTCTTTGCAAAGTATATATTTAAAGGAATTTCAGATATTAATTGAAACCTGGACGTCAAAGAGGAAGAGAACAACATCGAAAAGTAGTAAAAACCCCGAATAAATAAAAGAAAATAAATCGATTATTCAATCTCATAATCTATTTAACGCTTTAAACAAATTATTCAAAAACAACCAAAATAAGTAAAATAAGGAAGGAATTAATATAACATCGAGGATTAATATAATAAATAATAAACTAATAAATAAATAATAAACAATAAACAAATAAAAAAAATTATTTTTATTTTTTTTTTCAATAAATTAAATTTAAACAAAATTTACATTTTTCATATTTAATTGAACAAAAAACGTTTCGTTACAATATTTATCTGCAGTTGCTACACGTTGTTTGTATTCATTAGTTCTACACTTGTTGGAACCGATGCAAACGCTGAGAAGCGTAACTGGCAGCGAGTCTACGTGTAGGTGTTTTTTTCTTGCTTAGTAACGCATGAGAACCGAGAAGAATATTTCGCTTTTTAAACAGAATTTTTAATAAACTCTGAATTATGTAAACAGCATTGACGCGGCGAAGGTTAACGAGTGCCTTCGTATGCAGCTGGATTTCATTTAAATGTAAATCGCGGACGTCGCCAACGGGTGCCAACCGGTTGGCTGCAGAAGAGCAACAACAGTTATGACGGCGCACGACGACGTATGGAGACCGAGGAATCGTGTACACACTTGATTGTACGCCGTTACGTGTTCAATTTGTGTATGTAACAAACTGAATCTAATTAGAAAAAACCGTGCAAGTATTTCATTTGGAAATTAACTTTCGACGAGGAAAAATAAGTAGGCTTATAAATTATTAAAAATATTTTCCTCAATCTTATCCATCTGACATTATCTTATAACGAGACAATTGTGACTGTTAAGGGGCAACAAATTAAAAGTTAACCGACAGTTGTCGACTTCGTTGCAACGATGAACTAACGATCTGTCCGTCCGCGTGGCCTAACGACGCCCGTAAATTGGACGACGGTCCACAAAGGATTTCGATGAGAGAGTTGACAGGCAGGGGAACGAATATGAAACATGAATTTTGAATATCAGACTCTGCGTTTCGTTGGTGTAAATCATACAAAACCATCTACGGGTCATACAGGTTTGTTTCCGCCAACAGTACACGTGAAACCTTGCTGTATTTTGTGAATCTGGCGAGAGCGAGGTTATTTTACTTCTAATGAATTGTGAAGATCTATGCACGCAAAGTGAATATTACTAGACAAGCTTACAAAACAGTCAATTTATCCTTGATCGGATAGGAAAAGGTAATTTTGATTTCTACATAAATTATAAAACCATAATGAAGAAGCCAGTCAAATAATAACCAACGATGTTATTCGCACCACTGATGCCTCGCAATTAAAGCGCCAATGCCGCCAACTCGCTGGTGTAAAAACTTAATAGGCAACACAAGAGTCATGTCTTGGGCAAACGAGCAAATGACTTTTGAGAACATTAAGAAACGCTACAAAGTTAGTAAGACCAAAAAGTAATGAACTATCTGGAAAACTTGTATTGAATGTAATATTCCAGCATTTATCTAAATAATTAGGTGCAGAGAAAGTGAATACAGCGGAGGTACGGTTTATAGCACCCTTAAACGGCTTCTTCTTTTCCTCCAAAATATGTTTACTTTTTACCTACCCACGTTCAGTGTTAAAATTTTTTCGACGCTTAAATGCAAACGATTTACTATTTTTAAAGAATTAAAAGAATTTTTTCCTGCAAAACCAATTTGCAAAATGTATAGGTGTAAAAAGTATAAGATAAAAGACTTATGTAAGAAGTTAAAGTGTAAAGTTACTATATTTATGTACACACCGTCTTGCAGTTATGTCGTCGACCAATGGTTCCCCTTAAGGTGCACGATTGACCATTCAGTGTCACACATAAGAAAATGAGGTAACGGCGCATAAATAAAACTGGCATATTACGTCAACAGTGACCAGACAGCAAATTCAGGTGGCGTTTGTTTACTTATTGGGTGGGGTGGAATGGGGTGTTTGAACACGTGATACAGAAACAGCCAAAATATCTCTCTATATTTATTTGTGGAAAGAGGTTAAATCTTACACCTTCATAAAAAAATATTGCAATAAGCTCAACTCAGTTTGCACAGTCTACCTTGTATCTTTTGAACCTAATTTCGAGAAGCTCTGTGCAATAAAAAAAGCTCAAGGATTTCACTGAGCATGCGAGTGTGTAAACAAGTGACATCAGGAAAAACATTATTTTTTAAATAGCACGTATAAAATAATAAGCCAATTGTATTGACATTTTTATTTATTTTTATAACAGCCTATATATTGGCATATTATCGATCTTAGTTTCTAATTTAAAATGAAGAATTTTTTTATGTTTACATTGTATTGTTTTTCTTAACTTGTCAGCGGCCTCGTATTTTGTAGTAGCCTATATTTTTTTAAAGGGGAGAAATTCACCCTATACTCTCCCTACGTTAATTGAGGGAGAATAACGGATAGCTCCATTTAATGTTATACTAAATAAACCTTACCTATTGGTACATAACTTGAACAACAATATTGAGTTCATTAAACACACATATAAAGGCTACAAATATGTCTTATACCATATATGGTTTTTATTTGTTTTTACATATTTTTAAATTAAAAAAAAACAATTTTTGAAATCAAATTATTTACTTTGTGATGCGTATTGACGTTACAGAAAAGTAAAGCCATTTACATGTGCACAAAATTTCAAAGTGATACGGTTTATACTTCATGAAAAAATGTAGCCTATACTCTTAATGATTAGAAAATTTTAGAATATTTTTATTGGAAAACTAGCTTAAAACGTAATGGCATCATAAAAATGTATAAGTTTTATCTTTCAATATATTATTGATGCACATAAGGGATTTCCCTTTCTTCTTCAAACTGATAGTTTGATCTCTTTTTTTCTGCTGCCTCTTCTTCCTTATATTCTTTTCAGTTTCTGCTAAAACTTTTTCAGACTTCGAAGTTCGTCTGCGGTCAGGTTTCTTAATCGTTGAGATTAAACAGTTTTCAGACTTCAGTCAAATTCCATTAATAAATTATACTTACCAGTTTGGCCATCACCGATCCTTGTAACACTGCCTCATACACTCAAAATTTCAAGGTATTTTACTGTGCGAGGATTTTTCGGTAAATAGGATCACATTTTAATATTTAGGGATTCATCTGTATCTTGTAGTTTTCACAAAATAGACTTTTTTAGTAGCGTCGGACTTGAAAAATGGTTTTAATAAATAGCATAATATTTTCAGACAGATAAACGCGTGCGTTATGGTTGCCTTCCATTCACTGCACACATAAACTGTCTATACCTTTGCCTTAGCCATTGAAATCAGACAAAACTATTTATAGGCCTACAATTTTTTTCTACTCCACTTGTTTTTATCACATTCATATTATACGATATTTTTTATACATTACTTTTTCTTAAAGGGAATAAGCTTATAAGAAAGTAACAAAGTAGACGAAAATTATCCAGGTATAATTAAAATTAATGAAGAAGGAAAACAAAATAGTTCCTGTCACATACGAAAAAACATAGATTATTATTTATTAGTCAGGCATGCTTTTTGTCCTGAAATATTTGAAGGAGAATTGAAATAAAGTATATAATATAAAATACAGATTGACTTTATTGAATTGGTGAATGGAACCGCCCAACATTCACACGACATCGTTCTGTGTCCATGTAAATTAATTTCTCTGTGCCTTAGACAATTCACAAAGAAATGTGGTAAAATATGTTTTGACTCTAGTTTTTACAAAATACACTTTTTTAGTAGCGTCGGACTTCATAGCTGCTAACTGAACGTTTTGCCGGTTTACCCAGCGGCAAAACATTGGGTGGACGAATGTCCCCCCCCTCCACAGTTTGTACAGTGACAACTACTACGACGTCATTGACCGTACGCAGTAAAAATTGCCGATGTCTGAGCCGGCAACACAAGACGGTGCAATTGGCCAGCAGTTCGAAAGCAATGCTATGCTTTTCTTCGAGTTTCCCTACTAATATTGTTCGGATTTAAAATTATTCAATAACTAAAGTATTTATTCTGTGATATAATTAATAATATTTTCTCTTACTTCCAGTTACATGGACGCCACGCTACTAGTTGTTTCAATGCATTCTGGTTGCAGCTCATGAATATATGCCCTGATTCTTGACCCTTTTGTGGCATCGCTTTTGGTGCTCCATTACGTCTTTAAGAGTGGCATAATAAACAATAGTCTGAGAAACGTAGCCTGAGTAGGGATGGCACAGATCAAGTGATTACGTTAATTTTATTAGTCGTAAAAGGCATCGAAAGGACTGGACTAGTGTAACGTTCAGCTCACAAAAGCATGTGGACTTTGGAGCGTAAAGTGTGGGATCAAATACCGGTAGCTTATAAGATGGTAATTAACTTCCTTAATGCCTGAGTTCAAAGTTGCTGAGAAAAATAATGTGTAAAAACATATTCTTTGTCTTGATATGCTATAAGTAGTGGTATTTATTGTTAATAGTATTTTACTAAAGTACTGACAGAAAAATATAACACAGTTCTTTACCGTTCATATAGATTTTCCCCAGTTGAAGACCACTAACGCACATAAATTTGTTTTCGCTGAAGAGTCTTACCGCTGTAGATGTATGCTCTCTATATGACACAGGACTGCAAGTATCTTACTCACCTGTAAACAGAAAAGGTTAATTTGTATTCTCTGTACTAAATAACGTGAAGAACAATAGTGTGTTTTCAGAACAGTATCCGAATAAATGTAACATTCACAGAGGAGAAATTACTTAATCATTTAGACACATTTCTATATAATATCTATAATATCATAATCCATAATAATATCTATAATAATGTCTATAAAAACAATATAATAATAATATTATAGGCATTTATAATATTTATTTAAAAAATTTGCCAGCCTGTCAATCTCTCTCACTCTCTCTCTCTCTTTCTCTCTGATTGTTGCCAAGAATTACTACAGTATCTACACGATGTCTAAGGTATCGTTATCTCGTTTTCTATATACAGGGTGTCCCGGGAGGAGAGGGAAATAATTTGAGAAATGGTTCTATAGTGTAAAAGAAGAAAAAAAGTTCATATAAACATATGTCCGAAAACGCTTTGTAAGCGAGTTACGGCTAGCGAAAGATTTCGCCCGGGTTTCGGTTCCCCCGGGTAAATGAAGACTTTCTGAAATTCTGGAAAGGTAAATTAAGCGGCGAATTCTGTTGTTTCTTATGGTTTTTGACCTGCAAAATCGAATAAAATAGGTCGCAGAAGTGTATCTCCCATAACTTTCATGATATCCGACGTAAAACAGAAAAATCTTGGCCTAAAAACGTATTGTATTGTTTTTAACCAAAATTGGAATTTTTTGTTAATTTTTATTGACTTTATTTACACCATTTTTCTCAGAATTAAATTCTTTACAAGTTTTGTTTTTAACTTTTATGCATTTATTAATCATTTAACAAAGTTATTGTACTTCTAACCTAAAAAAACGTGTTTTTTATCTGATAAAATATGAGGCCATGTTTCATTACGAATCGTAAAAGAGGTGTGGCGTGTACCTCGACTCAGAGTCTCGATTAATTTAATTTTTAGTTTGAAAGTGTGTAGCTTGTTAGAGCTTATTACCTGGGATGTTTCATCCATAATTTTAGATAATGGTTTTTGTCGAGTAGTGACTTAACGAGGATTCTGACTTCCTACAGGTTTCAGTACCTTTAATACTATTTTTACACTCCTGCTTCTCAACTATCCAGATTGTAGAAAGTAGATATCACTCTCAGTAATATTCAGTAAATATTTCAAACGTAATAATTTTCTTTTACTTACCATATTGTTCATTTTACAAATTGGATATACTATACTACTGTTACGACAGCCTCACTGACCGTCGCGTCGTATGGTACAGTGGAAACAAAATAGAAACACCAATAGAAACACTATTACCAGCTTTAATTAGTCACTATGTAAAAACAACAAGGTACTCCCATACAATAATTCAAGTTAAATTTGTCCACACGCAATAATAGTGTCAACTACTAAGAGTTCCACACTAAATACAACACAATAATCACTTTCGTAACAACCACTTGATCCACACTGAAGATATCGCCCGCAGTAATTAACAACTTACTAAGCCAGCCGGTGTTGCTTATATATAGCCTGCCGAGGTTCCAGAATAATTTTTCTTGCCAGCATACTTTTCGTAGTTAGCAAGCATTCGAACAGTCTAGAAAGTACTTATTTGTGCGGCCTTGACCGAGACGCTGCACCTGGTCGGGTTGCCGGGAAACGGATGGAAGGACACACTTCGAAAGCGTCCGTAATTTTCGAAACAATAAGTACGTATATACGCGTAAGTATAGTACATAAAATACTCATATTAATATATTTTATATACGTGATAAAAGATGTATATGTATTTCAGTCTTTGCACTGTTATTAAGACTTATATTGAAATCGATATTACTAGTATAACCATATCGATTTCGACCATAAAATTCCAGAGTATAGTCAATCCAAAGTGCACTGGTTTACATTCTATAAATACTGTACAGCCACTAGGCCGTACATTAGTATTCTATAAATACTGTTAGGCCGCTTTCTCAATTTCTCTCCTCCCCCACACACATGGGGGGGGGGGGGCTACGCGCTGTAAATAACGCGATAACTCACAGCTTAGCAGTACTTTTGAGTCATTGAATAGCGATGGTATAGAAGTAGACACTATGTTCCAGTACCATCTAGTAAAAATAAGCATGTGATTGCAGATTCATAAAATTTTCTTTAGATTAATTTCCGATTAATGTAATGATCTAAAAATTTCAATTTTCTGATTAACGTCGAAAGCTCTTACTGCTTGTAGTCTGTATTACGGCTGAGGCGACTTTGGTTGGGATTGTGTAACCACACATAACGACAATTTGAGTCAGTCTGCAAAGTATTTGGCAGAGAGTGTAAGTGTGAAGAATTTAATCGTTAAAGCTGTTTAATTGAACAACGACATTGTTATTTACGAAATTAGTGACTATTATCATCTATTGTGGTGTAGCATGTAGTGGACACTATAATGAACAATGTAAAACGAGTGTGATTATTTTTATGGACAAGTTAATGAAATTTGTGACTCTTAAGTCCTCTACAATTTAATGAGTTATTCTACTGTTCTAAGGTCAGGATCTGTTGTAAGATTAGCACCCCTAAACAATACAATGAGTTTACTATTAAGTTCGTAGGGTACGACAACTGAAGTTGCTCTTTCAGAGCATAATTCCAAAACAGACTCCTAAGTCTCGTGGGATCCTCAAAATTGGTTATGGATCTCCACTAGTAAAGAGATGTAGCAATGCAAAATGTGATTGTCTTCCCTAATTATACGAGGTAAAGTAAAACAATTCTGTAAGGTAACGAACATAGTGTTAAGAGAATCAAGAGCGTTTTCTTTCAATAACGTTCTTTTCAAACCTTATCGTTATCACTTATTGTATAGACTGTAGGCCTACTTAACCGTTCGAGCTGTCTTAATGTACTTAATTTTTGAGCTAAATTTGTTTAAAATATACCAAAATGTGAAGAATTAAAATGTTGTTACTACTGTACGCATTTTGTAGACTTATCTAGTCCTTTATTTTTATCAGTCTTGGTTTTCAAGTCGCGTAATAGTACCGAACGTAAAACCCATAAGCGCAATGTATTTCCCTATCTCGCCCATTGTCTCATCCGACTGTGGAACCAAGAATAGTTATGTAGTTATGTAGTTACTGTGAATATAAGGAGCCAACTTGTTTTTTAAATGAATAATACAAGTTCTAAATGCCACACTTATAATATTACAATATCTAATTTTACAGTTGTCTACGTAGTTTTACAAGTATGTGTCGAGGAACGTACGCAGCTAACGTCTAAGTATTTTAATTAAAAAGCACATCCGGGCGAATATAACACGCACACGCACACGAGCGCGCGCGCGCACACACACACACACAAAGTTTCTCTTTCACACTCGTGCAAACTTCCATATGCGTTCACATTAACGAGAGATTAGAGGAAACGCGCGAAATACCGTTTAATTTGGTGATAATCAGTCAACTGTAAATAGATTTAATTTCAATTTAATGGATTTGTATTTCTCTAAAAATAAAATCAAAACAGAGCGCTTAATTAATTCAATTTTATTAATTAATTTATCTGAGCGTTGTTTCGTGTTTATGAGTTGAGTGGAAATCCAGTCTTTACGAGTAGTGCACGATCATTCATTACAGCGGAGTAACAACTGATCTGCAATTAAGCCAGTCCTTGTCTATTCGTTCTTTTTACAGAACAATAATTACAATTTAACTGCGTCTTCTTGCACGAATGATGGATTCGTAAGCAAAGAAAAATTAAATATTAAATTAATTGTAACACACTTTATATATTTAAAATGAATATTTATGAGAAACTTTAACTTTTAGTAAAATAATGATGGCTTTAGGTAATTTCTTTAGTAATAGTATAAGGGTGACGTGTAAATTATATTATTCTTATACGTGTCCGCATTTCTTACATTCGTAATAATGATACGAGACTGACAAATGATTTAGTTCTTTCATATTATAAGAATGAGATAAAAATCTTAAATAACTATCACGATGAATTTACACATAACAGAACAAGTTACAAACGTTTTTGACAGCTCAGGATATCTATTGAAATTGATCACATAGTGCCGTGGATTTGTTCGTTTCTGGCTGCCGGAAAAATAAAACTGGACGGCGGAGACTCCGCCAGAGCCAATAGCAACACAAGTGCAAAGTTATATATGGACTAATTAATGTAAAGAAACATTTGTTAAGTTTCAACCTACTTGATCATCCAGATAATAATCAGGCATATTTTGTAGAAACTACGTCTACATAAATAATGAATTTTTTCACCAACGCTTCTTCTTTTTTATATTCTTATTTATCTAAAGACCAGACGCTGTCGTTTTAACATGATGCTTGTCACGTATTGCGTAATCAGCAGGATGGCGGAATGTTCTTGCAGCGTGGACGGCAATTCTTGATACCGTTACCGCTTATTCTCCAAGCAAGTGGAACTCTCTCGAAACTTCATTGCGCCACACGGGTGTCCTAGTGTTGTGCTACATAAGGATCAACACTGAGCCGCGGGAGTTCGGCGAAGTGGATTGCGACGGTTCTCAATACCGCGACGTTTAGAGACAAGCCTTTAATTGTTTATTTATGTTGGGAACTGTTGTCATTACTTAGTGTTGGCAATTTGTATTGTTGTTTGAGTTTGGATAATTGGACATCAAACAAGAAACAAGAGTTTGGATGGAAGATTTGTTGTAAAACAAGCTACTTTTTTCAGATAAGTGTAAGTAAAACGTGAAAATCCATTTCTCTAGCGTTCAGCAATTTATTTTACAGTGTAAATCACGCTGTATGCGCTGAGCAGTGAAGTATAAAGCAATGAGCAGATTAAACTTAAGAGGCAATTTAACTAGGATAACTCAAACACATGTCCATGTCTATGCAGATGATGTAGCCTTGGTGGCTAACGTCTCGTAGCTCTTAGAAAAATGTTCGAGGTACTGGATGAAGAATTGTTGTTAATTATTCCTTTGGGAATTGCAGTTAATGAAAAAACGTACTATATGAAAATGACAGTAGTACAGCCCCAAGAAGGCAGCCCCATACCTTAGAGCTGGATAATTACACTTTTAGTAGTGTAGATAAGTTTGTATATCTTGGAACAGAACTCAGGGAGGAAAACAAAATCTTACAAGAAATATATAGAAGAATCATGACTGACAATAAAGCAATTATACAAATCTTAATCTTGGGAAGTTCAGCCTTCTGTGTCGTAAACCAAAATGAAAATCTACAAAAGCTTGTTCAGACCAGTTGTGACTTACGGAGCTGAAGCACGGCCACACACGGCTGTATCAATAAATTCGTTGAGACTATTTGAGAGGAAAATAGTGAGAAAAGTATACGGCCTAATAATGGAAGCAGGAGAGTGGAGATGCAATCGAAATGTTGAAATTGATGAAATATTGGAGCGGGAAGATATAGTGTACTTCATAAAGGCAAAGCGGGTAAGCTGGCTGGGACATGTGGAGAGAATGTCACAGGAGAGACTGCCCAAGCAAGTGCTAAATGGAAACATGAAAGGAACAAGAAGAAGGGGCAGACCCAGAAGGCGATGGATACATGAGATGGAGGAAGACTTAAGAAGAATGGGCTTACAAAACTGGAGGAACATTGCTTCATAGAGAGAGCTGGAGGCGAGTGGTGGCGGAAGCCAAGGGTCATCCCGGCCTGTAGAGTTCCGGAAGAAGAAGAAAAAGTATAGTACGATCTTTAGAGACAAGCCTTTAATTGTTTATGTTGAGCACTGTTGTGATTACTTAGTGTTGGCGACTTTTATTATTGTTTGAGTTTGGCTAATTAAACATGAAACAAGAAACAAGAGTTTTGGTGGAAGATCTATTGTAAAACAAGCTACTTTTTTCAGATAAGTGCAAATAAAATGTGAATATCTATTTCTCTAGCGTTCATCAATTTATTTTATAGTGTAAGAGCACGCTCTGTGCACTCGGTCTCGGTCGTAACAGCTTCTAGCCCCTTTCATTGTTGTATACCAACAAAATATTTATGAAAGCTTAGTAACTGTTTAGTATTTTCTTAAAACTTATTGAGTATATTAATTTATAAAGATACATAAATTTTAAAATATGAGACTGAAGTATTTTATACAAATACTTAAAACTGTGGAGTCAACATTATTAAAAATACAATATACCGGGCTGCTGGGCCGTGGTCGATTGCTTAAATTTTCGTGTCTAAGCGTTTCGACCACACATCCGTAGGCCATCTTCGGTAGGGAAGAGGTGTGGCCGAAACGGTTACAGACGAAAATTCAACCAATCGGCCACGGCCCAACAGCCTATATAGTATTTTTAATAACGGCACTGACATGTTACTAACATGTGTGAATAGATCTTAAAACACACCAAAATGTTTGTAGCTTTGGAAAATAACATTCAATAGAACAAAGTATACTGTTAAATTACAGTATATGCTGGTGAGTTGATTATTTAGAATACACTGATTTCAATTTATTTCATGTTGTGTTCTAAAAATTCTGATATCGTGAATTCGACTCATTTTTTTTTTACAGTACGCTAGCTGTTGCAAATTCTGAACAAAATTGAAATATGTAAAAACCTGTGCACGTAAAAGGAGACATAATATGCATTAACTTTCCCTGTGGATTTAAAAAATAAATTTTGCTTATATACCCAACCTCTGTATAGGTTATAATACATATCTTACACCATCATTTTGTAAGACGAAATCGTAGAAAACGAAAGGAACGTGAAAGGGGAAGTCTACCAAGTTTATTCTAAACTTTCTTAACATATTTAAATTTCAATAATTAATAGTACGGTTAAATACGGTTTATCAATTTAATTAATAGCTAACTCATAATAATAATACCTTTCTAACGGTACCAGTTTTGCTTTGAAATCAAGAACTGAATTACATTACAGAAATAATATGTATGAAAAAAGTTTGGAAAAACTGTAATGTATTGAATAACAATTTCTTACCTCCTCAGAAGTTAAAATTGGTGAATTAAAAGTTAAGTTCAAAGTTGAAACAAAAGTTGTAATATTTAACGGAAAATTAAGCGACATTTGTAATTAACGTCTTAAAACTGATTGAGGGTTTTAATTTTCAATTTATGAAGACATATTAATTTAAAAGTTGTCTAAGTTTTTAAGCGTCTGCATTCATGTAGACAGAGAAAATGACATTTTTAAACATTTACCAGTAAACCCGTGCGAAACTTTCGCACATTGAACCTCCCCCTCACCCAAAAAAATTATTTAGTTTTTTGTTGGGTTGTTGAAATTAAATACTCAGCGAAGTGTATACACAAAATAGCAAAGAGAGTTTATTAATGTGAACGTATTGTAATTTACAATACCTCTTTGTATACAATATTTGATGTCAGAATGTTGAATTTTTTGTTTGTTGTCATTTTCGGTAATTGATACAAAAATATTGTTAGATTTAGTGACTCTTGAAAAGGCTACATAGAGTTGTCCATGAGTAAATACAGCATTTGGAAAATATAATCCAGCTCTTTGAAGCGTTTGTCCCTGAGACTTATTGATAGTTATTGCAAAGACAACTTTCAGTGGGAACTGTCTTCTGATCATTTGGAAAGGCATGGTTGGGTCGGATGGGGTGAGGTTAATTCGTGGTATGACAACAGTTTTTCCAGAGTCAATTAACCGAGCAGTGACAGTGTATTCATGGAGGTGCGTGACGACCATTCTTGCCCCATTGATTAAGCCCTGTTTAGCATTTAAATTTCTGATCAACATGACAATAGTGTTTTTCTTCAAAATTAATTTATGTGTTGGCAAGCCTGATAGGTTTAAACTATTTAAATATTTCTAGAGGATACAATTGGTTGTCAGTCCCCTCGTCGGATTGTACGGAATCACAACTGTAGTAAACTTTGTAATCTCCTTCTACAATGTTTTGCACAATGTGTTCGTTGATTTTTGTACAGTCTTCATTTTTCGGGCATAATATGGCTGTGTTGATAAAGTCGTTGACATTGATGGCATTAATGCTGCCAGTTGGGAACACTTTCGCAATTATCTCGTTTTCGTTGCAGTAGAATGTCTTGGGAATCTTGACCGTGTTTGGTGAAACGTCGTGTTTCATTTCGAGTTCTCCGTTTCCTAACTGCAGCAGCCAATTGCTGAATTCTGGATCGTCTGTTCTCATATTTTGCGTCAGTTTTCGTTTCTGTATTGTTCGCCACAGTGGTGATTGTTGTATGTTTTCTTCTATTATGGTCGTTCTGTTTCCGTGCCTGACAACAGGAAGCACCTGCCTAAAGTCGCCACCGAAAACTATTGTTTTTCCTCCGAAGTGTGTGTTTTCGTTGGAAATATCTCGTAGGCGTCGATCAACAATTCCTAGGGCGTGTTTGGGAACCATTGAGACTTCATCCCAAATTATCAATGATGCTCTTATAAGTAGGTCGGCTTGTTTTGAATATGGCCTGATAGATGATACTGAAGTGTCAAGGATAGGTACAGGTAATTTGAATAGGGAGTGAGACGTTCTGCCACCCGGCAATAAATGGCCGCTATTCCTGTCCAAGCAACAGGTAAGACAACCTTGTCTTCTCCTCGTAAAATGTGGCATAACGTTCTGTAAAGGAACGTTTTGCCGGTTCCACCTGGTCCATCGATGAACATTTTTCTTTTAACTTAAATTTTAAACAAACAATGTGTTTATAACGTAAACTGAGTATGCTATGTCAGAAGTCGGTAAAAAATCCTATCCACTGATACCTTATTCGTCGCTGTAAGCTTTGTATTAGTTGAGAAAAAGGGATGTTGACAACAGAAATAATATATAATGATTTTCTGGCTGTAAGTGAGACGATTAACGAAGATGTAGGCGTTTATTCATGTGATGACAGATCCAAGCAATAAACACATTCACACCTACCTACATAAATCTGGAGCAAAATACACGTTTTTGTTACATTTATTTCTGATTTAGCCCAAATCAACCGAAACAGGTTTATTCTTATCTAACTTGTGTATACTATTTTATTTTGCGTAATATGCAGATATGTAGATATTTTGCATAATATGTCAAAAGTTTATTAATTTGTCAGTGAAGTATTTAGCAATGTGTTATTATATTCATATTAATTTATTTAATATTACATTGTTTTTGTATTTACTAATTATATTGTCGTAGGCATATACGATAACTTCAATTATTTAATATGTTAGTTACAAAATAATGAGATTTGGGGCGATTACCGATTTTATGAATGTTCCTTGTATGACATACTTGTCAAATTGTGTCCTCTATAAAAATAATTGTATATTATAAGGAGTTAATTAATGTTCGTCGTCTCCTCCTCCTCCTCCTCTTCCTCTTCCTCTTCCTCATCTTCCTCCTCCTCCTTCTTCTTCTTCTTATTATTATTATAATTATTATTATAAGTGTATGTTGTTATTGTCGTTTCAGCGACTGCAGATAGTAATCTGACTATCGTAAGTCTGAGTTCAACGAGCATCAATACTCATTAACAGATGCTTCGTATGATAGTTCTATGAAACTAGAATTTCATTTTGTAATTCACTTTCTGACTAGGAAACACTGTATTTATAGATAAAATTTTAATTACATTTTACCCGAACCCGAGCCAGCGTTTGCTTGTTCACAAGTTTCTTCAGAGACTGCTTCTATAAGCGCATCGATTCTATTATTTGTAATAAATGAAAGAGCAAAGTAAAGTTACTAATACGAAGCTGGAGACTTTTAATTACAAATGGTCTGTAAAAGATATTAGACGAACTCATTAAAACTAACATACTATAAACTAAAAACACTGACTATATACAGTAAAGGGTTTAATTATTATTAAAGAGTGAGACAAGATATAAGAAGAAAATAAGCTGTAAAACAGGAACAGTAAACAGAGTATGAAACATAAGTGCTTGGCCATTCAAGGAGAATGAAAGCGTCGACAAGCCTGTAATTCCAGGGATAAAGTAACACCATGCGGAACGCGCTCTCCTACAACTCCACTACCGGGTATTCTATCTGAATGTATGGGTTCATCGTTTCTCCTCTGGTACCGTTGTCGATTGAGTCTTAAGTTGCTACTCTGCTAGTTTTTGCTGTCCAGGGTTTTACACATATTTGGTCCAGCACAAACCACCGTGTTAGTTTACCAATGATGTCGCAGGTTTTTATTATTATATGATTTCATTGGCAGCTGTGTTAAGTGAATGAGTAGTCTGACGTTTTTAGTCTTCAAAATATGGTCAATATATTTTTATAACGATATAAAAAACGATACAGGTTTGTTTTAGTTGGATGTGGGATACATGGAGTGTACTGAATGCATCTTCTATCGAAACACAGTTTCTACGTGGTGTAGTAGAGTAGGCCTACACTACCCACAGATACTGTAATAGAATGACGCCTTCTAAGAGAGACTAAATCTGTCTTACATCAGATTTGAGTTAAAAATTATAATTACTGTGTTAATTGGAGATTGGAGATACGGCGGTATACAAGAAGCTTGAAGTAATTTGTGTATTATTGAATACTAAATATATTACGTCAGTCTCCTACGTGTGTATGAAAATAGTACACACCGCTTCCACTTACAACTAATTGGGAGTATATTAAGATTACGGTAAGCTCGTTTTGATTCTCGAGTTCGTGAGTGGGTGAAGACTATAATACGTACAGCAGTTTAAACGAAGGTTTATGTGTTTAGAAATTAATTATATTAGCAGAGATTTCATCTATAGATAAGGTGTTGCCGTTACAATCAAGAAATGTTGTTCGTTCATGCTTTGAGTGTTGTGTGCCTTCCAGGTTCCATCAAAATCTGTGCAGGAACTAAATATTTCTTCCTTGACCGATCTACTCTTGTCTTCTCCACGTTTCCCTTGAAAAATACTGGGAAAATGAATTAAGTGCTTGAAAATTAATGCTAATGTAAGGAAAGATCTGTCTCTTTTCCATTAATTTTTTAAGAGTTTTTTTTTATTCTTCGACATATATTTTTCATTCCGTGCAACTTATCTTTATTATCCTTCTCCATATTACATCATAACTGCCTTCAGCCGTTTTATTTCTTCTGCGAGACTAGATTTCATTTCCTTAAACTAAGGACTTCAAACAAAAATTCCTGAATAAGACTTTCTACCTTCTAAAATTAAAAGACGATTAGTAAACCTTTTCTCTGAAAAGTTTGCTTAGGAAGTGCTCCTTTTCTCTTCAATTCTGAAGCATACCTATTGTCTTGTGAAGTCACACTACCCAAACACAAAATTATTTCACGTAATCAATTTTACTCTTGTTTTTCAGCACTTGTCCTTTATATTCAGACATCAATTTAGTCTTCTTGACCGATTAAAAGTAGGGATTTATTGGTATGCTTTGTCTAGTAACTAACCACGGAGAAAGTAGGTTATATGTTTGGTAGATCATATATTTGTTGGACACATTTGGCCTATTACTAAACTTGACTCACGAAATAACTTCAAAATAAAGATGCATTAGCCTTAATATAATATATAATTTTTAGTCCATAATTTTCTTATTTTATATTGACTGTATATATTGTGGACAGCTCTTACCACTGTCCACACGTGCGTTTTGGAACCCTTGTTTCCTATTTTAGGTGCCTTACCAAATTCAAAGAGTCGACCCAGGAGTAACTGTTACAGTTATTGGAATTATTAAAACTCTGTTGAAACAATTTACGTATGATAAGTATTTGAATTTGATACTCAAATAATTGTGACCAGATGTACAATTGTAGTTCCACTTGTTTAGAGTTTGTTTATTTACACCACACATTTTTTGCCACGAGATCTCGGTGTGTGGACAGGTCTTAGACTGTCCACTAATTTTCTATCACCTGTCGGAACGTCCCTCGATTCCAGGACGCAATGACTGATGAAGACATTGCTTCACGTCAACTTGTACCATCCTCGAGCACAATATACTATTATTAATTTTCAGTTTTTTTTTAATTGAAGAAATGTTTTTCGTAATACATAATAAGCACTTCCGTCGCCGTTAGACATTACATGTATATTATACACTGGTTCTAGTTTGTTAATCTAAATGTCCTTTCTTAATTCGATAGTTTTTAAAAATAATTTGTTACAGTGTAATAAAATCGTCTTATCAACTTTCTCTTTGTAAAAAATGTTAAACTTTACTACAAAATACAATATAATAGTATAAAGATGGTATATTGAAGCGTTTCACCTTCCCATGGCGTAGGAATCGATGTTTGATTACGACTGCTTCGTTTACGACTACTGTGTATTTCGGTATTAGTAAAATTTTTAATGAGAGGCTTCACACTATATTAGATGCCATTCTGTTAGAGGAACAAGCGAATTTGTGTTAAAGCAGTTGATCCAGAAAAGGAGAGGATTCAATTTAGAGACTCATTTTGCCTTCGTAGACTACGAGAAAGCATTATTTGATACAGTAAACAAATCTAATATTTTCGGAATCATGGTGAAAAGAGGTATCCCAAACACTTAGCAAATGTTATTGAAAGTCTGTATCGTACCACAAAAATTATTGTAGATATTGGAAAGGTTATAACATTTGATATTTTAATCAAACAGAGGATAAGATAAGGGTGTAGTACGTCATCCACGTTATGTAATATATATATTGTAATAAAATAAATAAGATTGATGTGTGAATCTGTAAGTTGTAATTGGTGTGTATATGGTGTGGCTCTCGACGTCTTACTGGCCTGAAACACTTCCTTAAGTTTCCCAGCTGGTCGAGTCCCAATGGTAGCAAGACCGGTCGAGTAGCGTAAAGTTGATGAAGAAATATATATGCTCAGCTTCACCGAAAGTTTCAAAACAAAAATTATTGTTTTGAAGAAAATTAAAAAAAAAAATTATGTTTATAAAAAAAAAATAATAAAAAAAAATTTTAATTTTATTAATTAATTAATTAGGATCAATTAATTAATATAGGGCTGTGAAGTTTTAAACAGTGTAATGCTCTTCTGAAAATTTTTATTAAAGTTTTAGTATAATTTAAATAATCTATCACCACTCATAAGACTGTCTGTAAACCAATCGATATTTGTTTACCTTTCTATTTTTTAGGTTATCTTCACTTACGGGTGGTAAAGTCCTTGTAGATTATCAATTAGAATTATATTATTGGTAATTAGTATTATTGAAGAAATAAAGAACTATTAAGTATTGAAAAGTATTAATGTTTTATTAAGTAACAGCAATATTGACTCTTATCGATTAGTATCGATTCTCAGGATATCGAAAAAAGTTACAAGTATATGTTATAAAAATTATATAGGGTTCTTTAAACAGCCAGTTATTACCAAAGTCAGAGAAATCGGGCTAATATTTAAAAAGTATAACGTTACAATCAAATTAATAGTTATTAATAAACACAGACATTGAATAATAATTTGTAAATATAATAATTGTTTTCACCCAACAGCGGTGTCGAACTAGAAGGCGGGGTTCTGGCAATGATGAGACCAATATTGCAAATGGCTGCCGTGAAGTTAGTGAGATGTCATTCGTATATTGGACGTTCCAAATAAAAGATTTTCCTGTAGTATTCCTGTTCTGATGTCTGCGAATCTCTTGTAAAATGTTGTGTAGTGTCTAGTGTACTGTTTCTGAGTTGTATTTAGTGTATCCGTATAATTATTAGTTCAAACACTTTCCCCGATTCCATCACTAATTTGGGTTAATGTATTACACAGTTTTCTAGTGTTTTGTGGTGTTTTTCAGAGTAGATATGTATTGTTCTGTGTTTATGGAGTGTTTCTTGATTGTTTCTGTTATAATATGATAGTTTTTAGAAGTATTCCACAAGTCACTCGCGATTTCACAATAACGTACTATACATTCGCTTGGTATGTCTATTATAGGTTAGGTTATGCACGTTACCCAAACGTATGTCATGTTAACCGTTCAAAAACCAATAATTAACTAACTGTTTCCTTCAGTTTCAATTAAACTCTTAGCCCATATAATATTATCCTTAACATTGTTCAAATATATTTTCACATCCTGTGTACATTTTACTATTTCACTATATGAATGCCTAAACTTTGGTTATTTGTCAATTTTATTCACTAGATTTGATTTAAATTAATCTTTCAGTTCATTCTGGTTATTTTCAGATTAAATAATGCCATTTTATAGTGTTTTCTGTCCAAAAAATAGTAATTTCACTTTCAGTTTGGTATACTGTGAAGAGTCAAAACATCAAAATTTACTTCCTGTTATAATGTAAATTCAGCCATTTTATCAGTTATATTTAATATTAATAATCCTATATTGTATTAAAAGGTTCATATTCCCTTATTTTCTGGTAATTAATTGAATTAGTTGTATTCTGAAACATTATTCTGAAATATATGACTCCCATGTCTAAATTTCTGAGTTTAGTCATTTTCACTTTTATTCATAATTCTGAATATAATTTATTAAAATCTCTCTAAATGGTATGTGCAATTATATGGCATGATCTCTAGTTTATTTTGTCTAAACCCCTTTTTTTTTATTTGCTTTTAAATGAGTAATTTCTCTGTTTTGATGAAGTTTGGTTTCCATTCTTTTGGCCTATGATTTTTTAACAATTTTTCTTACAAAATAATTTACAAACAATATATGATGTGTGATACCCTCTCTGACTTTTTACAAATAGTATTATAAATTAAACATGTTTTCAAATTACACAAAAACAATTAGTATTGGTTACAATACAAACAATAGTTAACACAAAATAAAGAACATTTTTTTTAAATAAATGGTTGTCTTCAAATCAGACATTTTGCAACAAAATTCCCATTTCCAACATGGAAATATGGTTTACAACAAAGGTTTTGTACTAACTAACATCTTAATTACTCTCTACTATTTACAAGTGGTAATTATTTTTATAGTTCTGATGTTAGTTGTTTCAGACCCAAACAAATGGCCTTATATCTAAAACATTTTTAAACATTCTTGTACTATATACATTAAAACCTTATATTTATATTCTTATTTCTAACTATTATTATAAGTAGGATTCTACAGTTTTTATACAGTCTTTTATACCTTGTCTTTGGGGAATTGTACCCTGTCATTAACAAATAAATAGTATGAACCGTTCACAAAGCACTATGAAATCTGTTTTTCTTTTTTCATGTAAAACAAAAATGTTATTTTAAAAGATTCATGTCTTATGAACAACATATTGTCACCGTACATATTTTAAGTCATTGAAAAATGCATATTTCATTGCATCCAATGTTTGTGATTGCCAAGAATGAAACACAAGGTTCATTTTTTATAATACCCAAAACTATCACTGGTTCACTTTGCACTTATATATTATGTTAATGCTAAATGGTCGTATAGTCTTATTAACATAATAAATTGGTTAGCGTTTTTTCAATGGAGATTTGTTCCATGGGTACTATATTATTGTTTCATCTTAGTTCACAGGAAACTTTTACTTTGTTCACTTCTCTCTCTTAAATTTATATACATGTGGTTTTTATTTCGTTATACTTTTGTTTTTAGATATATATTTTGGGGATATAGGGATTTGGGTGTCTTTTATAAGAGCATGACTTCTTCTTCAGGATGCTGCCCTCTTCTTCTTTCTTCAGTCTTCTTTTCTCCTGCCTTCTGGGACTGGTATCTTCTCCATCTGTTCTTGATGCCATCAGGTTTCTTGGTATCTTCTCCATCTTCTTCTTTAATTCAGAAATACACAACCTGTATTGGTTGATCTTGGCTTATTTTAGGGTTTCTCTTTTATTTATTCTCCCTCGTTGTGGGTTTGGTCATATTGTGTACTGCTTTGTTATTTACTATTTTACCTTCCTGGGTTATACCTTGAAAACCTTTGGTTATGAGACTGGTTTTGGATGACTCATCACTAGTAACTCCTTTTATTTTAACTTGTATTTTCTTTATAATAATGATTTCTTTCCACAGTTGCTATGAATTAATCTATTTATATTAAACTTAATGGTTTCTTCCAAATTTAAATATTATAACTTCATTATTCTAATGATCAATTGCCATTCAATATTATGCTTATATCTGTCACGCTACAATATATATATATTGTAACGTTCTCCTCGGTGATACCCTCTGATCTGTCCGAACACCTCTTAGCAGTCGCCACTTATGAATTATAAAGACCGAAGTTTAAATAAAGTGGTTGGTAATGTTACTCTAACAAAGCAGAAATCGAGGGTGTGTGATTTGGGTCAAGTAGGGAAATTGTTTAGCCTGATTTTGGAAGAGAGAGCTAGTACCGTTGGTTTACCCTCGGTTTGAACGATTTCTAAATTTTCAAATATTCGCCATGCACCGAATCAGCTGACTTTAACACTAGTCTCCAAATATGGGTTACCCAGACGACACTGTGGCAGTAGACGACCTGGTGGATCGTCTTCTTCTTAGCTGTTCTGAAACTTAATACAACTACCCACTACAAGAAAGTACACACATTTTTATTTTTAAATCTCAATTTTTCAATAATATTTATTAAAATATTATTGGTTTTTTTCTCTTCTGCCAAAATACAAATCTCACAATCGATCTTTTCCTTAATTAAAAACAAGATATCGACTTCATTGAGTAAACATAGAATTGTAAAAAAAAAATATATATATGGTTTTTGACCAAATTTTATACTATATTTAAAACATCAATCAATACATAATTCTTTGTTATTTCCCCAGGGTTAAGGGTAAGTTCTTTTTGTTATGAGATGGTCAGAAATGGATAATTATACTACGCTTTACAAATACCGAAAAATATTCAAAAATTTGTTTATTTTTGCTTAGTACGTAGTTCCGGAAATGTCCGTAAGAGAGCAGAGTGCGTTTGTTTTCATTAGAACATGTGATTAATTTTTAATAGTTTTTGTTCTATACAACCATTCGGAATGAGTTTTCTTCGTTAAATATTAAACGAAATGATTATATTACCTCTCTTCTTACAGTTCTTACTTGAATGAAGCCGTTTCTCCGGTGGTGTCCGTCTTTGGTTGTAATTTCATTACCGTCTGGCCAATATTATATCGTCAAACTTGAAACATAGCGAAACTAGGCCTGGTCGTCCAAAAAGGGTTTTCTTTCACTTTTATTATGGAGTATAGCAATTTAACTTTGATAAATAAGGTAGGAGTATATAATGTTCATACTGTTGTTTAATTTTGTACCAATTTTGCACTTCTCAAAGGTTTCTAAAAGGATATTTTAATAAAATTGTGGTCGCATCATTTTGTCAACTCGCCAGGTTTAATTTTTAAATTCGATTAACAATACTTGTTATTTTCGTCACTCTTAGTAACCCATAATTTTTTCATATCTTTTTATTGGTTCTGCTATTTACTTTTTTGTATATAGGCCGTTTGTAATTATTATAAATTTATATTTTATTTACAGAAAAATAATTCTTTTTAATTTCGGTTTCTTTCCCAATTTGGTTTACATAATAGGTTTCTGTTCATTTTCTTATAACCTTGGATATAAGTATTTAATAGTTTTATTAACTTTAAATGAATTTATATATTATTTATTAGTCTCTCATAGTATTCCTACACTGCACTACTTCCTTCTGCCATTTCCCTCATACAGTATTATTTTAATTTTTTATTATCATCTGATATTTAAATCTTTTATGTTTTTTAAAATGAACCCTGGGTTATCTTATACTATAACACAAATATTTGAAAAAATATAAAATTAACTTAGGTGTTAAACTTGGTTGTCTACACAATATAAACATTACAATAAATTAACAAAATACATAATCAGTTAGTAGCATTATAGTCTAGTATCATCGTTTATAATTCTCATACCTACAGCACAATTCTGTAAGAAGTTCCCTTCCCTTTCACTTTTTACCTCAATGGGTACACTATAACTCACTTGTCACTGTATATCACTCGAATTGTTTATAATGTTTAGTGATACAATTTAATTTTGAGCTCGTTATAGTTTACCCATTTCTGACCTTTATGGTATTACAAGAGTTAATTTATTGGGACCGGGTTATGTACCGTTACATAAAGCCCCCCCACTAGAACAAATTTATTTTGGTTTTTCTCGTTTATTAAAATAAATTGTAGATTGTTTCAATTCTCCTAATAGTCTAGGCTTTATTCTTCATAATATTGTTTCATTTCCAACTGGTTATACACTCCCTTTATTCTATTATTGTTAATTGTTTTAATTTCATAAGTATTATTCCCCTTCACCTGGGTTATGAGGTAAGGTCCAGTATAAAGTAACAGTAGCTTCCGAGCAATACCCTCTATAGAACTGGGTAGTTGTCTATTTTTGATTAGTACCTTATCTCCCATCTGGTATGTATCCAATCTTCTCTTTTTTACTTGATCCCTTTTTTGTTGAAGTTCCACTTTATGCAACACTCTGTTGTGCATTTCCACTTTGTCGAACTCTACTCTCTCTCCTGGAGGAAAATTTATCAACGAGGTAATTTCTCTTGGTGGTGGTTTATCAAACATTACCTGATAAGGGCTAGTCCCGATAGTGTCATGGTATGACCAATTAAGGAAAGTCTCTGCTGGTTCGATGTACTGGCTCCAGTTTTTATGTTCTTGATGACAGTAAGTACGTAGAATTCTGCCAACTTCCCTTAATACACGTTCAGCAGGATTGCTACTAGGGTGGTACACTGATGTTTTGTAGGTTCTTATTTGCCAATTTCCCAATTCTTCCTTCCACCTTTTTCCCCGAAATTGCGTTCCATGATCAGTTATAATTGTTTCCGGTTTTCCCACCTCAGGTAAGTATTTTTTTTATAATTACTTCTAGAATTTTCTTCGTTGTGGCTCTACTAATAGCGTAGAGATTTGTATATTTCGTATAATGATCAAATAATATGATTATATATTTATATTTATGTCTCCCTCCACTTCTGGGAAAAGGTCCACATATATCCAAGAATGTCTTTTCAAGTTTATTATTAGATTTTATTGTAATCATTGCACCCGTTCTCTTATCATTATTTACTTTTACTAGCTGGCATATGTTACAGTTTTTTACTATTTCCCTTACTCTTTTATTTATAGCTTTCACGTAACAGTGTTCAGATAGAGCTTTAATAACTTTGAGTGATCCCATGTGGCCATATCTTTCATGATAATCCTTAATCAGTGCTACTTCTGTTGCTTCTGGCACATACATCTTCCAGACATGATCCTTAATGGTAGGACGAATAAAAAGGACCTCTTCATAAACACAAAAAAATTTCATTATTATAGGGTCATGTTGTAATATTCGTTCCTTAATTTTTGTTAATTTAGTGTCCCTTTGTTGATCGACTTTTATTTTATTAATTATATCTTGTAACTCCTTTGCCATCTTAATAATGTAATATATTTTTCCAATACTTTCTGGTTCTATTTCACAAGTTCCTTTTTCGAGATTAATCCGGGATAATCGGTCTGCTATTACATTCTTCTTACCTGGAATATATTCCCAGTCTAAATTATACTCTTGAAGTATTAATACCCATCTGGTGAGTCTGCCGTGGTTAAGTTTGCAATTTTTTAAAAACCAAATTGATCTATGATCAGTTCTGATGGTCACTGGGTATCCCAATATAAATGTTCGAAATTTTATACATGAGAACACAACACTCAGCAGTTCCTTTTCCGTTACTGTATAATTCCTCTCACAACTACTCAGTACTCTGCTTGCAAAACTGATGACCCCATGATTTCCTTCCTCATCTTCCTGATATAGCTCACTTCCAAGTCTAATGTTACTAGCATCACAATTTATGAAAAAACGTTTATTAAAATTTGGGTGATGCAACATGATGCTGTCAAGAAATTTATTTTTTACTATCTGGAAATTATTATCTTCACTTTCTTCCCATTTCCATTTGTTTTTCTTTGAAAGTAAACATTGAAATTTGGCCGTTACTTCTGAATAATTCTGTTGAAATTTCCTATAATAGTTGCATATCCCCAAAAAGGATTGTAATTGTTTCAAGTTTTTTGGTTTAGGAAAATCTTGGATAGCCTTTACTTTTTCAGGAGATGGTTTAATTCCAGTAGCAGATAAAATGAACCCTAAAAATGGTAGTTCATGTGTGATAAATTTAGATTTATCCAGTTTTAAAGTTATATTATTTTGCAAGAGTTTATTTAACACTGTTTCCACTCGGTTACAATGCTCCTCCCAAGTACAAGACGTAATTAATATGTCATCCACATATATGGTAGTAAAATCTAAAACTTCCTTACCTAAAATTTGGTCCATGCATTGGATGAACACGGCCACAGAATTTACCAATCCAAAAGGCAAACGCTTAAAATGATAATTTCGTCCTTCGAATATGAAAGCAACATATTGTCTGCTGTTAGGGTGCAACTCTATTTGCCAATATCCACAGACTGCATCCCAAGTACTCATGTACTTGCATCCATAGAATTTTTTCATTATCTCTTCAATCTCACCTGTAGACGTGCGATCGTTAATGAGCATTTTATTCAACTCCCGAGCATCAAGACATAGTCTGACTTGACCATCTTTCTTCGGTATAGCTACCAATGGGCTGGTATACGGAGAACTACTTCTTTCAATTATGTCTTCTAATATCATTCTTTGAATTTCTTTCCTTGCTGCCTCTTTCAAAGCTTGAGCAATAGGGTATGATCGTTTATTAAAATTTACATTTTCCTTGAACTTTAGTTCACACAAGAAGTTTTTTGCTTTTCCTGGTGATTCTGAGAATACTGACTTATATTTATTATAAATTTTTATAAGTTGTTTCTGTTCTATACTAAATATTTCCGGTGCCTGCCTATTCTGAAACTCAATTATTTCTTCTATCTTCTCTTGCCAAATCTTTGATTCTGTTACTTCTATGTTGTTACCTAGGGTTAATCTATTATCCTCCCTAACAAAAAATGAGCTCGGACACTGAGGGGCACTTTGGCTACCAATTATCTCAGCCGTTAACTCACCACTTTCTGTGCTCAAGGTTACTATACCCCTGGCCAGATTTATAATTGCAGTGTGTCGCCGTAGCATATCACACCCTATTAACACCCTAAACGGTAGCCCTTTTGCTACTAAAAATCCCATAGGTATTCCTATTCCATTAGTGGTAACATTCAAAGACACTTGTTTTCTGATTGTTTTATTTTGTTTCCCGGTGGCACCAACAATTGTTAAATTATTAATTGGTAAAGTAGGTATTCTCTCAGTAGTTAGCTCAGTAATACGATCTAGTTCTAATTGTTCGATAATTGAAATATTGGCTCCTGTATCAATCATGGCCTCTGCTGACACTCCATTTAATTTTATTTGTATATAGACTATGTCATTGTTTGGTGATGACTCCTTAATTGCTCTTTCTTCCATTAACTCTGACTGTATATTTTTTTAAAAATTATTTCTGATAATGGTTATTGGTTGGTTTAATTTATTATTATAATTGGGTTTGTGGTAAATTCTGTGCCCTGTTGTTTCTAGCAGTGACGGGCAATCACATCTTCTCACTGCTGGTACCCGTTTCCCCTATTTCCATCATTATTATTGTTTGATTCAACATTTTCATTATGTTGAATATTGCTTATCGGTCTCCTTTCTTCATCACTATCTCTGAATCTAGGTTGCTCTACACTCACACTCCTTTGTGGACCTTCTTCTCGGTGATAAGAATCATGTCTGTAATTTTGTCGGTTATTATTAGGCCATCTTCCTCGATATCTATTATTAAAATAATTGTTATTAGCATGCACATAATTGACTCTGGGCCGATTCTCTCTTGGTGGTTCATTCCTCCGCTCCTCGGTATTCCCTGACCTCCATCTACTTCTCCTATAATAAGATTCCTGTTCATAATTTTCTAGTAGCGTTTCCATGCCTCCAATAGTTTTTATCTGTCCACTTAATCGGGCACTAATGATCTTATCTTCGAAATGATACGCCATTTTGGTCACTAGACACTCTTCAGGTATCTTAGGGTCTAAATACTTTGCTATACACACCTTCCCCAAAAAATAAGCAGTAGGTGTTTGTCCTATTGTACGGTCATACCTACCATGACAGATATCGTCCCTAATAATGTTTTGTACTGACTCTGACCAGTACTTAAGTTTGAACATTGTTTTGAAACCCCCATAATCACACACCTCGTTCCTGATTGCTGTCCACCAATTATCATTGATGTTTTTGAAAGATTCGTCTAATATACCTTTGATCATATTCCATCGATTCTCCTTTGATCTGTTCAAAATTTCGTCTACTCTCCCTAAAAATTCAAGTGGGTTTCTGCGATAATCCCGAAAGTTTACACTTTCCTTACTATCTTGATAAACATGATGACTGCTGCATGCAGATCTAGAACTTATTCTATCTACATCACATTGAAAATTGGTTTGTATTTGCTGCAAATTATCTAATTTCTCTGCTTGGCTATCACACTGATTTTTTACATTCTCTACTGTTTTGTGAAACTCTGAAAATTTACAGTTTAGACTGCTTTTGATACTATCTAATTGGTCATTGTTTTCTTGTCGTATGGCCATTACACGAACTTGATTATTTTGTTCCTCCTTTTCCATCTGTGCTTCGATTCCTGTTTTAATTAGTTCCATCTTTTCTTCTGTTTTATCCAATCTTTGATTGGTTTCTATTACTTTCTTCTCTGCCTCTTCCTTGTATTCTTCTACTCTTTGGCTAAGCGTATTACTGACCAGTTCAATTTTACTCTCTAGATTTTCTTTTAATTCCTTGTTGAAGTTCTCCATCTTACCCTCAATTTGTTTTAAATTCTCATTATTCTCTTCAAATTTTGCATTCATCTCTTCTCTTTGTCCTTCAACCGTTTCTTTCAGTTCATGGTATTGTTCATTCATGGTTTGTTTGATATTTCCATGAATGGTTTCTATTTTTTCATTTAGTTGTTTGACTAAACTTTCCTGAATGCTCTCTATTTTCTCATTGGTCTGTCTATTTTGTTCCTCCTGTTTCTTAAAATTCTCCTTATTTTCCTCATTGGTCTGTCTCAAGTTTTCCTCCTGTTTCTTAAAATTTTCCTCTATTATGTTATTGGTTTGCTTTGAAGTTTCCTCCTGTTTTCTAAATTGTTCAGCCATAAATTTCATCATGTCTTAACAATTAGGTTCTTCTCTGGCTACCGCTTTGTCTGGTTGGTCCCCTTGGGCATCATCTTCAATTATTTCCGTTTCCGGGTCCATAACTACTTCGGTTTCTTCTTTATCACCTGTCTGTTGGTCCATTTCACTGTCCGTGACTAATTCTATTTCTTGTTCCTGTCCACCTTCTTCCTTCTCCTTTTCTTCTGTCCTCTTCTTCGATCTGCCTCGGGTATTATGCATTTCTTGTTTTCTCATAACTGCCGACGATAATTAGATTTTTTGGTATATTAATTTATTAAATACATCAAAATTCTTTTCTAATTACAGCCCTTTTACGTTGAGCGCCAATTTGTAACGTTCTCCTCGGTGATACCCTCTGATCTGTCCGAACACCTCTTAGCAGTCGTCACTTATGAATTATAAAGACCGAAGTTTAAATAAAGTGGTTAGTAATGTTACTCTAACAAAGCAGAAATCGAGGGTGTGTGATTTGGGTCAAGTAGGGAAGTTGTTTAGCCTGATTTTGGAAGAGAGAGCTAGTACCGTTGGTTACCCTCGGTTTGAACGATTTCTAAATTTTCAAATATTCGCCATGCACCGAATCAGCTGACTTTAACACTAGTCTCCAAATATGGATTACCCAGACGACACTGTGGCAGTAGACGACCTGGTGGATCGTCTTCTTCTTAGCTGTTCTGAAACTTAATACAACTACCCACTACAAGAAAGTACACACATTTTTATTTTCAAATCTCAATTTTTCAATAATATTTATTAAAAATATTATTGGTTTTTTCTCTTCTGCCAAAATACAAATCTCACAATCGATCTTTTCCTTAATTAAAAACAAGATATCGACTTCATTGAGTAAACATGGAATTGTCAAAAAAAATATATATGGTTTTTGACCAAATTTTATACTATATTTAAAACATCAATCAATACATAATTCTTTGTTATTTCCCCAGGGTTAAGGGTAAGTTCTTTTTGTTATGAGATGGTCAGAAATGGATAATTATACTACGCTTTACAAATACCGAAAAATATTCAAAAATTTGTTTATTTTTGCTTAGTACGTAGTTCCGGAAATGTCCGTAAGAGAGCAGAGTGCGTTTGTTTTCATTAGAACATGTGATTAATTTTTAATAGTTTTTGTTCTATACAACCATTCGGAATGAGTTTTCTTCGTTAAATATTAAACGAAATGTTTATATTACCTCTCTTCTTACAGTTCTTACTTGAATGAAGCTGTTTCTCCGGTGGTGTCCGTCTTTGGTTGTAATTTCATTACCGTCTGGCCAATATTATATCGTCAAACTTGAAACATAGCGAAACTAGGCCTGATCGTCCAAAATGGTTTTTCTTTCACTTTTATTATGGAGTATAGCAATTTAACTTTGATAAATAAGGTAGGAGTATATAATGTTCATACTGTTGTTTAATTTTGTACCAATTTTGCACTTCTCAAAGGTTTCTAAAAGGATATTTTAATAAAATTGTGGTCGCATCATTTTGTCAACTCGCCAGGTTTTAATTTTTTTTTTCGATTAACAATACTTGTTATTTTCGTCACTCTTAGTAACCCATAATTTTTTTATATCTTTTTATTGGTTTTGCTATTTACTTTTTTGTATATAGGCCGTTTGTAATTATTATAAATTTATATTTTATTTACAGAAAAATAATTCTTTTTAATTTCGGTTTCTTTCCCAATTTGGTTTACATAATAGGTTTCTGTTCATTTTCTTATAACCTTGGATATAAGTATTTAATAGTTTTATTAACTTTAAATGAATTTATATATTATTTATTAGTCTCTCATAGTATTCCTACACTGCACTACTTCCTTCTGCCATTTCCCTCATACAGTATTATTTTAATTTTTTATTATCATCTGATATTTAAATCTTTTATGTTTTGTAAAATGAACCCTGGGTTATCTTATACTATAACACAAATATTTGAAAAAATATAAAATTAACTTAGGTATTAAACTTGGTTGTCTACACAATATAAACATTACAATAAATTAACAAAATACATAATCAGTTAGTAGCATTATAGTCTAGTATCATCGTTTATAATTCTCATACCTACAGCACAATTCTGTAAGAAGTTCCCTTCCCTTTCACTTTTTACCTCAATGGGTACACTATAACTCACTTGTCACTGTATATCACTCGAATTGTTTATAATGTTTAGTGATACAATTTAATTTTGAGCTCGTTATAGTTTACCCATTTCTGACCTTTATGGTATTACAATAGTTAATTTATTGGGACCGGGTTATGAACCGTTACAATATATATATATATATATATATATATATATATATATATATTGACGACCTCATTCAAGAATCTAAGAAGTAAGTTCCACAGATGATAAAAATTAGAACTCCTCAGAGGCTTAATACCAAGATATTTGCTGACGATGCGACTATTATTCAAGATAGCGAAGACATGTGACAGCTTGCAATTCTTAAAACAGTAATACAGTTCATTCAATTCAGTAACACAGTTGCATGCCCTCAGTAAAACATAATTTAAATTTTTCTGTGAAAAACCATAAGTTATGGCATTCAAAAGCATTACTGGCATTCCAGTAAGATCTAAGATTATTATTGACAATATTGTGTAAGAACAGGTATCATATTTCAGTTGCCTAGTGTGTGATTTGATACATGAAGACGAGAAGGACATAGCGATTAAGGTAGACAGATTTCAAAATATCTGTGGCGCAATTTCAAGAACATTAAGGAGGCAGGCCCTTAAGGAACGCAGATCACATTTTTTAAAATAATGTCTGTGCCAATGTTACTTTGTGCTTCAAAGCGCTGGGTACCAAGTCCGAAGAATTTAAGGGTCTTGCAGACAGCAGAAATTAATTTCTTTCGGGGGGGGGGGAGTACAAGGGTGTTCAAGACTAAACAGAGTGCGTGATGATGCGTGACTAGTTGCATTAGATCTTGAAAAGCTGGTGATCGCAGCCCATCATTACGAGATGAACTGGAAAGAGCATGTTCTACGCAAGTCTTCAGATAGAATATCGTTGACAATAGTGGAGTATGGCTCACATGGGAAAAGACATGTTGGTTGACGGAGGTGGAGTTGATGAAGTTCGGAACAGGCAGGAATCTCTAAACCTGGACAGTCAGACGACGATGTATTTCGATAAAACCGGTCAATACTGTGAAGATCGTCTTTCAGCCAACCGCGACTTAAATTGTTTTAACATTTTAATAGTAAACGTAGAACGTACTGAGTAAACTCGCATATTCTAGGTAATTATTTTATTTCTATGGTGAAGTAACGCAGCCTTCTGCGTGTAGACAGCTAAAATGTTTCAGTTTTCATGATGCTTACATTAAAGTTACGCATTTCGTTAGTCATCGTACCACATCGAAATTAATCTTTAAATAAATTTTTATTTGCACTATTCGATGGGAAAATGTTACTTTGATGTAGGCCTATAAAATTAATGTAAAAAAAATCATAACAATTTTATGATTATTTATAATTACACTAAACAGAACGGAAGTATCAAAAGCTAAAAAATCAATGTTAGCACAAAGCTGTGAATTAAATATTAATTGCTCATATTTAGTGACTATATTACTTTTATAATTTATCCAAGTTGGTCGAGTTATCTTCAACTCCTTCACAGCATTGCACATGTTGGTCTCTCTATATTTCATCAGAATTATAGCGGTGGCTCTCATACATAAACCTTTATACGAGTTAATCTCATTTTATGTTTCATTCTTGAAAGTCATATAATATTATATTCTCGTTAATTTTACCAACATGTTACATATCATATTTTATCGTGTACGAACCATAGGTTCTAACTAACGATGACAAGAGTAAGACCAACGGAGTAGAAGTGAAGTATCTAAGAAAAGCAACAGGAATCAGAGGAAGAATTATAAACGACCGAATAAGAGAAGAACAAAAAACAGAACATACTGGAGAATTTATTGAACAAAGACAATTTGGGTGATGGGACCTTCAAAAGGGAATCGGCACCATAATGTTGGTTATCAAAATTTGGGAAGCAACACCACAAGAAAAAAGGTAAAAGGTAGACCAAATAAAACACAAAAAACACAAAAAAATCTTAAGAAAAATGAATATAGTAAGAGAAGAAGAAAATTTCGAAATTAGTAGAGACTGGAAAAGAATAGAACTGTGTGTGAACTCGTACATAGGCCTAATAATCACATTATACGGAATATTCACGAATTTAAACATTGAAAATGTATAGGCCTACTTATATTCATCAATAAATGTATAACTAAAATGCTTGGTCTGTGACCGCTCCCGCTTTTAGTCTGCTAATCTAAACAGTTCATCTCAGAATCGGCTGTTTGCCCTGTGTGACCGTAAATATTAATTAAAACGCGCTGAAACGTAAACAGCGATACGCCGGCAAATGGTATTGCGTAATTAATTATTAATGGTCATTAATTACGGATATTAGGTTGTTACAAAACAAAACCGTTCCTGTAAAATTTATTGTTACTATGCATTTTAATGATAATTATTTTTGCACATAATGGCTCATCGATTACGTTTCACTGGTCATATCACGGCAAACACATTTCCGATGATTATCTGTAAATATTTTGGTTTTGTAACCTTAATGAGAGTGAAAATCTCTAGGCCTATACTTTTTCTTTTGCGGAATACAACGTAGTGATATATCAGGACGAAGAAGACTTAGGCTACGTGGTACACAATTTGTCAGAGGAACGTGGAAAGGCATAAATCTAAAGAAACACTGTACCTGGCAGTAACAGACGATGAAACAGAAAAGATAGTGATAAAGAGTAACGTAAGACTAAAGTAATGGATACTAGTGATGATGATGATGAGCGACGATGGATGGAAGTGGTGATCAAGAGGCTGTCCACAGAAAGGGAGAAATTGCAAGCCCACCAACCTCTAGGTTGAGGAGAAGAAGAAGAACCATATGTCTGCCCTTGCCTCCCTTACCAATATTAGTTTTCTACCTGAACTCCTGACATTGTTCCTGCTGTTCTGTCTAACGTTTTGTTTAATTTTCTTTAGTTATACGTTTCTTTTATCTGCTAGGATATCTTTCTCTATTTTCTAGTATAACGAAACAACTTTACGATTTGGAATTTTTTTCTATTTTCACTTTTACAGTTGTTGAATTCCCTTGTTTTTTTTTATATTTTCCTCCATTAGTTGTAATATATCCTCATTCAACTTTGGTACTCTTGGATACGTTTAGTCGAAACATGTTTGCATATATCTCGATATTTCAATTATGTAAACAGAGAGTTAAAAAAAAGTTTATTCTCGTCACTCACATAGGCCTATGAAACAAAATGCAAGTGAAAGAAAACAATGAATACTTCCACAGAATTATGACACAATTGTTGGAGTGATTGCAGTCATATACTGTTTGAAAAATAGTGTTTCGAACGTCTTGAGGAAAATAGGAATCTTTTTAATGACTTTACGTCCACATTTCATACTACTAATGTGAACGTAAACGGATTCCTTAAGCTTACCTAACAACACTAAGTGCAAGAGCAGGCTTAACCTTAAACCCTCTTAAGCGTTAACGAAATGCATTTCGGCTAATTCCACCCCAAAACTGAAACATAAAACCTATAATTATGAGGAAACAAGAGTTAACACAATTGTGAGGTAAACTATAACAGATTACGAAAATTGGAGATTGTCTTTAATGGCAAACAAGTAAATGTATTAAAACCCAAGATGTAAAAATTACATACGGTTCATGAAAGACTTAAATAAGGAAGAGACAACTGAGTACTTAGTAGCGAGAAAGGGGCTCAAAGTTTTTATGAGACAGACGTTGATAAGCGAGTTAAGCGAAAACTGGAGATAACGGTGTCTGATCGCAACCACGTAATAATTTGAGACAGAACATAGCGAAAAGTAAGAAAGTGAAAATTTATGAAACGATGATGCATAATCTTTTTATGATCGTAAAATCTGACAATTTTTAGAATGTTAGAGAAACAAGCTGAGGATAATCCAGATGGATTTTTCAAGAAGGGGAGCGAATATTCAAAACCGAGAATGTTGAATGAGCTCAATAGGAAATGAATAAATATCGGTAAGAACATAATTGAAGTTTAGAGGAAAGAAAATTGATATGGTCCTAAGAATAGAAGACGGATGAATTACAATAATGACCTAAGACTTGGCAGGCATAAGCAGGAAGGGAAAGAGGAAGACCGACGCCGTATGGAATGACATAGCTGGAAAAAGAAAGTTAACGGGACCTATATGTCTATTATTTCGAATTAACTTCCAATAATCGAAGTTGTAGCAGCACTACCAGTACACAATGAGCTACTGAATAATACTGAGAACAATGTATGTAAAGTGTCCTGGCAGAGGAGCAGTACACCCGATTGGATTATAAACGGTAACTTGCAATGTATTGTGCATACAAAGAAACAAGACAAGAATGTTTCAGAAAAAAAGAACCATACGAGAACGTTTTAAAATATGAAGCCGTTTTTGTATACTCACTAAACTGAAGACTGTGGCAAAATTAAAATGAAGATCTTAACCTGCGGAGCAACAAAATCATGGTTAATCCCTAAAGGATGACAGTCGGAAAAGCCTTTTATGCAATAATGTGGTATAATTGTGCTGCACTTCCCGACAGTGCCTTTCTGCACCTGTCAGATTGCACCGTTAGTAAGATGAGATTTCCGTTTTGAACCCACGTTGCCGCTGTGTTGAATTAGTATTCATCAACCTCAGCTAATCGCCTTCAATGGAACCGACCCGTCGTGCCATCGTCATTCTATTGTCGGTGTAGCCGATGATGATCGGTTTTTTGATTATGTGCAGAAACATGTACACAACGTAACTACACTGTTGTGAGATAACAAATTAATTATCACTGACAATAGTGTTACTTTGATGCCGACGTGTAACCGTTTAAATGAGGGAGTATGATACAACCTACAATCTTGCGATTACTCATTATAACAGAAAACTACTTTTTTTGCATACCGAACCTCAGTTTTTCGCTATGTGAGAAGGCACTGGTCTGCTAAATCAATTATTCTGCATACCTGTTCCCACAGAGTCGTGCAGTGGGATCATTTATATTTTGTGTTGACATTTCTCTCCAAGGAAAGGAAGACTAAGGTATCAATACCTTACATGCAACAGCATGCTTGTAATAAATCTGTTGTTGCAGCAGAATAGTTCGGCATTTTTATGTCTTCGAGAAGAAATGCAAGATTTACTGATATTAAAAATAACAGTTTACATGATAGCAGAAAAAGTATGATTAAGGTAAACGATTAACCATTAACCGTATTTAGTTACCTACAGATGACTAATTTGTGTAAAATTATAAGCTCAATTTGTATTTTCTAATTGTTGACCGTGACGTTCGTATTAGTATTGAATAGTTTTTAAGGCTTTTATTTTAATTTAAATGGGAATTATGGTTTTACATTTGCAAAACTTAAACGTTATTTCTATCTCAATTATTAAAAACGGTCACATCTTAAACTAATACAGTTTTTCACACAATAGGCCTACCATCTACGATCTCAAAGATTCAATTTCAGAACTAAGGAATATAACTGCATATAGGCTAAACCATGTACAACATTGAATATGAAACTCAAGACTAACAAAGCTACAATCATTTCTGACACCGTAATAACAGAGAACTGCGTTACATTTGTCAACTGTGATCGACATTTAATCCATATTGCTTATTGACTCACAGCTTTCGTGTGCGTGTGTGTGTTTATGTATTTGTGACTGACATCATTTTCAGAAGTATTCCACGTGTGGTTACGTAAGAAATGCCAGTAGTCTATAGAGTAGGCAACGGTAACCCGGTTTGATTGTGGAGAAAGAGGTGAGTTATGTTTGTCCTCCGTATAATACAAAATATCTGAATCAAATAATACAGTTATGTCATGCAACGTTTATACAAACGCTAAAAACGAAGAACGCTTAAAATTATAGGGCTATTTTTAACACTAAGTCCAAGATATTTAAAACCATTGTTAGAAGTATCATGACTTACAGCTAAGAAGTTTGGATTACCAATAAACACACAAGAACAAAATCAATGACAGCAGAGATGGACTTTGGAGACGTATGGCAAGAGTACCCAGACGTGAGAAAATTAGAATTGAAGTTATTAAGGACATAATGAATCTGGAAAATTCAGTTGTTGGTTTTATTCAAACAAGAAATTACAATGGTATGGGCACACACAAAAAATGGCACAGGACATGTTGGCAATGGAATGGACCCCACCAGGAAGAAGGAAAAGAGGAAACCACCTATCAACTGGATAGAAGAAATATCCAGTTGATAGGTGAGTATAAATTGGATATTGACTATATTCAGGGAAAGAGAAATTGATGAAGATCTTTAGATGGACAAGCTGCAATGGAAAATGAGAATTCAATCAATTCTGTAATCTTTGGTTCCCGAAAATGTGTTAAAATTTTACAGCCGGAATAATACTAATAATAATAATTTTAAACACCTTTTTGTTAACAAATCCAGCTGTAAGATTAAATTGGGTATGTCTATTTAAACTAGTAAGAGATAAATATAAGCCTGTATGTTTTTTAACATTTATTGTTGTCTAAGTCTTTTGTTGACGTTTCATCACCGCCAGAGAGAAATCAACCATCTAGTAACCACCAGTGTTGAAGGAGTTTTGTGTGTGTGTGTGTGTGTGTGTGTGTGTGTGTGTGTGTTCGCGCGCGCGTGTTTGTTGTGTAGTGTATGTCTTAGTGACTTATCTAACTTAGCCATTCTAGACAACGCTGTATTATTTGTCCCCCCCCCGCCCGAATGCTGAACATCATTCGATCCCACGACAGCAGCATAGCCGCAACGGTTGTGAATGACAAACGAAACCAATGTGCCACATTTTTTGTTTTGGAACAAATCACTCAGATGATAAGTAAGAAATCCTTAAAGAATATTGAAAAATAAGTAGGCCTAAGTAAGAGAGGCGTTATGAAAACATAAGACAAAGTTATAACTTTTTTCAAGTTGACACACTACTTTAGGCACACGCGTGTACAGGCACATTTAGGAAATTTGTTAATTTAGTAATATGGGGGGGGGGGTACGTAGGCAGTACATTTGACCGAACAGAAAACAGCTGTACATATACAACGAGTGTTTTGTCATGTACGGGGTAAGCCAGTTGTGTAGAGTTCGTATTCATTGATAACCACGCGAGCAAATCGCTGCGTGCCCGGTGCGCTGGGGAGCGTGCGCTCGTCCCCGTCTGTGGCGTGTGAGAATAGATGTATGAATAATTAAACAGCTTTTACATAATGGCGTCCAGCTTGTATCGACACACACTCACACACACACACACACACACACACACACACACACACACACACACACACACACTGGTGCACGCGAATATATGTTATAACCGTTGTACGCCGACATTGGGTCTGCACGCTGACGAAATAATATTCTTTCTGAAATGAAAAACCCAGCAAATATGCTGACTGGTCGGAATACGGAGCACAACACAATAACATGCAGTGTACCATATTCGATACTGACAATATTTCAATATTTATGTATTGAATTTAGATTTGTATTTTAATAGAAATACGAGTTACAATTAAAGTAATAAAGCTTTCAATAAAAGAAGCTACTTATTTTGGATAACATAGTTAAAGACAAGTTATTGTAGAAGTATAAATGTTATTTGTATTTAAAATTAGTTAACGAGTTACTTAGTCTTTACTGCTGCTTGTATTTTTTAAAAAATTGAGATCACTATTTAACACAAAAGTGCGTCAGTGCTATACTTGGTCTAATATGTTGTAGCTTAGAAGCTGCGTGCAGTATTTGTACAAATCACAAATACATATGCGTATAAATCACAGTATGTATAGGAATGGACTTGTAAAACAACTTCAAGTGGAGTTAAATTATGCGTAAGATCACTTAACCGCGTGTGCGAGGGTACGTAATTATTTTACGAGATAATTATCTCGTAAAAGATAATTATTTTAAACAACACGTTAATTTAAATAACTTTCGAAATATGGAAAATTTTGAGATGGGACTTATATCAGAATGTTCATAATGAAGAAGACCTACCTGATGACAGTAGTTATTTTAAAAATTAGTAACTGAATATATGCGTTTTTTAAGTAGAAAAGTCTTACAGCCCATAACATCGGCTGTAAAATATTTCAGGTATTTTGAACAAGAACCATTCTGTTCTGAAACCTTCTGGTACAGGAAAACATGTTACTAAACCAATAGATTACGATAAATTCGGTTGAAGGAAAAGACTGTTACCGTATAGATCAGTCTCTCCTCGGAATCGATAACAAGTAAGCGCTGTGCTGGTCCATGAGGACATATCTGCTAGTCGTGACGAACGCAAGTTAGAAAATTCCTGTTGGGTTACTGCACTAGTATTATATCTAAGCGCTATCCGCGAAAGTGCAAGATGTTCCGTTTAGGGTATCTAGACAGTTCAAGTTAACTAGAAATATGTGAGTCCAATACACCAGTTAAGCAAGTTAAGTAGTAATAGTATCGGTTCGCTGTATGACACCTATAAAAGAAACATCCTACATAACCTACAAGCTAAGGTAATGTGTTATTATGATTTACATTTCCGCTACCTTTTTAATTTACAATACTTTTTTTGTTATTTTCGTTATTCCAAGGACAAATTTGCAGTAAAAATTTATACACACGTAAAACACATAATTAATTTTGTGAGCAAAATGACACCAAAGGAGAACCTCATTCATTTATCTTGGTAGCATTTAATTAGTTCCGTAAACAGCTGTAGTCCATGAAAAGCGCAATGTGTATGGATATGTTTGTGTGCGTCCGCTCTCACGCGCGTGGCATGTTATTTGTGAAAATACAGATACACTAAAACGTAATATCCATGTATACACTACTATAGTGTCTACTGATAACGGCGCTACACGCTTCATAACCAATGCTGAGTTAAGATCGGTTGATATTAGTATAGTTAATTAATATTATATAATATTTTGTAATGTAATCTCTTACAAAATATTCAATGCCGTTTGAATGCAGTTGTTTTTAAAAACGACCGTTGTCATAACTCTGTCATCATCACCATCATCGTCGTCACCAAGCACAAAGTAACAATGTACTCCGCTCAAAATTCATAAACGCCGAGTTTGACAGCTGAGTTAATATCCCAAGATGTTTTCTCGATTCACAAAAAAAGCTTATACGTATTTGAATGCTTCAAATTCAGTATGAAAGCAACGAATCATAACTGGCTGATGAATATTGTGTACATGAATATACAATTTTGAACACTTAAATGTACAATTATTATTAATAATTAATACAATTTTTCGTACAAGAATATATTTTTTTATTATTTTTTGAACATAACACTGTTTTGACCGTATAAACTATCATCATCAGGTATACAAATTAATCATATTATCGTCATTTCATACACGGTCTGGAATCGATAAGTAGCCATCCGAATGTTTTCTTCAAAGTTATATGGCTACAAAGTTAAAAAACATAAATTAAAATGAGATGTATAATTAATATTTTCGTATTATTAATTAACAATGTGTAGGCCTACTGCCATTCAGATAGTTAAGAAATTATTGTTGCCCATATCAACTGTTTCTGAGTCTACTTCATTGGTAATATAAAAGAAAGACATGAAATGTATGGAATGAATATGAATTTTATTTGACACAATTTCCTATTGTGAGTCATTGTGTTTACGGGTTCACACTGGCAATATGTAGTAGGCTAGTTTTCTAAAAGGAGGTCTGGCCCGTCAATTTTGTTTAAAACATGCGTGCGCAGTAAAAAAATATGCAAATTAAGTGTAACTCGGTTTGTGTATTATTTTATAGAACTGCCGACTGGTATCCGTGACGATACCATTAATCATATTCATGAAATAAGATAATTAACTATGCTGCAAGCAGAGGACTCGTCACACGTTAGGACAGCTCGTTTCGCTCAGTTAGCTCCTTGAGAAGTATTTTTAATTTGACTTGAATATCTGCAGCTGTTTTCCAGCCATCATGAGTCACACGGCGAACGAAGAAGAGAAGTAATATTTCTTTGAAGTTTCTCTTTTCATGTGCTACCGTACTTGATTATATGATTAAAAATTACGCTCGAAAACAGCCACTTTTTCTTACTTTTCCTCATATACATAACTTGATATAATTAATTTGTGTAACACAGTTACCTACTCTTGGAAGCGATTTTGTACAAATGACTCAAAGATAGTCACCATCTGCAAGCAGTAATTGAATTTATTTGTACAAAGAATATGAACGAGAAATCTGTGTATTTTAAATTAAATTCGTCTTAATAGAAGGAGTGATTGCTTAAATATACCAAATATATTTCAAAAGTAGACGTATGTGGGTGTGAATTTACAACCGCCCCACACGAACACACAAAGGCAGTGTATAACTTATGGTAGTATGGAGGGTCATGAGGACAACTTTGGCTCTTGGAAAAACTAAATTCTATTGATTCGTAATCAGAGCTAACAGATTATTGACCTCATCAGATCCCACTTTAGTTTTAACAACTGTATTTCTTCCAATTTTAGGCAGACTGGAATTGATCTGTCCACCTAGCCAAGACTTCTTTGGCGTCAACATATAGGCCTATAACAACTTAGCGATTTGATCTTCCTATCTTCCTAAAATATATCCATGTTACTTTGTGTTCCTACAGTTTAACTGTAGTGATCACATAATCTGTACCCAGACAGTGATATTAGAAATCTAATTTCTCCTGCCTCAATTCTCTTCTGCTTGTTGTTAATATCTGTGTCTATTATCCATATAATACAGGTTGGGGTAGCCAATTATGTTATAGAACTTTAATGTTGTATCTTTTCTAACTTTATTAGGAAAGATATGTTTCGCTGTATCTTTCAGCTTTCAGCTGTTGAAACCGCTGAGTCGTAATTGACTTTGTATCGTGGTCGCTAAGTAGGATACAGTTGACATCACAGCCTAAGTGACTGAAAATACTGATCTGTAAGTATTGCGTAATTGAAATTATTTACTACCTTCACCAAGTATTATTTTTTATCTCACGTGGTCTACCCTAAAATGCCATTATTTTGATATTATTCTTGGATATTTTCACGTTCGATGCTTCTGGCACGTTACGAAGAGACCACTTTGCTTTTTGCAAGTTGTACTCCGTATCTGCAAAAATTATCTGATCTGTTGCAAATAGGAGTGGTTAACAGTTTTGTTGCGGATCAATCGAAGATAACAGGTTATCGTTTTAACAGACTCTGATAACATATTTCCATGAGTTACGTACATAGAAATAGATTATGTATGCCAAAAATGATGTATTTTTGTAATGTCAAAAGTCCATGTCATATGACATGGCCTATGTCATATGACATAAAGGAAACCTATAATTAAAGCAGGTTACCACGGGCCAACATACATAGGCTTATTATTCTAGAGGGTCGCATGTCATGATCGTAAAACAGAGGAATTAAACGCCAGAGACTTCGGTCTTCACAATATTATTTACAGGCTTGTAAAAAAAACCACACTCGTGTTATAACAATTCTCCTAAGTTAACAGATGATACGCAGGCTGTTGCATTCACAAAATATATACTAATAACAATAACAGAGTTAGTTAACTGAGTTATCGAAACACAGTTAAACAAGCGTAACGACTAAAAACTTGGCATACTAACAACGCACTCTGATCGCTGTAAAACAATTCGCTTAACTGACTAGCCAAATAACTGGCTCACTTTGTTGCTTTCAGTGTTTATACATGTAAGCCAAGCTAAGTCCATCTATGGTGAAATAAAGACTATACAACGTATAAACATTTCTCAATGGAGAGGGGTGGTTCCTGAACTCGCGAACACAATTTGTGCCACTCGAACACTGCCACTCTTTAGAATTTACACACCGTGCTTCTGTAATGACTCATAAGTAGCGTATCTGCTCTACTACATAGCATGGTGCACGTTCACGTACTCATTTCGTACCAGTTTAGTAACATGCTTCTGGAACAATCAGACGCAACACACTGTACTGTGAGGTGTGCACGTACAGCTCACACAGCCAGTTGACCAACTCGATGTTGTCGGCCATTGGCCACGAACCAGCCGTTATTCACCTGTTTCTGAAAATTAAAACGATACTGATTTAATTACTAGTCACTTCATTTTTATAACTCATATTACATTAACGTAGTTTAATAAACAGCTCTTCGTATAACTGCAGTTTACATGAAAAAAATTCAAAACTTTGATCTAGTCTAAACTAACTAAAGTAGTTATACCTAAAAGCAATACTTTACATTAAAGTACTTCACTGATACTTTAATCAGTTAAGTAGTTCAGTGATACTTTAATCACTTGTTTTTAAAATCTTTTTTTTTTAATATTTGAACAGTGGCGACGTGTTCGATGTGGCAGTGTTTTATGTTCGAGTTCAGATCAGTTTAATCTGCAAGATTTCATAACTGTAACCCGTAGAGTAGCGGATCCCGGAGGTGGCGTCGAGACAGCTCGCCACCCTCAGAGAAAATTAGTAGCCTACTTTACTAAATTCAAAAATTTTTCAAATTTCCCTACTTTAACCAAAAATATTGTACGAATTAATTTGTTAATTTGCAAATAAGCAACCAAATAGTTTTTAATGAAAGTGATACAAAACAACAAAACACCATCTTTAAATCGTAATGTTGCGGCAGTTTTAGAGTGAATCAGATACAGAATAAATCAAATATTAATAACTTGTCCTAAAGCCATTACAGGAAAAGGTGAATTAAAATCAAGAAACAAAATTATTGACCACTGAACTATGTAATGTGGAATTGTTGAAAGATATTAGCATTCACTTTTAAATACAGAGTTCATATTTCAAAATTTGTCCCATTAACCTTCATGCCGTAATGGATTTGAGACACTTTATGTGATTCTCGCTATCTAATAGGGTTTTATTTTAAACAGTTTTCTTGGGAATTAAGTTACACCTTAAATCTTTACCGATATCGATGACGTGGTTATAAAATGTCGGATCGGGTACGATAATGACAGTGCTCGCCCCTCTCAGAAGAATCCTAGATCCTGTTGTGCTCCACAGTCCATATGACGGATCAAAACATAAATCGACATTTATTATTTTTAAATAAATAGACAAGAACAAAATCACATAATTATTAAGTAGCTTGGTAATGCAACGAAGATTTACAAATCATATTAACTTAATTTAGTGTACACATTAAGCTGATTTTTGATTCTCCCAACGTATGTACGAAGAATCAATCAGAACATTTTACTTTTTTTAAATATAAACTCCATTAAAAATGTAATGGAGCGGTTAGTTGCAAAAATAGTTTTTAGTTTGATTGTTATTTACATTTCATTTGTTATATGTTGGCCTCAAGTATACGTTTCCAACATTCTTTATACAACTATTACTCTAGTAGAAATTCATTTAAAGTAGAAATAGAAATGGAAACACATTCTATTACAACACGTTATGATTGCTGCATTGCACTGGCCCAATTATTTCCATAATTAAAACAAACATCAAATAAACATTCACTTATTTAACCTATACACTAGGAAAAGCTGCTTTCATTTAAATTATACGTAATCAGAGATAGCTACTAGTGGCGAATGGGAAATATCATATACTATCATATTTAATATGAATATGTTACAAACTAACATAATCAACTAATACTGTTTTGACGTGGCCAACAGCAGTAATCTAGTTTAATTAAACGAACAGATTCGATGCGTGTGTGCGTTGCTTTGATAAGCTCAAACACAGGCCTATCTGAACGAGCGCTCTTTTAGTAAGTGTCACTGTAATTCTCATTTTAATTCGCAGTTTGATTGTCAATGTCGCGAATCTACGTTTGATAACTGCAAAACGACAGAATGCGGATAATAAGCGTCATTTTAAGAAAACGACTGCGGAAACCTCGTTCAAAGAAATGAGAATTCCATTCGGAAAATCTGAATTTGTGTTGTTATGAGCACTCTTTTCTTTTCTAGTAGCTATCAATCAGTATTCAGGAAAAACTTATGAGTTATTATTACTTAATACATTTACTGGTGTATATGATGAATTAATTACTTCATGTTGACATGAGTCAGGAAAGGACATGGCAGTTGATGGTCAGGGTATGAGCAATTTTGAATTTTGAGCGAATTAGGCATGAACACCAGTCATCAGTTTGGATTTACGACATATGGTCAGAAATGTACTAAGTCCGTAAAAGAACCATCCATTCATTGCGAGTCTACTATAGTTTCTGCCGTATCTCAGATCTTGCTCACCAGAGGCTTCTCTTCCACCAGTCATTAGGCCTACGTTGCAAAGATCTTTTACCCAACTTACGTCCTTTTTCATGGTCTCCTGGGTCTACTCAATTTCCGTCGTCTAGGTGACCACGGGGTTATAGGTAACTATAGCCTACTTTCTACGCGATTGGCAGGGTAAATCATCTTTTTGGTTTTGTTGTTTCTTCACAACAAATCACATAATTCAGCCGCCTTATCGCCATTTCTCTTCTTTAATTTTTCTCTAATATCTTCATCACTGAAAAGAGCCTAAAAAGAGCCACTATTAATTATAAAGTCCGAATTTACTGTCAAATTGGGTTCTTTTTCTCCAAACCGAGGTGTGATTTTCCAAAAGTTGTGTTGAGGCCCCAAGGTGTGTATTCTTCATGGAGTTTTTGGTTCATATATTTGGATTCCTGGTCGTCCAATACTACGACAATTTGATGATTTTAATCCACAAGATAACTCAAATAAATAAACACACGATGGAAGAAAAGAAAGTTGTTCGAATACTTTCTTTCACGTCTCAAACTTTCAATGAAACGTCACGTCTAAACCAATCAACTAATCGCAGCAAAATCTTCCAAGCAATGGTACCAGATTCGTATGTCTTTCCTGTCCGAGAAAGTCCTGTCATATATGCAAGCTAATATTCTACATGCGAAGAAGTATATGTTGGCATATTACATAGGCCTATTACATGGAACTCATCTTCGATCAATCTTAAATTTGTTCTATTTTATACATACCACACGTTAAAGATAGAACTACGGCCATTTTCGAAGGTGATTCCCTTTTTGTTACCATTGGAGAAGCTGTTCAAGAGGCAACAGGAAAGCTAAAAAAAAGTGGATTAATCGCCCTTTGAATTTAAAAAATGTCTCTTTGGGTGGAAGGAATCGGCTCACAGAAATTTCTTAAACAGGAAAGTGACACACACACTTTTTTTTAAATATTCAAATAATTTATTTTGTAGCCAATATTTGAATAATATTAGTAATAAAGTGATTATTTTAATAATCAATTCACAAAAATTTCAGTATAAGCAAGAACACACGTTCTTAGGGATGACTTAAATTATGCTGAGTTGTAAGAACGAATACACGTACTTCATTCCGAGTTAAACTAGAAGGTGAATTATATAGAGCTATATTAAAAAAAAAAAAAAACTGAACTTGCTATAAAGTAGGCCTACACAAAATTCAGTAGCATTATGAAATTTTGAATTGAATATTTGTAATAAGCTCCATCAACTAATTGGGATGTAGGGCTTGCTGTGATTGTTAAAAAAAGTTTTATAAAAGTAGGCCTACAAAAGTTTAGTATAACAGGTGTTATATAGTTAAAACATTTACACCAACATATTATTTTCATTACTAAGTATTAACTAAAATTGTTTTATTTCAATTTGCCTATAGTTTCCTATAAATTAATTCAGTGTAACAAGTGGTCAGGAAATAACTTCAAGATTCGACATAAACATGTAAGTGTAAAAAAAGTACACAAAGCCAAAGATCGTTTTAAAATAAGGATCTGCGACTTTATACTGACTGTGCCAAGACTGAAACGAACAGGGGTGTTATTGTGTTATTACCGTTTACTCTAATAGAACTGATTTAAGGTTTAAGGATGTTACCGTTTTTCAGCCACATTAAAAGTAGTAATGTTGATTAGTCTTAACTTGTTTTTCTTTTGTATGAAGCCGATCCGACCCCGGAGCCCCGCGCCCATAGCCAAATTGTACAGTAGATACGCCACTGTAAACGAAACGCCCGCTTAGCTGTATTGATGACTAGAACACTATAGTTTCCGACGTGAATTAATGAAGCGATAGTTGCAGTGTTTCATATACGTATGTAGAAGTGCGCGGCGCCGCGTCAATTCAGTACAATAAGATATGAAATATTTTCAATTCATAAGCACCCGCCTTGGTTACAAAAAACCAACATCGCGGCGGCGGAAAAGATTGCTGTCCGTAATGTGAGGAACTTTTGAAAAATCAGAAAGCATTTAATTAAAATGGAGCTTCAATAATTTCAAATGTTTTTAAAGTTTTTAATAAAGTTATAATATTGAATAATTTTTTCTAGGTCGAGAAGTAAGTAAATAAGAAGTAAATGTATAAATTTGGTTTTACTTTATAAGAGCAAAATATTTTAATAAACTATATAAGTTTCACACACGCGCGCGCGCGCGCGCGCAGAGAGAGAGAAATCTATATGTACAGTGTGCATATGTGTGTGTGTGTGTGTGTGGGGGGGGGGCCTGTCCCCACACAACAGCGTGTAGCATATAAAGGTATATAATACGTTGCGCTGATGGGAAATACTATTTCAAAATATATTAGGCCTATATTTAAGCATTGTTCTTACAAAAGTCATTTTTTCATAAAATATAACGATTTATTTATACGAATTTACCTACAATGACATAAACTGTATCATCATCAAAATTTCTGTTTTGTCTCTACAATCGCTTGTTTCTTTTATCATTTGGAGGGAAAAGAATTTCGTTCTTTTCTCACTACCCCCCCCCCCCCCGACCATAACATGACATGATCTTTCCTCGGCGTTTCTTCCACGCAGCTCGTGATAAAGTTATTTTGCCTTATTATAAGCTTTATAAATTTAATCTCCTCAAATGAATTCCTAAAGTCATACATTTTTTTATTTCTGTTTATTTTTATTTTGTAGATTTATTTCCTATTTCCTAAATTTCTATTAATGCGTTTAAATCCTTTTCCTTTCTGTTCAATTATTTCTTGTCGTTCTTTGCCACATCCACAGGTCGTGTAACCAAATATGACAAGAAATAAAAACGTGCTGAAATGCTGAAATAAAAAATAAATTCTGAATAATGTGGTAGTCTGCGAAAGCAGTGTGATAATCCTAAAAAGGGGACACCTCGTACTTGAGCAGTAAACGAATGCACTTTGTTCACACATTCAGTACTGTTTTAGAACAGTTCACGGCGGTAATACTGTTTTTGTAGGTACCTATATGCTGGACGTCACCCATCGCTCAGAGGTTTTAAAAATTATCAAGAATCATCTCAGTTGTGTGTGTGTGTGTGTGTGTGTGTGTGTGTGAATATCACTGAATTATTTTTAACTTGAACGCCAACATATAGGATGACTTATTTCGGATTATCGACCTGTTTTCAACTAGAGTTGATCTTTTTGGTACAACGTTTTATAAGTATGTATGGTATAGGCTGTATTTATAAGTACGTGTTTAATTACGGAATAGGGCCTATATGTTTAGCAGAGCAGTGGATACAGCGCTTGATTATTGAATACTTTAAACTTTTTTTTATTGAATCTGGAGGACCCGGTTCCAATTGCCAGAGAGCTTCATAAAATCTAGGTGCGTGATTTAGCCTGCAGGTCGACTCAGCCTGTGGAAATGAATACTTAAGGTAATAATAGGGGGTTCAAACTATATCTCATACACCATCTGGATATTAGAAAAAGGAATTATTATTATTACTGTTGTTGTTATTGATGATGTTGTTGTTATAATTAGCCTATATTTAATTAATAAAAATGAAAACCAGGAACATAATTCCTAGGGAAAGGTTTCTTTAAGGCGAATCTTTAAATTTACCGTTCCTTGATGGTCGGTCATACAGGGCAAACATAAAGACGAAGACTTCAAAAAATAAACAATTACGTGCAGGTAAAGACACAATGATAAGTAAAAATAAATGAAACATAAAAAGATATAAAAAGTAAAAACTAAAGAAAGTGTAAACGGTTTTACCCAAATACACCTATTTCATAAAAACGAAATAACTGTATGTTAGAATAAAATAAGTATGTAAAATTTTTCAAAGATGAATAAAATAACAGTAAAGGGTAAACTATTAATGTTATTTTATCGGTATATGTCTCAGGTTTTGCCTGAAAAATAAAAAAAACATTGTTCATATATTATGGCGTTGTGAAGCAATGGAGTATAGAACACGGCACAGACTCCAGATGGATACAATGTGCAACGAGGTACACCTACCTGTATTCTGTTCGGTTAGGTTATCTTTTTTTTTGCGACACACCGGTTGCGAAGACGACGGCGACTAGTAATCATGGCCGCTGGCCGAACCGGTTCCACCGGTGGTGAACAGAGTAAACACCACGTATAGTCTGCGTGCGCTAAATAAAACGCTTTGTTTTGAACGCTCAACAAACACGATAAAATTGTTAAAAAATAAAATTTATTTCAAACGAACCCTGGTACGGTGTAAATAACTGTTTGCACGAGGACTCGTCTCCAAAAGGTACAAAACACTTTAGGTTACAGGGTACTCAGCGTTTCCTCCCTGTCGATTCCCGTCTGTTTATTTTGCAATCGATACTCGACTTGAAACTCCGCTGCTAAGCTCCTACCATATCTTTCTTTTTCTCTCCCTAATTCTGTCTTTCTCTCTTACCCCCGAGTATCGTTTCTTCTCTGTCGCGCAGTTATAAAACGCACCCGGTGTCCGCAATCTTCCTTACGTCTTTCCCCCTTCTTCTTTCTGTCTCCCTTTCCAGTCTTGTGTCCTATCCCATCTAATTTCTTTCCTAATACTTGAAACACATTTCACGTGTACTTTGTTTTTCCAACAAAGATTTTCACTTCTGATTGCTCGGCGCCGAGCGAAACATTATATCAAGGATTTCGTAAAGTTTTAGGAGTTGTAAATGAACAACAGAAAACTAAGTTACTACGTCAGACTGATAAAATATCTGTTTGTTTATTTATAAAAATTCTGCTAACTTTTTTAATATTAAACTAATTTAATTTAGGATTATTAAGTAAATACGAGAAACTGCTTCGCTTTATTATGTCTGACGCAGTTTATTTAACAGATCACATAAGAAAACCTTGAAATCTTATTTTATATTTCATTTGATAATAATTACTGACCGTGTGTACATACTACGTACGAGGAACAGAATCTAGTCGTATCGCCGAGTAGTTTTCTAATGTGTCAAGTACTTTACAAAGTAATGAGTTATAAACTCTAAAACTGTACATACTTTAAAGCTATCAATAAAATACTCACTTCTTTGTAATGACAGACTATATTTTATTATATAACAAAAAAATTTTAATAGGCTATAGGCTACCGTACTGTCTGTAGTAATTTTGTCCTCCGTATAGCCTATTCTAAATTATTAACAGGTAATAAATAAAGTTTTTAAAATTTTTAGTTCAGTTTTTCTGCAAATGTGGTTTGGATAAAAGTAATAGAATTTATGAGAGTTAAGTTAACCAGAATTAAAAAACCAAGACGTTTCATTAATTTCTATTCTAGTCGATGTTTTCTTAATGTGTTGCAAGGTCCTAATTGATAGTTTGTCTTAACAGGCTGCTATGTACGTTATTGTTTAGAACATTATACTCTTAAAGGTGGATAATGTTGATTAGTTGGCAGTAATGTCTTCCAAGGTGTATTGGTAACAAAACACTTGAATAAAGACTAAGATAAGAAAACATTAATTTAATTACCAAACAACCACTTTCAATGTACTTATTATACCAACTCGTGTTACAGTGTCAGATCTTTGTTCTTACATACTGTTGTCACACATTGCTCCTTACCCAGATGTAATTCCCAACATATTAAATTAATTAAAAATTATTATGAAATAGATTCTTTCATGTACTGTAATAATTTTGTCTCTTACATTATTTATAGGCCTATACTTTAGAACAGCCTTCGGAGGACATTATTTTAGGGACTTATTCCCTAAAATAATTTTCCAAGATACTTTAGTGATGATTCTGAGAACTCCTACACAACGCGACACTCGTTTTGGTTTCTTAACCATTGCACAGCGGTTTCAAAACAGTAGACAGTGGTCAAGCGTAGGTCGTAAGGAAATGGTTTTGTAACATCGTCACAAAACATTTAGTCTTCATTTCTGGAAATAAGGTATTCCATGCATTTAATCGTTGTTGACAGTTGAAAGTATTCAAGTCATGAAAACTTACCGTTCATTACCGTCACTTGTCGTTTGAGTTAAATCTTGCAGCTTTGACTCAAAGGATTTTAGTTATTGCCTAATGCTAAAACACTTGCATCCTAAACATAAATGTGTAATCCAGTATGTGATAAAGACGATTCCTTCAGTACGTAACATTCGAAAACCTAGTTGTACTAGTAATAAGCTCATTTATATTTAATTTAATAACATCTTTACCTTTTACATCTTTTTCTCACTTTGATAAGTTTAAATAAAAATGTTTAAATAATTTGACTTAAAGAATAATGAATATCCGTTTTTTACGTTTATTTAATAAATTAATGTTGGATGTATATTAGCAAGATCCACTTCCTGGATGTCTCCATAAAGAATTATTCCTTAAAATTGATCTAAAATGCCAAACAATGCTATATATAAATGTGATAAATAAATAATTAAATAATAATTAATGGTGAGGAAAAATTAGTTCAAGAACAAAGTAAAATATTACCTGACTCATTCTTTTTAAGATTTCAAAAAAGTAATTAGCCTATACATAAATCCTAAAGAGGCATATACTGACAGTAAGATTATCATATTTAGACCAATAATAAATATAATAAAAAATAATTTGTTATTTGCTGCTCAGAAATAAGTACCGATATTGGTAGGTCTAGTATAATGTAATCATATTAGATAACAAGCATATCGTCTCACCCAAACGCCCTGCTATCCTATATCGTCAAACGTCTTTTCCTGGTAGCTGTAACAAAGCTGAATGACTTGTTGAGCGTCGCATATTGCAAATACCAAGAAGCATTTCTCATAATTGCCTGAAGGAAATTGGTTGTAATTTAATTAGGGGTAACAGATTAGCTTTTGTTATTCCTTCAACTGTGGAATTGTCATTGCGAAATGGGCAAAGTTTGTTTCTGGGACTTTTGTTATGAGACGTTTTTCTCTGTGAAAAGTTGACCAACGTATGTATTCAGACTTAAACGGTTTAATGTTAGAAAGAACGAAAGCGAATAAACGATTTATAATAGCTACATAATAGTTACGTAGCAATTATAGTCTTTCAGTGCAAGTAAAACGCATTAAAATTGACAACAGCTTTTGCAGAACACTGCTCTTACTGCGAACGGATCTGCTTTAAATTTTCACCAATAGAACACGCATTTTCTATTAGAACGGTTCATTTTTGCTGACCTATATTTTTGTTATGTGTGCATTTAATATGCGAATTCAAGAAAGAGAAGTGCGTAAGAAGAGAAAGAATAATCAACGTTTAAATTAAACAGCAGTTTTGTGTATTTATAGCTAATGAAGTAGAAGCAGGTATAAGGCGATAAAAGTGAGAGGTCATTAATTTAAGATTATATACATGGTATATTATGTAGGTCAGAGTGCTTGTCCGGCGCTGACATGCTTCAATAAAATATATAATATTATGTTGTGTTTGAAAGTAAGATATAACGTAGGTAGCTCTTAAAACAAGATTACTCATTCGTTTCATTAAGAAATTATTAAAGTCATAATTTTACTCGGTTTATGTGAAGCCAGATCAGTAAAATACATAAAGGAACAAGCGTTAATCTCGAGTGTGTCTGTTGTGAATGCTACGAGTCGACCGGTCGTATCGTAAATACTCTGAAATTTACGTGTGCTTCCGCTAACGTGGTCACTGTAGAAAATATTTTTTAAGCCAATAAATTTAATCGGTTTCAACAGCGGAGTTGTGTTTACAACATGATGTTAATTTCTGCGAGAAATATTAAACATTTTCTGCACGCCACGTTCTTACGTGATGATTAATTTTATGCCTGATTTAAAACCGTCTAAACACTGTACGTTCGGGCCTCGAAATAATGTAAAGGAGGCCTACGCTTGCGTGGGAAGTATAAAGTCTAGTACATTGACAACCGTTTATCAACTATTAGTTGATATCAAAACTCGCATTAAATTCAAAATTGAATAACAGGAAAATATCTGAAACAAGTGGAGCAGTTGAAATGACCTTTAGCTATTTGCATCAAGTGTGCAAATGCAAATAAATATTAATGTTTGCGTGTAAAGCTACGATCTAATGTAAACTTTATTTTCGTGGCTCACCTAGATCAAGGTATTGGCTTTATGATTGTGAGATATGTTTGTATCTATGCGGTGAATTATTTCTGAGAATATTTCACAAACGTTTTTTTCAGAAAAGTACGAGGCCGTATCATGAGTGTTCATTACAGAATATTTATTTATTGTTTTTACTCCTGACTTTTGTGCGATTGAGGTCAAATGCGTTAATACAAAAGGGAACGGTGTAGACAAGAGAACTCTCAATGTACAAAGTGGAGCTCAAGATGCGTCTCACACAGTATCGAGATTCACTTACATGGAGTTACACGATCTCGACTATTCCCATTGAGAAAACTAATACTTGAATCTCTGTTAACCCAATCAACATTTACAGTACACTTTCCTGTTGTAATGTACGACTTCGGTTACCGCACTTGATGCTGTCCACAAATATAAAATATTCTCGACGAACGTAGAAATAAGCTTCAAATTAAGAGAAAATTTGTACTACACAAACTTACATTTTTGCATTTACAATGTCTTTGGTTAATACAAGGCGTTATGCGGTTAAAAAATTATCATTTGTTAGGTACATATTGTATTCCACAAACTATTTTTCCATAAATATACCTTATTGTTTCCCTGTTCGTCTGCCAGCTTTCCCCATTGGCAACTTTTGTATCTCCATATCGTAATAGTTCTCCAACATCCCTTATTTCCGAGTATATTATTTCTGGAACATTTTGTTCCATAGTCCGTAATCCAAAACCCAATATTTATATTAAAAATTTTCCTTTCGAAAAAGGGCTGTTTGCTTACAGTAGTCTGCTTTTAATGTAATTTCTGCTTCGTTCATCCGTTGTGATGCTGCTACTCAAGCAATTAAATTCGTCCATTATCTCTATGTTACCTGCTCCAGTTATAATATTTAATATTTCCTAATTTTGTTCCTATAGCTTTTCATAACTTTCGTTTTTCTTTCTTGATTTTCAAGCAAAATTCTACAATTTTTAAGCACGTTTCTCTCCCAATAATTTTTCTGTACCATTTAATTTTTTTTGAACCTTATTTGTTTCCCGCAAAGAGAAAAACTATCGTAAAAAATCGTAAAGTTTTTGTTCTCCCTTCCCTGGACGATTATCCCGGGGTTTAAATGTCTCTCTTACTTCCCTCTTCGACATATAGCTTACATGTTAAATAGTAGATAAATACTCCATCCCTCTTACTCCTTTCCGTAAAGTTATTTCGCTTTCGTCTAGTCGTATTGTAGGTGCTTGGTTCTTATACAAATTAAAATGCATTCTTCTTTCTTATATTTCACTGCAACGGTCCTTAAAATTTGAAATAGTCTATTCCATCTGACACTATCAAACAGCTTTTCTTCTGAACCCATAAACGCCAAACACATGTCTTTCTTTTCCTTCTCTCCCATCAATAACTGAGCTTGTCGTGTTCCCCATTTTTTTTTTTAAAGCAAAATTTGTATTTAACTCCTCCTGTATAGCGAGATAATTTGGCAGACATGAACTGTATTCAGGTTACAAAAACAAGTTACGTTACGAACAGTAACTACAATACACAAAAATTTAGTTGACAGGTTCAAATAATAACGTTTTCGTACGAAAAGCAGAGAAAATATGACACATTTCAGTGAATCCCGGAACTGTGTGATCTGATCTCCGTTTACCTGAGAAATAAGAAAAGCAAGGATAAGAAAATCATTTTTTCTCTACAATAAAAACGCGACAATTAGGGAAACTGTGCAGGGGACAGCATTTGAAATGTGGCGCCACAGGAAAACAATAAAAATTAAGCGGATAGACAAAGTAAAAGATGAACGGGTTATAGAAATAATGGGATAAAAGGGAGTTTGCGGGAGGACCATAACGAGAAGACGAGAGAGCTTTGTTGGGCACCGGCTGAGGCACCCAAATTTTACGACTTTAGCGATGGAGGATTGAGGGAAGGAGAGTAGCTGCGAGGGAACGGCGTACCTGTGACAGACGGTTGAGTATGTAGGATGCCGTAGATCCATTCCAAAATGACGAGATTTGCTCAGGGCAAGAGAAGCACATCAACTCAATCAGGCGGTGGATAATAAAGAGAGAAAGAACAAAATTAATTTCGTGAACGTCATTGTAACGACGAAAAGCAAGGGATTAGCAGACGCGAAGGGGTTATGAAAAATATATAGTTAGCAAAGATAGTGACGTATCCATTATAAAATATTATTCCCGGCGTTTCTGATATAGAGAATACATTCTGATAATGGCAAGGGTCTACGTCTACGGTGTAGAGAATGTGATCGTAGCCAACTACTTTAACGTAACTAAAATCTAACAAAACAAAATTTACTGTAAATTAATATACTTAAGGATTAATTAAGTTGAACGATTTTTATTAGTTTACATTAAATTAACCTTTATTATTTTTTAACCTTTATTAAATTTTTTTAGAGAAGTGAAAAACCTACTGCATTTTGGAATGCCTTATGGATATTATGGTACCTCGTTACGATATTTAATATTTGTAATTTTAAATTAATATAAATTCGAATAATTCATTTATACAGTAGTATCCAAAACATTTACAATATTAGTTATGTAGTAAATAACTAGGTAAACAAGATACAAATTGACGAAATTTATCATTCTTTCGCTTAGGTCTTTTCGTTTTAGGGAAGTTTCTGTGTTGTGACAACTAATTCTTATAATTATTGTTACAGTACTAAAAAAGAAAACAAGTATCACAGTATTTAAGAAGTGTTACAGTATATTGCAATAGAAAACAAACATTGTTATTCAACAGCCTCATTATTGTACATAGACAACATGCAACAACTGTAAATAGTACACCATTTAAAAATGTTATCTGACATTACATCCCCTCCCCCCTCGAAGAGTACAGTCGACAGTTAATTTTTTGTTGACGAAGAAAAAATAATTAATCACGGGTAAGTGGTATGTCAATAAAACGTAAACTTTTGCGATTAAATCGACCATGAAATGAAAGCAGGAGCTAAAGATAAAAGCTAGGCAGCCATTCCTTAAACGTCAGTTAATTAGTCAAAACACCTGATTTAGCTTTAGAATTTTCTCACTGTGTATTAGTAGAATACAATTTGCGAAAGGGAAAATGAATAATCTTTGTATCCGAGACGATGGTGTCGTGTAAGCATCGTTTAAATAAGGGATGATGGAGAACTGTTACGATACGGTGGTTCGGGCTTCTTTCCCTTCTTAGAAAAGGCTTATCTGTTTCTTAAATATTGGTGAGTATGGCGTACTGAGCTTCTCTTTCCCTCAGTACGCTTGCCTTTTTCAGAGTCCCTGTATTCAAGTCATATCTTCTCTCTCTCTCTCTCTCTCTCTCTCTCTCTCTCTCTCTCTCTCTCTCTCTCTCTCTCTTTTTCTCTCTCTCTCTCTCTCCCTCTCTCCTTCTCACCTTTCATTGAGACCCAGCCTCTCGCGATAAGATAGTTAAAGCCCAAACGTGCGACTAAAAGCAAAATCTAGGAAAAGTAAACATCAAAAGACTCTTTTAAAAAGAGCATTTAGGAGTGAGAATTTGCTATATTCATTTTCCACTCTCGTACACGCTTGATATTTTTGTGCTGTTACTGTTACGGTTTATCTGTGTATTTCACAAACGCATCGTAAAATGTAATGTTCTTTTATTTCAGCGACTACCAAGTGGATGTAGTTAATAATATTTTCAACCCCTATTATCTGACATATGTATTTTCTGGAAAATTATATGACAAAGATCTTGTTTACTTTTCAAAAATATAAATGAATTTTTATCTAAAAAATATCCCGACGCGCGCACACACGCACACACAACCACACACACAATTCGGTGATTTCACATAATATATTATCAATAATAAACCTTTATATTCATGTAAACTCAGTTTTAAACAAACTTTTAAACCATATCTATGAATTTGTTGAAGGTTAGGAATAAATGTAACACTGTGTAACATAATATTTTAAATATAATATTGTACACTAAGACGTGAGTAAAGCTAACGCAATACAGCTGACTGTTCGATTTATTAAAAGCAATGTAATTTAAGATATTTAGTGGTTTCCTGACACTTACGTTGTTATTAAAACTATATTTAAAAATGAACTAAACTATTGCCTGTTATTGAAATAATTACTTTTATAGTTACTACGATCATATCCTAAAAGAAACTACTAGAATAACAGTTATTAAAGCATATAATATAATGTAAGGAAATTTAAAGTAGTGACGGGCAAGAACAAAACAGATATTATATATATAACAATTCATGTATTTAGATTCATGCAGAAGATTTGATACTTCTCAGTTTATTTCGTATTACACGACCCATGATTGTTTATGTATAGCTAACGATTGTACTAGAAATAGAATTCCACCAACGACTTTCAATCGTTTTCACCCACATCTTCGTAAAATGTAAACTCTTTCTTTTTTTTGTACTATTGCTTTATTTCGTTTTCGTTAGATCCATAAGTTCTGAAATTTGTTAGTTGTTCTTTACACGTATAGAGGTTTTGATTTAGAGCCTACAGAATTTCTCTGCAATTTAAAATTGTGAGTATGCGAGATAAATTTTGTGCACAGGCTGTGGTAAATTATATTGCTTTAGCACACTGTAATACCGTACGTACCCTTTCTTTAGTGTAGAAGTACATTTCTTTAGTTTAGTACCGTGTAGTTCCTTTCTTTAGTGTAGAAGTACTTTTCTTTAGTTTTGTACCGTACGTACCTTTTCTTTAGTGTAGAAGTACCTTTCTTTAGTTTAGTACCGTGTAGTTCCTTTCTTTAGTGTAGAAGTACTTTTCTTTAGTTTAGTACCGTACGTACCTTTTCTTTAGTGCAGAAGTACCTTTCTTTAGTTTAGTACCGTGTAGTTCCTTTCTTTAGTGTAGAAGTACTTTTCTTTAGTTTAGTACCGTACGTACCTTTTCTTTAGTGTAGAAGTACCTTTCTTTAGTTTAGTACCGTGTAGTTCCTTTCTGTAGTGTAGAAGTACTTTTCTTTAGTTTTGTACCGTGTAGTTCCTTTCTTTAGTGCAGAAGTACCTTTCTTTAGTTTAGTACCGTGTAGTTCCTTTCTTTAGTGCAGAAGTTGGAGGTATAACTAAATATGTATTAAAGTTTAACAGTTTTTCGTAATCATAATAATTAATAATTTACTAAGCTTTTAATAACTGCGGTTCGAGTCTCCATTAAACAATATGTTTATAAACTGTCTATAGACAGTCTAGTTAATTTCAATACAGGCGGTTTACCAATTTAGAGTAAATTAGTTATCCAGCTTTACCTTTCTATTTTACAAGTCCTGCTTAAGTGTAATGGAGTCTCCCAGAGACAACATATTCCTGCGACTGCTATCATATGAGCATTTGAATTTTCTTAAATCGGGTTATCCACTATGTCATAATTCTCGTTTTCAGCACCGTGGCCTCCTGTCTTAAGTTTATTTCACGGTTATTAACTAATTATCCTTCTCTGGAACTGACAGATTTGTGGACAGAACTGTCCGACATTACAAGGGCAAGTTAAAAAGTAAATAAAAAATCATTACTTTTATTTACACTTATATAAATTAGACTTGCGTTATTTTTCTACGTAATCATTTACTACTTCTACGCGCATAGTCATCTTTTACGTATCTTCTGATTTCTTCCTGGAAGAAACTTCTCGGTCTCATGTGCAGACAATTTTGTATCACTTCTATGGCAAAAAAAAACATTGTCCTTGCAGATCTTCTATCAATGGACCAAAACAGTAAAAATTTGATGGATCGAAGCCAAGGCCGAACCATCGACGGTCCACCACCTCAATATCAGGAATTTAATCTTAGAGGGATCGGGTTGTTTTGTCAGCTACGAGGTAGAGCATTGTCCTGAAGCAAAATTATCCCATTTGAAAGTTTATCTTTAGCCTTTTGGTGTCAATTTTTGACTTCAATAATCGCAGTAGCTCACAGTTTGTCCAACTATGGACAAAGAATGGTTGTGCTTGGCTCACATTTATGGTTTTAATAGTTGCTTAAAAAGTAAAACGTTTCTTCGAGAATATTTGATAGCAATGAACTATACGTAATAATGCTTATTATCGGAAATACGTTACATGGTATATAAATGCAACTGCCTCTGAAAATCACGATGTGATTAACAGAAATTCAAGTATAATTTTCTAAGTGGAAATAGCCGATACTATATAACACGTTTCACTGGATTTCGATACTGTATGAGTATCAAATTGAGCCCATCTTAATGCGGCTAGATTTCTCCGTATCCCATCTTCGTTTTATCGATGAATTGGCCTCAGTTGTACAAGAGTCAGACGTAAAGCAATACATACATAATTTTGTTTGCTTGTAATGAACATCGAATAAAAGGTTTTGTATGACAGAATATTGACTGAATATTCTCACTTCAAAGAATCAACTATATCCCAGACGCTGAAGACATGATCTAGGTGACAGAGCGAGCATCAAGATCAATTTTAGATTGGACCCGAGCACTGCGTCCAAATGTCAGTATTTTCCGTGTTTTTTGCAAGTTTAATGCAAGTTGTGTTGCGGAGAGTGATATCCAAAGGGACTAAACATTTTTTCTGTTTTTCGTGTATTACAGTTCAATTTTGTCAATCTGAAATTTGGCCAAGAATCATAAGCGTCTGACGGCTGATTAACACTTGCCAAAGTACTAAGCAGATTTAGCGTTTCTCGCAAGCGCTGTCTTCAACATCACCCCGCACGCCCAAACGCAAACGCAAACGCAAAGTGTTTAGACAGTTCTAATCCGACAGAAAATTAATTGTCACGCAAGAACGTGGCGTGCAGAAAGTGTTGAATATTTCTCGCTGAAATTAATATCAAGCTGTGAACACAACTTCGCTGTTGAAGCCTATTAAATTTATTCACTTAAACAGTTACAGCGGTGACCACATTACTGCATACACACGTAAATTGCAAAGTATTTACGGCCGCCGACTGCCTGACTCCGATTCCGAGCATTCACATCAGGCACACTCGAGATTAACGCTTGTTTCTTTATGTATTTTATTGATCCGACTTCACATAAACCGAGTAAAATTATAACTTTAATAACTTCTTAACGACACGAATGAGTAATCTTGTTTCAAGCGCTACTCACGTTATATCTTACTTTCAAATACAACACAACATTGTGTATTTTACTGAAGCGTGTCACCGCTGGACAAGCACTCTGACCTACATAAAATTCCTCGAACATAATTTTGAAATTAATGTTCCTTTTCTTTGTTACAGCTACTTTTATTTCGTTTTCAGTACAACTCTTCTGGCTTTTACAATTTATTTAATTCATTTACAAACGAATTCTCTTATGATGTCAGAAAGTAAGTGTTTACGTTTTAGTATAAGTGAACAATTAAAATAAGAGGCATATTATTCAACTTCCAAACTTAAAAACTGACGTAGATTCCTGAAATCCGACCTAAACGCATTGCAGGGCCCATTACTGCCGCCCTCCTGTCGCTGTTGCTATAAGACAGTGGATCATGTCGTTAAACGGTGGACATATTATAGAAGATGGTGAAGTAAAATTGTACTGACATATGTCAAAGGCTTATTTATTGTGGACCAAACAGCAGATTGAATGTAGTTTAAACTGCACCTTGAAAGTAATTTTAAAACACCAGTCTAATAGTTTATATGAATAAACGCATTGAATTACTATTTAACATTTAATTATTTAATATTACGCTAATTTAGTATTATTTAAATAATTTATTTATTAACATTATTGATCACTTATATTTGATATTTCATTTAAGGTTGTGTTACTTAGTCAGTTATTAAGGTTTATGAATTTGTTGGAAAAGACTGTTATATGAAAATGCTCATGCAATTTCTTAAGTAGATCTCTAGGCCTGTACGTGTTTCAAGCATAGTTGTAAGAGAAAATACAATTGTAAATTTTGTATTCTGTAGACACTAATCTAGTGTTATGAACTACCTTAAAATGTGAGTTCCTTGCATTTTAATCAAAATATCTAAGCTTATGTTCTTTGGGGTAAAGTAATAAAAAAAGTAATCATTTTTTTAAGAGAGAAAAAATGCTGTAATTCCATATACTCTATTATTGTACTTTTGTATACATGCAGGTTAACATTAAGTTTAAAAAAATTTTCATCAATGGGTTCCAGTTAGTTACATATCTCTTCAGTTTGTGTTTTACAAGCACAGATACTCCTCTATTTGCTCTCTGATCCTTAGGTACACCACTGTTGAAATGTATATAGGGACCATATGTTTCCACACCATTCCCCTTTTTTGTTTCAGACAATACAACTATATCTAGGATTCTATTTTCGAATTCGTTAATAACTTCCTCTACTTTATTCCTTAAGCCTTGTATATTCCATACTCCAATTCTCATAGTCCGTTTACGCAGCTTTTGTTGTATGACTTTATTGCATTCATCCGGCTGCAATCTATATGGTTTATTAACATTTTCTTTTTTTCCAATGAATGGAGAGTTGGACCATTGCATTAACTCCCAATCTGGAGGACCAGGCAATTTTTAATCAAGGTTTACTTCCTTTAGCCTTCGATAAACCAATATGCAACTATAAGGCAGCAGCTGCTAGTTTTGGTCCGCCCCGGGTATAGAAAAAATGTGCAAAGGAAAGAAGATGCATACCTCAAATTGTTAAATACTAAAGGTATTCAAGACAAAATTGAACTTAGAAGACAGCAGGGTGAAGTTAAGAAGAAGGTGACAGAAGCAAAAAAAAAAAGCTGGGAACAATCATACCAAATGGTAGAAACGTTCATTGGAGGAAAAAATACAGAACCCTGGAAAATATTAAAAAATTTAAGAACAAGCTCCAGGAAAATTCAGGGATTTAGGTACATCTCACTGCAGTCTTGGGAAAATTATTTCAAAAAGCTATTGGTAGAGAGGAGAGAATAATATTTGGAAGATACTGAAGGGAATTTAGGAGAAATATCAGATAAATTTCTTAGGACTAAAGGTAAATATGAATAAAACAAGGTGATTTGGAGGAAGACATGGGGGAAGATTTGATATACAGACAAATACAAGTATTTAGGAGTAAACATTACGGCCAGTGGGAAGCAAGACAAAGAAATACAATTCCAGAATTAATTTTAGAAAGATGGCTATATCTACATTAAATGGAATCCTGCGGGATAAGCAAATTACAGCAGAAACTAAAGCCAAAATATTTAAAACCATTGTTAGAAGTATCATGACTTACGGCTCAGAAGTTTGGACTACTAATAAATACACAAGAACAAAATTAATGACAGCAGAGATGGACTTTTGGAGACGTTCAGCAAGAGCATCCATACGTAAGAAAATTATAAATGAATTCATTAAGGACAGAATGAAAATTTTAATTGTTGATTTTATCCAAACAAAAAAATTACAATGGTATGGCCACAGGAAAAGAATCGCACAGGAAAAATTGCCAAGAAGAGCTATGGAATGGACTCCACCAGGAAGAAGGAAAAGAGGAAGCCACCTGTCACCTAGATAGAAGAATTTCAGACTATATTGAGGGAACGAGAAATTGAAGATCTTTGGATGGACAAGCAGCAGTGGGAGATGAGAATTCAATCACTTCTGTAATCTTTGGTTCCGGAAAATGTGTAAACATCGTACAGCCGGAATAATAATAATAATAATCATAAAAATGCTTTATGCACCGTTAGAGGAACCGTCTGTTCCCTGGTGTATGGGACTCCCACCCAATAGAAACCCACCTCTTAATCAGTCATTCATATCCTTCCTGGAACCCTGGAACCACTTAGTGCATTATTTTAGGATGGATCATATTGCGCCATTATCGGGTATCTCCTAATTGTCCTTTATCTCCTACTTGCCCGTAGTCTTTTCTTTTCCACTAAGGGCCAATGAATGAATGCAGAGAAACGATCCCATTCCTCCTTGTTACTAAGCATAATCTCATCTACGCCCTCGGGAGCGAACTTCTCGAGCTCCGTCTCTAGTGCCATCCTCTCTTTTGTGAATCTGCTGCACTTGAAAAAGGTGTGCAAGGCATCTTCATGAGGAGAGTCACCGTATTGGCATGGTGGGCTTTGCACCTTCTCCATTCTGTGGAGATAGGCATTAAAGTTGCCATGACCACTAAGGAACTGTGTCAGATGGTAGTTAACCTCACCGTGTGGGCAATCAATCCATTCTCTCTAGTTGGGTATCAGGCTCACAGTCTATCTTCCTCTGCCCTCCCTAGTCCATCGATCTTGCCAGTCCGTGAGAGTGAGTTCCTTGCCATCATGCATCTTGGTGCATCTCTCCCAATTTCATGTCTTCTTTCGAAAAGAGGCTTTCGCTCTAGAGGTAAAATAACAACAACAATAATAATAATAATAATAATTTTTGGAAGAAATATAAGAAGAAGAAAAAGGAGAAAATGAAGAAGAAATTGAAAAGTGGAAGAAAAAGATAAAGAAGGAGCAGAAGAGGAAGAAGAACAACAACAAGGGGAAGAAGGAAGAGTAGAAAAGGGTTCAAAATCAAGAGCAGAATCTACTGTTTCCGTCAACACCATTATTCAGAACCTTGGTAGCGAAGACACAAATATTTAGGGACTAATACTATTACTGGGAAACTTTGAAATAAATTGTAGGAATAGAATCAGGAAAATGTGTTTTACAGATTAGGTCTAAGAAAAATTATCATTATTATCAACTCAAAACACAAAACTGGAATCATTAACAAGTGGGCTATTCCTGTAGCAATTCGATATAATAAAGGTGACAGATACTTCTTTTCAGGCTTTTGAAAGAAAAGTAAGAACAACACTTGCCGGACAAAGACTTCACCAACCACACAATTTGTGCACAGACTGTTCTTCTCTCTAAATTAAACAGGTAGACGATTCCTTAGTTCGGAAGTGCTGTCCGACAGAAGCAGAAGGAGCTTCAAGAATACTTTCTGTCTACTACCTTTCCAGTCCATAGAGGTGTTTTTTCATATGTAAAAAGATAAATAATTAAGTCTGGCCCAGGACAATAAAGAGCTAGGTTGATTATAAGCTCGCATTAATTCTTGGAGGAGAAAGAAACTCCATGGTAGGTCTGCAGCAGTTTAAACCTCCGATAATGGTGATGAAAGATGCACCATGCAGCAGCTGTAGACGGAGAACCTTCGGAGAGACGAAGTGTCTCATTTTCGCAATTTGAGATCGTTTAATTAACTATATTTAATATTACCTTGTGTATCCGGGTAAACTGGTGCTCCTCCTTGCAACTTCAATGTTTTTTAAAAAAATTACGCGTTTCGGGACTCATGGTCCCATCATCAGGTTGGTAAAAAAAAAAACAAGAATCACTCACATGGAGTAGGTCAACTTAATAAGATATAAATAAAAAGTTTCACTCGCACATACCGCGTGTATACAATTACACAACTACACGATGCGCATCGTATCGGAACTTATAATATTAAATATAGTTAGTTATATGCAACTTGGAGACCACAACACAATATGTATATTGAAGCTACTCAGGCAAAGTTGGTCTATAAATACAAAAGTATAAAAGTCATAATATTAAATATAGTTAGTTATATGCAACTTGGAGACCACAACACAATATGTACGTTTAATTAAGTTCAGAGCGTATCGGAAGTAGACCCTTAGCCAACAGATTGACGAAAAAACCACTATTGAGTCAATTCAACACATTTTCTGTGGACATCTATCATTGGCGCAATGTAAATATCTCAAAAGGTACAGTAACTTCTTCAAAGTAATTTACCGACTCGTGGAAACCAAACATCCATACTATACGTTTAGGCATGAAACAATCAACAATTAGCAATTAGCAATTTGCCTTTCTACCCGGCCAAATATCCGGACAGAATTGAAATTTTATAAAGTATTGGTGGCACCAGTATTTATGTACGGGAGTGAATCGTGGACACTCACCCGATATCGGAGAAAACGAATTCAAGCTGCTGAAATGAAATTCTTAAGGACAGTCAATTATTGTATCCTAAGGGATCACATAAGAAATGCAGACATAAGGCAATAGCCGAATATGTACTCGATAAACGATAAAATTAATCAAAATAAAGAAAACTGAGTACAACACATAAATAGAATGGGTGATTCGAGAATACCAAAAATATTATCCAGTATAAGGCTCTTGGAGAACGAGATAGAGGCAGACCAAGAAATCGGTGGCTGTGAAGACGGGACAGGCTCCAAGCCTAATTCTTGAAGTGAAGAAGAAGAAGAAGAAGAAGAAGAAGAAGAAGAAGAAGAAGAAGAAGAAGAAGAAGAAGAAGAAGAAGAAGAAGAAGAAGAAGAAGAAGAATTAGTAAGCAGGGATTTTACGGGACAATGTGATTGTCACTAATAGTGCGGTCAAGTATAAGGCTTTGTATCGTTCTGTTTGATAAAATAAACACAAAAAGCAGTAACTTTTACTCTGTTGTCACGGATGACAACATGTCTTAACTACTGCTAAAGTGACAGCAGAAATATCAAAGGATTTGTTGAGTCGAGGCGAGGGTTTGCTTCGCTAGAAGTGGCGATAATTCTAGTAGCGAATGGATTGGACAGTGGCAAGACGTCAAATCAAAAATTTCATCTGCACATAAAACATTTACGAACCATTCAGAAAGCAGCACTATTGTGTATTGTGAACTTGTCAGTTAAAAACCATGATTGAATTTTCCAGGTTAGTGGCTATTATTATTATTGTGCTTAGTGCTTTTTAGATATACGTATAATATAGGAAAGTGATTGAATATTATAGTAGTGGGGTTGTTTTTATAAACGTTAATAGTAAAAATGATTACAATCATGATTCGTATTTTATGATTTATTTTATCGTTCTAAGATCACGACCTATGCTATGATCGTAACAATGTCATAAAAATAATTAAGAATTATAACTTTTAAATGATATTTTGAAGCAAGACAGTGTAGGCAGTATTGCGCTTTAGTCGCTCAGTACGTTAACCTAGGTACTCATTTCTACGAGCTGAGTCGACCCGAGAAATGAAAAACGCACACAAGAGTTATATGGTAGGCCTGGAAATGATCTCGAGACCTCAAGATTAGTTGCCGGTCGCTTGCTCACTGGTTTACTACGCAGCGGATTAAAGATTGTCAGTTAAATAACGTTATTAGGATTATAGGCAGGCTTGGAAAATGAAAATGAATTAGCAATACAGGAATGGATAGCTATTTGCCTAGAATGGTCCTTACCTTACCTTCCATCTGTACATACCGTTCGTATATGACGAGAGAAGTTCCGTGGGACTAAGACTTGAATAGTGAGGACCACGAATTATTTTTTATTGGAAACAATTGAGATGTTGTTGAAGTTTATGACTCAATAAAAACCAGTAAAATGAGAAACATTTACTGAAGCAGTGCATTAAATTGTAAGTAGTGACTTAATGTTTCGTTGGCTGGAAGAAATAAAAACAACACTTGTGGCAGCAGCGGGGACACGGTAAGAATGCCGCTCCTAATGGTATTAACAAAACCATTACAACGTGTGTATCACGAACCGGTCACAACTTACAGCTTCCAGACTCGAATGTGTAAAATACCTGTTCCGAACTGCTAGCTTTACCGAATCTGCTGGTTGTCCATTTCTCTCGTGCTGACAGTGATTCTCTTCTTTACTGTAGTTTTTTGTCCTTTAATGTTTTATTCTGAATGTGCTTCTTGCGACGATTCATATTCACAGTTTCCTGCTTACGTCTCCAGTCGACTCTAGTGTACTACAGTGGAGGAGTGCCTCTCACTATCTTTTCATTAATGCTTTGAGCGTTTTTTAATTTTCAATCGGTATATTTTGTAAGTTTTAGTCATCCTCGCTGATAACAGTTTAAGATCTTGCGACCATTGCCTGTTCCTAACGTAGCCTCGGAGGACATTCATCCCTCCATTCGTGAATTGATTGTCCCTTATTTATTACATTATCCTATATGAACTTATGCTGACAGTATTATTTTAAAGTCCTTCCGTTCGTATCTGTGAGCTGTGCTTGTAAGTCCTAGTGTATCCTAGTGTGTTCCACTGCTCCTAGTGCATTGTCACGAACTCCCTTCTACTGACTTAAGAAACTGTATTTCTATTGACTGAGAGGGTAGAGAATTCCCTTATTATGGCGCCTAACATTCTAAGCAATACTACCTAATACAATTTAAAAACCAATATAAATATCATCTTTCTCCAAACTCTCCCCTTACAGCTGCAATACTTTCATCGAACATTCGTTTAATTGACGTTTCATTTGGCTCATTTGTTCGCACCATATGCTCACTCAGAGGTTCACAGAACCACTTAAACAAAAGGTTATAATATTTTAAGAGAATAGCGTGAATTTAATACAACAAGGTAATAAATTATTAAACAGCAATGGGATTAATACTTACAATGTTGTAATACTCCCATAAACAATTGCACTCCTACTGCTTTTATTTATCTTGTTGTTACACTCCACAACAAGACTGTATACAACACATAATAACAGTCATTAAAATTATAACACTTGACACTTGTACTAATACCGCAATTAAGACGCAGTAAACAATTCGCAGAATTAACTGATCGCCAAGTGACGGCTCTGTACCTATAATGGATGCCAGGAATGTAAACAAGACTTGCCGGTTAACTCGAACTTTCTCGAGCAGTGTGAAACTTTCATGATGATTCATGATACCGCAAGAAGTTTCCGATTATTTCAGCTGTGGTAGATACTACGCATCGATGTAACACTATCTATCTGCAGAGAGAAAGAGATAGAAATAGAGGAGGGGGAGAGACAAACAGATAGACTCATAAACAGACAGAGGGGTAGGGGGTGTAAAGCAAAACTAAACAGAATAAACGGGTTTCGTAAAGAGAACAAAGTAACATTTAATTCTGTAACAAACAGACATAAACAGACAGATATTACGTAGTAAAACTGGAGTAAACAAGAGAGAAAACAGGTGAAAACAAAGACAAGTAAAAAGGTGAGCAAGTGGAAAACATAGAGAGGAGAGGACGAGAGAATAACAGAGAAAACAAGGGTCTGAAAAGGTGGGTGAATATAATTGGATATTTGTATTCATGAAATTTGACACGCGGCTTAGAGACTCAGTGTGATCCTACGGATATTAAAATCTGCATTTTAACATTCTCATACAATGTAAAGAGGGATTTGATGGAAATGTAGACTACAATTTTTGTACCCATAAATTTACATTAACTTATCCTACTTTAATTATATCAATATCATAAAGTTTCTTGCTAAATTGGAGCGGAGTTAGCCGAAATCGTATAGTGACATTTTGCTGACGATCGAAAAGCTTTAATTCCAGTTCTATTTAATTTAGTTAGATATTTGCCAAGTGTAACTTCCGACCTCGTCTGCTTTCACGTGAAGAGCATAATCTGTCTGAAGTTGTTCTGTATACGTTTGAACACGTAGGCTAGTTAACCGGGTGTCTCCGACTGGTTAGAAAACACGAATTATATTTGCGGCTTCACATCGCCTTGTGATGTCGGAGTGACTTGACGAAAATGAAAAATTATTGCGGGTCCACTTTGTGAATGGAATTCAAGTCACTCGAAATAGCAGTCCAAGTCACAAACTGGGCTACTTTCTTTGTAGAACTGCGTATTATTAATATATTACATTGTGTATGTGTGGGCGCGCGCGCGCGGGGTGTATGCGTCATGAATACAAGCTCGCCTGTTCTCAGACGACATGAAAGTTATTTGTTCGCAAGTTGATTTTTAATTTTTTCCAAAATCGCTTGTAAAATCGACCTGCTTAACGAGCTTAATGAATGAAGTGGTCCAAGAGAAATTCGCAAGGAGGTGAACAAAAAGAATTCATTAAAACTCATGAAAAGTACAGTTGATTACGATTCTTTCCTGTGAGTCGTTCAACTATGGAATTAGTGTCAGCAGTATTGGCGGTGTTGGTCATAAAACTATTAATGATGTTGTCTGTAAAGTAAAATTAAGTCTCAACAGGTTTTATTCCGCCGCCTGGACTTAATATTTACTCTTTTATAGTTTACGAGTCCCCCTTGAAATATATGGCTTCAATACTAATGTTTTTGCTAGTCATGATGATATAGTATGCCGCCGGTATTTAAGAAAATACAGGTCTATGTTCAGCAGCCGACATCTCATACAATTAAACAGTACAGAATTTAAGAAACAAAAAAAATTAATTAATTTAAAATAAAACTATTGCTCTCATGCTTTCTCCGTCTGTCTGTCTCTCTCCCCCCACTCTCTCTATCACTCTCTCTCTCTCTCTCTCTCATTTTAGTTATTTTCCTATTTTTTCTTACTTAGTGACGTAGGGCTTTTCCTACCCTGTGTAACCGCACACGTGGAACACCCCTTAGGGCGCCTCGGATAGTGCTTAATTTCCAACAAAGGAATTCAAGAAGTCTTAAAGAAATCCTGAAAAATTAACTTGAACAAGTTTTCCCTGTAAAATGCTCTATATATACAACACAAACTAATTTACCATTTATTCCAGAAACTAATTCTCTCACTAACCAAAATAGTTTAATCATTGTTGACAGTTCAACGGCAACTCACGGACTAGAAGTCTTAGAATGTAATACTGTAAAATAATTAACAACAGATCAAGAGGAAAAAAGCTTGAACACGAAGATCATTACAGCATAAGGCACTACAGAATTAACATACTGAATAACTAGTATCATTTAATATAAGTTTTGAAAGAAAATGGAGTACGAATTAATTTAGTAACAAGAGTGTTAACAATCTGTAAAACGTTTAGAAAAAAACTTTGTTTAATGTGAAGAGAATTTTCAAACAGATAAGAAAGTAAAATACACAAGCTAATTTCTTAAGCTAAACAAATTCAGCACATCTGTGTTGAGTGAAGTTTTCAAATTTAAACACTATTTCACCAATCAGAAAAATTTTAATTGTATATAAATAATTTTAGCCTTAATAAAAAATATAAGTTTCCAAAAAAATATGTAGGCCTAGGCTACTTGAAAGTAAAAACGACATTTCTCTCATTTGATTACTAGCAAGCAACAAGCGTTCGATCGTCGATTGTTTCGTGATTCTCATGTGCTTAAATAGTGGTTGGAATATGAACGTAATGTATTTACTAAAAACTGTCAGTGAATAAAAATAAGTGATAAAGTGAATCTGTAACGTATAATGATTAATAATTAAATAATTTGTAAAACTGAAAGTAACGTTGTTAAAAGTGTAGAAAAGGTGAAATGGGTTGATGTTTTGCTTATGAATTAGTAAACTAATGAAAAAAGATAATATACGTAATAGTAAATACTGTAATTACCTTTATCCGTCTTGTGACGTTTGCTTTCAATGGTATTACGTTTTCGGAATAAAAGTTCCATCATCAGATTACCGTTCCTTAGAGGTCGTCAGCATTAAAATAAAATTATTTTAAAAAATATCTACAAATCGTATTACATTTTTAGCCTATATAAAGGCAGACGCGACGTCTAGGGCGCACAGTGACAACGTTATTCTATCACAGTGACGGATTTAGTGCTGAAATAGTTATGTGTAGATGTTTTTGAAATAACTTTATTTCAATGCTGATGACCTCGAAGGAGCGATAATCTGATGAAACTTTTGTTCTGAAATGTCACAGACGGATTAAGGTAATTATTTACTATTATTGAAATTAGCGGCTTGAATACAAGAAAGAGAAATTATATATGCGTGTTTGTGTGTGTGTGCGCGCTCGCTCGCGTTCGTGTGGATGTATGTATTTAGCAAACGCATCACTCACTCAGAAAAATACACGTACACAAATCACTACTCCCCCAATACACACATACATAAATACAAGAAAAAGATACAGTAGACCTACCGTTTACCAAATGGTAAAAGCTTAAGAGCATGATAATGTCTTTCAGCCGCCAGCTAAACGCAACATTATTATGGTTACTGACTGGCTGATTGTTTCTTTTGTTGTCGTCGAATCGTTTCGTGAATTCCGCATCTGCTGCTATCTCTTCAGTTTTCAAGCGTTTTGGCGATACCGCAGCGATTGCCTATTCGAATTCAGCCGCTTCGTTCGCTCGTTTAGTTGCCATCTCAATTTTCTTATTCAATCTACAACCTTTTACTCGTTCGTTGGTTTTCCTTCGCTTCTCTGCCAGTTTCGTGTTGTAGAATGCATCGATTTTCTCCTGCTCAGTCATCGTCGACGCGAACGGTGTATTTATTAAGTACTCGTTCAATTCTTCGCGCATCAAGTCATCTTGCTTTCGTTTTGTTGCGATGGGGCCGCTGGTACCGAAGCTTCACCGCCGACAGCAGCCGCTCGTTGCTGTTCCTTCTCGAGCTTCTTTCGTTCCCGACACTTTCTTACTCGCTCGGCATTTTGTCGTTCCTTGATCTGAGCCTTCTCGTCGCTGCTAGACAATGTCGAACGCTGTTTTAGTCAGTCGCCACGTTTGGTTACTACATATCAGCAGCAGTGTATTTCACCACAACACAAAACAAACCTTTATTTACATATTGCGACGTATCAAAACAGACCTTTATTTACAACAATCCCAATGACGTCATCCAATTATGACGTCACGCAATGATGACGTCATACAGCGTTACATGTTACAGAAAGTTTCAAACGATGCAGTACAGACAAAAGAGCATGTAAAACCAAATTTATTCTCACTAAAACGTTTGCTAAACTCAATGTCAGCAGCGATTATTTCTGTCTTGATGCGTTTACATATCAAATTTCTAGACTGTGGGGAATCGAAAGTGTGGAAGCGTCACGCAATTATGACGTCACACAGCATTACATGTTACAGAAAGTTTCAAACGATGTCAAGCTAAAAGACATTATCATGTCAAAAGAAGTCATCAGGATGAACAACAATAAACAATAAGTTTTAGTGTAATATATTCTAATTAGTACTAAAGAGATAAGGTTTTTAATAAACGACATATTTTTTAATCATTTTACCTTACAAAGTGTATGAATATAATCATTAGATACCGTAATTATGAACAATAATTAAACATTTTTAGAAAAAGTCTTTTGTTAAAAAAGTGAGAGCAGTTCGTATTGTACAGAAATACATGTAATCACCTGTTACATGCGTCAAACGCAGAACATTGTATGTCGGGTAAATGAAAACTCAAAATCAAATGCTCTGTATTCGATTTCAAGTAACGTTCAATACGGAGTGTACACTGAAAAGAAATTAATATACTCGTATCGATTTTATGTCACGGAGAACGTTGTATACAGTAGATATTCCGTGCAGTCGGCAAGGCATGTCCGATATCAATTAATGGTGGATACGATGACGTTGTTGAGCAAACTAACATCGACTGAATTCTTTGATTTTACTTTCATAAATATTTATATAAAAATTCTGCTTCTCGACATTTCAAATGACTATTCGTAAAGTTTACGTTAATTTAGTCAACTTGTTATGATATTCAAGTTCAGATATTTTAAAACGAAATCAAACCGACCTTGTTGCAAAAACAGGTTTTAAACAATCTTACTCAAACTATTTTTGTTTTTTAAGTTAGTCGATATTTTGTAAATTAAAACATTTTTCTGCACTGTTATCTATTATTTACTCGACCGTTTGAACTGTTTAACTAGTATATAATAATTTGGCCTTATATTTGCCACGCGACAAGTAACGTGAATTAGAAAAAAAGTCGAAAAGATGTATTTAATAGGTGTAGTCAAAAGGCGCGGAGAAGTCGAAAAGTCCGCTTTTTTTAATGAATCTAGGTACATCACTGTACGACTCAGAATGTTGAGCACTGAGACATATCGATTCAGTAGTCTAGAAACATAAGAAATTATGTTCCTTCAGTCCGACAACGACGATGATGGCCTAATAAAAGTGCGACCACTGATGCTAAATATAAAACTAAATATAAAAACATACAGCCTAGGAACTAACGACGAATGAGGGGAATTCTATCATTACATACTAGCGTTAAATGTTTTGTTGTTCACTTGGAGCTCATTACGTACATTAACAGGTATGCAAGACGAAAGCATAACAAGGCTTAAATAAATTTAAAATATATTGGCAGAAACCGTTCTACATTATGTTTATGCCTCTTGATTAGCACATTTGTCAACAGCACACGTTCAATAGGCACTGCTACATTTTATACTTAGTGTACGGCGCAAAGAAATCTCATACAATTGCTCATTAAAACGTTAACATCTAATGGTTGCAGTTACCGCGTCTTTCGAATTCAACTCTGCTTCTAATACAACAATAAATAATTCACTTTTTTCGTTTCTTTGATGCCTTTATTTAGTATAGACAACTTCGATCATTCCGATCCTATCGACGCTGTGCAACAATCAATCGAAGATAACGACTTAATACAAAACCAGTTTGCAGCAACAATTAATTGCTGCCATAAAATTAGAAAAATCTTAATTGGCTGACGGCTGTCAAGCTGTCAGCGAGATTAAATATAAGTGCATGTAGACGGCAAAAACCATGGGATTCCAAAAAATAATAAAAAAGAAAATTATAATATTTGGTCATGGGCGCAACATAAGATGAATATCCATTTTCAGCCGCCAAGATCAACTCAGCCTGTGGAAATGAGTACGTAGGACAGTTTATTTTATTATAACTATCATTGTAAATAATATTATTATTATTTATTTATAATAATTAATTATAATTATAATTAATTTGTCTCACGAGGACTTTTAATTAATGGAGGGCTTAGACAGGAAAAATTTTTTCCCCGCTATTGTTTAATATATATCTTGACGATCTGCTTAGATATGGGATCCCTTCTGGCATCAAGTTAAATAACTGTACTGCACTAAATATGCTGCTCTTTGCAGATGATATGGGTGTATTCCAGGCTAATGAGAATGCACTGCAGAAACGTTTATATGGCCTCTAACAGATAAGTAAGGAATATAATTTAAAATTTTCAACTGGAAAACAAAGGTTATGGCTTCTTGTGGAAAATACCCTTTTTGATCTAAAATTATGTTAAATGACCAGGCTCATAGAACAGGTCTCTACATGAAGTTACATTGGTTGTAGTCTTTCTTATACAGGAAGTGATGATCTCAGCAATAAACTAGGCAGGTTCCAAACTATATGTGGAATATTGAGAAGGACATTGAAAAGTAAAGCTAGACAAGAGACGTGTAACAAATTCTATAGGACAATGGTAGTACCAGCACTGTTGCATGGATGCAAGACCTCAACTATTAGGAAGAAAAACTGGTGCCAATTTCAGGCTGCACAAAATGGGTTATTTCAGATCGGTAAAGGGATATAACCGACTCAATCATATAAGAAACGAGTATATTAGACAAGAACTTGATATAGTTTTCCTAAATTAACTCATTCAGAGTTATAAAAAGTGTCCAAAACAATATCTAGAAAGACTGGACAATACCCGTTTTCTGAAGTATAAGCCGGTTGGAAGAAGATCTGTAGGCAGGCCAGTCCCAAGATGACGGGCGTCAGGAGGAATCCTATCTATGAAGTGATGATGATGATTTATTTGTATGATTTTATTATTATTACAATTACTTCGACTGAAAAACAAAGAAAGAAAGCACATTCAACTATTTGCTGGCGTTGAATGTTCAAAATATTTTGGGGTGGTGCAACAGGAGTTTATCGATACTCGGGGAACTAAACGCCCAGCAAGATTATCGTCAATTACCAAATTTAAGTAGGCTACTTAAATGTACCTACATTTCCTGTCACTACCAGGAAATGTCAGGTACATTTGTTTCCTGTAAAATGTACCTGTCATTTTATGAGACAATGTGGTGAATGTGTGGAATAAGACGTAAAGTCTTATTGCCCCAGGGTAAAGTCTACGAGGACCCTATCTATTTGGTAGAAAGCCAAGTTGTAAAAGATGCAGATAAATAACTTCACGCATTAGTATAACAAGCATAAGACAAGAATTTTGGAGAACACGCTATCTACACGCATCAGCCATCCACCGTGTTCTTAAGAAGGCATTGCGACCGAAAATAAACCAGATTATCAGTTTTGTGATAATTACCCATACTGTTATAATGGATTATGATCTTAAGACAGTAGAATAAATTATTGTAATTGAAAAAATTGAAATTGATAAATTGAAATTCGCAGTTTTTATTAACACTTCTAAAAAAACAATCACACCTTTACTATCAGACCAAAGTAAAAGCCACTAAGTCTAGTAAATTACAATTGTCCGCAACATAGATAAACGATTAAACACTTGACACTTTCACTAATACTGCTTCATAACAACACTGTGACCAACGCGATGCAATAAGCGCACTCTAATCAATGCAGGACAAATCGCGATTTTTCAATTGGCCGAACTTCAGATACACGGCACACATACTGTTCAGCCTAACTTACTTGTTCGGTAATGTTGACGAGAATATTCCAAATGACTGTAGAATCACGCAGTGCCAAGAACATGCAAGCTCAAATTCTTTGCCAGACGTTTAAATGTGCTAGAAAATGATGTGACTTTGCGTGACGAAGGTTACGCAGCAGTTTATTTATGTCACATTGGCATATCATCATAAGAAGCATATGTCTGCCCACTCTAAGCAAATTCTCCAATAGCTTCTTGCCTGAGTAGATTTCTTTCACAGTGTACCGTACCCATGTACTTAACTAAATCATCCCTCCATCTTAAGCAGAGCCTGAGAATGTTTTTTTTTTTATGACTTTTGCACTGCAACCTAGTAATCTTACTGACCATTTGTCGTATTCTCACCTAGCCAAACGCCATTCGCCACCTGTATTTACCTTCTTAATTCTGTTACTAGTGTCGTCTATTCTAGTTTTATTTTGTATCCATTTTGATTGTTTTCACCATTAAATGTTCTGCCATTCACAGCTTTAACTTTTTCGTGTTTTTTTGGGGTCCAGAGTTATGTATTTATAGTTTACATTTTAAGAAATGACTTCAGAATTCAGTACGCATTTCGAAGTCCCTACAACTACAACATAAGCGTCATTAGCGTTTTTAACGCATGTGTGACACACACACACACACACACACACACACACAATTACTGTGTACAAGTAAACTTTATAAATACTGATTCTTTCCTTCTAAACAATTTGTTTATGTGGAAGAGAATATTGTTTTTAATTAACTGACCGGTATCTGAACTTTTTAGGAGAATGTAGCATATTATGGTAATACACATGAAAAAACACGACAATAAAGGTTATAAAATATCAAAGAAACGGTAATCAAAATATAACATCTTAACTTGTGTTATAACGTAGGGAACCCGCGTTAATTGGTTATGCCAATTATACAGGCTGCCTTTCGTTGTGACGAGCTGAAAATTAATCACAACAAATAAAACAATTCTTATATCAGGATATTGGGAAGGGGAGACTGTTGATTTATGCACTCAGTTTACTCGGTACTCAGATGACATCTCTTTATTACATTATGAGATAAAGTTCTCTATTTAAAGTTCTCAACATATATAGTTTACAGTATAATTATATATATTACTCTTTCATAAGGGCCCTCAAAATATGATGTACATCTATTTAATTTATTCCACGGATCCGGGATTGAATATATATATTAAGTTAATAATGGTCACCTTGCCATATACAATACTGAAAATTTAGCCATTTGAAGAATGGACTTTATTAATCTTTCAAAACAAGAAAACTTTTAGTTTAAACATTTACTCTTTTGCTATAACTAGTGTTATTAGATTACAGACTACATGTTACATATAATGTCTGTCTTTTAAAGTCTTAAAAGTGGTGAGTTAAATTGTCTTTTGTGGGTAATAATTTTAGTAACTCATAACCATGGAAGACAAGCCTCCATGTCACCTGGTTTTCAGTATTTGCTGCAGCATTGGTTCTTCGGTCCTCGTGCGTTTCCTGAAGGTCTGTCGTTGCCTTAGTATCCGGTGACGGTGAAGTTTCTGAAGTCTGTTATATCATTCTGGGTGAAGTACTCTCATCTTAGGCGACTGTTGTAATTCTTGTAGTTATAATAAATAAATAGAAAGTTTGTTTCACAGTAATACACTTCACATGATTATTGCTTAGTTGAATATCACCTTCATGTTTGTAGTAATGTATGAATTACATAGTTTGTTATTTATTCATTGAGAGAGAGATGTCATCGCCGCACAATTTAGTTATTTAAATATTCATTGAACCAACCATTCACATAATTATACACGCGTCGCGAAACAACGCTGTACGCAGCTTACGGCGTGATCGCTCCATTGCAAGTGGGCGAAAATAGTAAGGGGGAGAGTAGTAATCTCGCGACAATTACTAGTCAACATAAAAGTAGTTCCATGTTTCTAATTTAATTAAAGGACTAAGGTTTGATTAAATAATTAAATAGAGATATTCTTAGTTACAGACGTTATCAAAGTACATTACAGTGGTCTTATTTAATTATTTAAATAATAACAAAATTTACAATTATATGTAGTTTGTTTAGGGGTCAGAAAACAAGTTAATTCTGGTCAGTGCCAGTATATGCAGGATTAATTAACAAGCTTTACCCTTTCTGTACAATTGTATTCCCTTTTATTTTATTATTAGACTTTTCATTAAATATTATTATTATTTAATGATAGTAATAAGATTTAGTTTAAGATGTGAGATTTTATTAAAATTTTAAAATTTCTCAGCTTATACATTAACAATTTAATTAATTAACATATTTTTATTAATGAAATCGTCGCAAAAGGCTGCTATTATATAATTGGTTTTAATATATTTATAAACACTTATTTACATCGGAAAAATCTGTATTAATGTATGTATGTCTTAATGTATTAATGTATTGATGGCATTATATTCATTTAAATAAGCACAGTATAGAAACACACACACACACACACACACACACACACACACACACACACACACACACACACACACACACACACACACACACACACATGTTATATCGAATATCACTTCTTTTAGCTATACGTTTTATATGAATGTTTATGGTATTTGCCTCAAAGTAGAAAAAAACGCATTGTGTGTATTGAGTGCAGTGTTTAGACAATTGTTCAAGTTGCCATTTCGTTTTTTCTGCAAATAAAACGTTATAGATCTAACTGATATAAAACAATTGCAATAATTTTCCACCAGTCGAGTAGTACAAAGACGTGAAACGATTTACGCAAACAAGCTTTGTAAATATCGAAACAGATTATGCATAATAATGTAATATGAAGGGACAATAATTCTGGTTTATTTTATGTAACTGTATACACATAACTTAATAACGTTTTTCTCAGTTCAGCGAGATGATAATAAAAATTTCAAATAATAGCTTTTAAATTGTGAAACGTAAAACGCAGCAAATTACCTAAACCTGTTCTCAGTTAGCTAAAGGAATTTCGATGTTTCTGACGCTTAGTTCCCATCCATTGTCCTTCAGGTTAATCATAATCTTATCCTTTCCTATTCTTTCATCCAGTTTTATTGCTTACATTTTCCTTGCTTTTCTATATATACTCATTTCATCATTCCGTTGTCTTCTTGGGAACTCTGTTTTCTTTCGTGTTCTCTACGTAACCATATCAGGTGAGCTACTTTTTATCTATGTCTATTAATATTGATATTGTGGACACCTCACCCCGCGAATATTTTATCTTCTTCACTTGTATCTCTTTCTGGCTACGATATTCTTACAAATGTTTTAATGGCATCCCTTTCGACATCTACTTTCCTTCTTATATTTCCTGTTAGTCTCATGTTCACTTTCATATAATAAAATACTTTTTGCTTTTTGTTTTCTTCTTTTACCTACTTATTTACTTCATAGTAAGTTTGCACAGATGACAGTTTTTGTTGCGATTATTATTTATATTATTTCTCTTTCATCTGTTCCTCGATCTTTGACAAGTTATTTATATTCCTTACTTATACTCCTTACATGTTATTACTTCCTTACATGAGGTTATGCCATCATTGATCCACGAGCCTACAGTTTGTGCCATAACTATATAACCAAGTAATAACGTAGCGATTCAGAAGTTGGACGTAGTTCTGAATCACTCTAAATCTGTTAACTAAGTAAATGAATGCTAAATTAAATAAAATTACTTACAATTAAGTACATTAACCAAAGTCATAGAAATCGATGTGAAGTCAACGCGAAACTCACTTCTACTTGGAAAACAGAACCCGCATTCCCAATCATTTCATGAGAGTTCCAGTTGTAAGTCCCACTTTGGACGGAGCAACGACACCATTGCGGGTGTGAACGACACTACACATTGCGGGTGAGTGTAGACCTATGCGTGTTTCTTTCTTCTTCGTCAGCAATATTTTTATACTTTATATGCTTATTTTATAGATGGTTGATGGAAAAATCCTGTGACTTTACTTATTTGTTTTAAAAATTGTATTATTTTTGTGATTTACCTAACGTTATCTATATGAGGGTGTTGTATGATTTTAGTTATTATACGGTGCAGTTTGAAGATGACCTTAGATTTAAAAGTATAAAACACATCAAACGAACTTATTACGTCAGTGGTAGTAAGGAGAACTGGAGACATCAGGTAGCAATTTTAACGAACCGTGAGGTCTTTTAAATTAAGAACTGTAGTATCTGGAAAAGAAGTCGACTCAGCCTGTTGAAAATGAGTACCATGAGTACCTGGGATAACATCCTGGGGATAATAATGGGCGGCTGAAGCGTAGTGCTGGCCAAACTGCCTTCCTTGTATGCCGTACGGCTCACATAAGGCAGCCAGCCTACCCTGCCTCTACTCCTAAGCTACTTCGGCGGTATACATGGGAGTATCTGGAAAAGTTTATTATTCTAAATACAAATATAACATGCTGTGTAGAGTAAGATTAACTTGTAGAAACGTAAACAGACAAGTTCAGTTGCTTTTTCTCTTTATACTGTTATAGGATACTGTTATATTTTATATATATATATTATAATTGTACTTTATAGATACAAGTGTAGATTTATATTTATAGTGGTGTAGTAGTGTGAGTGCAGATACGCACCGGTATCTACGATAATGTTGTTTTTTATAAAATGTTCTAATTATAACTATTATGGTTATTAGTGTGATTGTATTGTTTAATAGGTGCGTATTAATAGTCCACTTCTTCGATTTAAAATGTTTCGCGCACTCTGTTATATACCTCCCTCACTTACCACACGTGGATATTTTAGTCCTGTTCAGTGACGGTTCCGCTGAAATACATACACTTTACATACAAATAAATATTCAGGTTGAATATTCAATATGGTTATTATAAACAATATAAATGATATAATATCTAAATAATGTTCTGAATTATTAGATCTATTTAAACTCTTCCGCCACCTTTTGGTAGAACTGATTAAGAATAAATTAGCTAATTTAAAATTGAAATGATACTCTTTTTCACTGGTAATAAAAAGTGGAGGTTTATTAACAATTCAAGATATTATAAAATTTTTGAACAATTAACAATCAATGGCTAACAACCTTTCAGATAATAATTACAATTAATAAAATTCAAAATAAGACTCTGTTCAGCCTCAAGGCTGGTAAACCTGTCAGTTGTACAATATAGTTTAATTTCAAGAGGTTATGTTCTCTTGTATCAGTGAATTACCATGTTCGTAAGGTTCTTTTAGGTAGCATGATACCAGGTACAAGATGTAATATTAATAATGATATAAAATGAATAATAATTAATAACAAACAAACAAATATAAAAATCGAAAAGTAGTACCATATATCTGATAGTTATGGTATTATCGTACGCGGGAATGCGCACGCAATCTATAGTACTCGTTTGACAATTACCAAGCTCGTTGGCTTGTACAGTTAAAATGTATTACCTTATTTTAATAATTCGCTTTGAGAATTATTTACTTGCAAGAGAAAAATTTATTAAAAAAACTCTTGTTATTATTTCCATCTGGTTTGGATTTTACTTGAGAACAGACTTGTAACAGTGAAATTGGCAAGTTACCGTTACGACTCTAAGGTTATGTTATAACGGGTATTGTTATAATGGTTAATTATTTTTTAATATTTATTATTTCTTAATCTAAGTACAAACACATTATTCGTAATAGTTTGATATGTCATTATCAGTATTACATTTATTCTTTCGCATGAAAGTTAAAAACGTTTACTTTAAAACATCGAAAAATCAAGAAAACAATTTTAGTCAATTGAGTGACTATTGGTATTACTCGTATTTAGTAATAAATGCTTCAAACATAATTCTTTAAATTATGATAAATAATTAAAATATTTATTCAATATTTTAATAATTGTGAATTAATATTTCCTTTAATTCTGATAATTCAATCATAGTTTTTGATACTTCGCTTTTTACTGACTTGCGTAGTATCAACATTGTTTATTTACGAAAATATTATTTCTGTTTCAAAGTTATTTAAAATAAAAAATTGTACTCCCTGTTTGTATCTTTCACAACACTCGCAAGTACGATTGATATTATACACTAATCGTACTTGAATAAATATGCACTCCGCACATTTCACTCGTATATATTGGTGTAGTTTAAAGGTTATGTGTATGTGAATTACTTATGTCTCTGCCGCGCACAATTCGAAAATTAAAACTTCTTCATATCGGCGAGTGACGTGACCTCTCCGTCGAAAGACTGATCGTGAACTGTGATGCTTCTTCGAAGCGTCTCTTGCTCGTCTGCCAATATTCATTCATTCGATTGGTTGAAAAAACTATACTCTCCGACCCAAAGCCCTTTGTTTTCTTAAAATATTTAATTTTTTACCAAGTTTGGCTTTGCGTTTGAGGCCTTGTGACGTCAGCACTGGTACAAAATTTAATTGAAAAGTTTAAAATCACAATAACTTTCTTAATCTATGTCCTATCGTTAAATGGTTGATGTCAGTGAATTGCGGACATCCTGCGCTTTAATTTAAGTCTAAACATGATTATTTTCCGTCCATCACTTCTATCACTATAACGATTTTATTAATTATTTATGGTGTATCTTATATTTATAAGTCTATTACACCAAATTTAATTATTTATATTAAAACACTTTTTAAATAAACGCTCTGAGTCCATATCTCAACTGGTTTGATTCAAAACTTGGGAATAATTGTTCCCTAAACAATATCTCGTTATGGCGTCTTTAGGCGTCCATATTTGATTTTTCATAAATGTATTTAAAACTAATTTTCCTTATTTAATACTAGTAATATTGCAATCTAATAATACTAGAAACGTCTATTTACATAATTTTACACTAGAATATTTGTACATGACTGTATTTAATCTACTATTTACATTGTTTTAGTCCCCTCCTATCTCTCTTATACAATTGTTACCTTATTTCTGTTTTTTTCTATATAAATTATATCATGTACTAATTGTAATTAGTGTACACTCATTGTACCCAATTCACTCCATATAATGGTTAGCTTTTAGCTAGCTCAGAACCCTTCAATTTTTCAGTAATGGGTCTGTTTACATTGTGTCATATCAAGGTAGTCATTTATTTTTATTAAAACAATAATTAAATTGTTATTGTTACACTTGGTTTAGGTTTCCAAAGTAGTATTAGACATTTTTCTGACTCTTGATAATGTTTTCATTCACTTTTAAACAAGTTTATATGTTACATTTTTCATAAGTAACTTGCTCCTCATGGTTTGTTTACATCTGGGTTCCTTCATCATAGTCATTTGGTTTTTAATTATTTGTATATAAAATGACTGTTTTCATGGTCATAGTCTGTTCTAAAAGTAGCATTGGGTTTCCCTCTTACTACTGGTAACACTCTTAACAATCTGTGTTCAATCTTTAATACAGTATTTTTCTTAACTAGTTGGTTATACAATGGTTCAGCTTACTTCTGGTTATATGTACATAGTTAGTTAGTTTACAATATTTTGGTTACAATACTGTTATTATTATGTTCATAATCTGTTCTCACAGTAGTACCAGATGTTTATCTAACTACTGGTAATACTTTTATTAACATTGGTATTTGTTTTGATATTGTATTTTGTCTAACTAAATTGGCATACTTGTTCCATTTCTTCTATCTCTGTGCCATCATATTTGATCTGTTTCATTTACCTTGTGTTGCAATATAATACACTGTTTATTAGGATTTATTATTGTTTATAACAAATTCTTGATTGATATCATAGTTGATGGTCATTTATTTATATTAACATGTATGATTTTCTGTTTCATAGGTGTCTTCCCTATGGGGTTATGTAACAATGTACAACATGTTTTAATGCAGTATTTTGCTCCTACTAACATGACTTCAGTATGGTATCTTACTATAATATTTTAATTGTTTTGTTACACATGTTTATACAACTCCTTCTTAAACAATAACACAAATCTTTTTGTATTAATTACAATATCTCTCTGGTCATTGGTTGAATTTAATTCCTGTCACTTTGTTTGATTCATAACAAAGGTTTTTTATTTATTGTCAGTTCTCTATGAACAATAATATAATTGTTCGATTTTATTCTATTCTGGTGGTCTTTTGATTATCTATATTGATCACAGTCTTTATTAAATTAGTCACACTAATTGTCTGTGTTTATTTGACTATTTTAATTCTTGCTGTTTCACTATGAAATTAACATATTTTCTTACACTATAAACTTTATCACTGGGATTGTTTGTGTGGTTTATTCAGTTGAAATTAGTTAACTATTCACAGGTTTCACATCTATATTAAGTACTCACTGTAATTGTTTGTGGTTCCTTAAATGTTAAACACTGTTTTTCTTTTCATATTTGATAATCACCATTCCTTTGGTCACTTATATAGTCTCTAGTACACTTGGTTTATGTTGAGTCCTTGCATGATCTATCCATTTTCTTCTCTCTTCATGGTACGCTTCCTTGTCCTTCTTCTTTCTTCTTCATCAATATTTTCATTGTAGTCACTATCTTCATTTTTTTCCCTCGCTGTTGGAGTTTATTGGTCCTTATTTTGTTGGTTCCCCTCACTGTTGGATCCTATTGGGTCTGGTTACTGATATTTTGTTTTGGCTCATGGTCATTTTCTTTCTTCATTTCGTATTTGATGTTGCTATGTTAATATTATCTTCCTCATCGTTGGATTTTTATATTAATATATTTGTAGATACACACTTTTATACACTTAGGTTTATTTATCTAGACATACTTCCATGCTTTTCTCTTACTTGACGTTATATTAGCTTATTTTATGTAACTACCATATTTGGTAACGTTACAATATATATATATATATATATATATATATAAGGAAAACTAAATATTTGTAGATGTTTAAAAAAAGTAATGGTACAAATTAATTGGATGGGTGCATGCAGCAATAAAACATTTTGCTAACTGGGGACAGCTGATTTAGACTCAGTGGCACGCACGGCCGGAGGGCGTGGTCAGGACACGAAAGGTCAAAACTCTTTTCTCAGTCCTACTCTAATTAATATGAGTCAGGACAGCGATATCGATTCTATGACTGCTTTACTGCCGTTGGAAAATTTAGCATATACAGCTCTCCCCGCGCGCGGTCGCTCGCTCGCTTGTCATTCTGACGTTTTCCCTCTTTCAATCAAGACGTATTCAGAACCCACAGCGCAGTTGACATGGTAAGCGCATGATTAGAATAACATCGTTGGCCACTGAAGTCGGGTCTAAACAGCAATATTACAATTTCTTTGGTCGGCCAATGCACGGTGGCCTAGGTATGTCTGTTACCAGTCTGTTACTAAATGGAGTTAAATTATTCTGGAACGCTAACCGAAACAATACATAGTAGCAAACTTCATATAGTGTACAAAATACACAGACATACAGATAAACGATATTATCTTCCAGTATTCTCGTAATATGCAGATGTTCTTCGAAATTTCAAATAAACATACTTTTACTGTAATGGCATCCATTTTCTAAATGCATCATCGTATATGAAAGGTTAATAGAAATATAGGCTATAAATAATTGGTTATTTTTTTTGCTAGATTGCCTGCAGGTCTATAAACTTATGTAAAAGATATAGGTTACCTAATCCTCCCTCTCTCTCTTTATATATATATATAAGATTATATATATATAAAATATATTATTACATATAGTTGCTTTGTATATTATTCAAGAATATATGTTTTTGTATTCTTTAATTTACACGGTTTCGATATATAAAATATAAACTATCATCATCAGAAATTACAAATTAGAAGAATATCATTGGATGTTTAGCCGCGGATTATGAGAACTGAACAATTATAAGTTCAAAATTAGCTTGTAATTTTTGAATTATACGTGTGCTTTTGGAAAAGAGCAGCAAAGATGTCAGGACTTAAAAACTACTGTGATGAGATAAATGTTAAAATTGGGGAGGATATAGTAGAAACTGTGGAAAGAATAAAACGATTACGATTTACGAGATGGTACGAACATGGAGGATAGAGGACGGAAGATTGTCAAAGATAGTGAAGCTCTGGAGATAAGACAGAAGTAGAAGAGGGAAATTGGAAGACTGCCTGACAAATGGATGAACGGATTAAGAGAAAGCATAGACCTGAAAGAACTGCACGACGAGGACATAAGGGGTAGACAATAATTGAAGAGCAGAATTAGTTAAATGGAAAATGTAACGTGTAGAGTAATTTTTTAAAATATTATGTTATATATTATGTACGTATTGTTTGGTTGAGTAAACCACAGCAATTTAGAAAACCCTAAATAAAAAAAAGTTAGTATACCCAGTATCATTGAAACTGTGACAACGCATAGTTCAGAGGACATATACGGTTCCAATTGAACAATATAAGTAAAAATATAAGTATTGTATAAATAGAAAATAAAACTGCCGCATACTATTATATACACAAATCCCGATTAGCTCATCCAGATCTGAAACTCACAATAACAACAAACAAACAAGAATAACGTAATATCTGTATACTACCTACTTTCCCACCCCTTAAGGTATACACAGAGCTAGAATATATGAAAAAAATTGTAGAGATGAAAGAAGTAAACGATAGGATATTTACCTTAGTATTAATAATGGATAAACAAAAGTATAATATAATAGTAGTATATGCACCAAACGACAACGCATCAGGAGAGGAAAAAACAAAATTTTTTGAAGAGGTTCAAAAAGAAATAGATGGAGCAGAAAATAATAATATAATGGTCATGGGGGATCTAAATGGCAGAGTGGGAAATAATAACACGGGAATAGAAAATTGGCTAATAATGGAAGAAGAATAATTGATTTGTGTATGGAAAATGACTCAGTTATCGGAAACACAAAATTTACACATAAGGACATATGCAAATTTACGAGGGAAGAAAGAAATATAAAAGAACAATCCATCATAGATTATTATCTAATACATAGGGAAATATGGAAGTATGTGAAGGACATAAAGGTTAAGAGAAGTGCAGAAATAGAGAGTGACCACTATCTAGTCAAAATGATATATAAAGTAATGCAAGAAGAAATAAAAGATAAAAAAAAAATAATAAAAGAAAAATTAAAGTTTATAAACTTAAGGAACGCGTAACAAGGGAAAATTATCATAAAAAACTAGAAAAATTCCAGAAGAAAACTGTATACCAAAATTTGGATGAAAGCTCAAGCTTCAAAGAAGCAGCGAAAGTTAGTTGTGGGGTAGCAAAAATAGGAAATGGGGATACAAAGAGGACAGCATGGTGGACAAAAGAGATAGACAAAGCAGTAAAGGGAAAGAATAAAGCATGGAAAACGTATCTGAACAATAAGACACAAGATAACTATGACAAATATAAGACAGAAAGAATAAAAGTTAAAAACCATATAAAAACGAGCAGGGAAAAAACATGGACAGACTTCAGGAGTAAACTTATAGAAACACATAATGAAAACCAGAAATTATTCTACAACACATTAAAACAAATGAGAAAACCCAAAACGAATATGCTACAAAATTTAAAGGACAAAAATGGAAATATCCTAATGGAAGAGACAAGTATTATGGAAAGACGGAGAGAATATTTTAAAGATTTATTAGAGAAAACGAAAACGAAGATAACGTTGAAGAGGCAGAAGAAGAAAAAAGAGAAGATACTGAAAACATGGAACAAGAAGACAATCAATTACAAGAAGAGGAAATAACAAGAGAAGAATTCAGTGAGGCAATGGAGAAAATGAAATTAGGGAAGGCACCAGGACATGATGAAATAACAACAGAAATTATTAAATAAGTTACGCAAACATGGAAAGAAAGGAGGAACTCCTAAACATTTTTAACCAAGCATTGAAAGAAAGGAAGGTCCCACTTGACCGGCAAATAGGAATTATCGCGCCTATATACAAAAAGGGAGGCAGGAAGAATGTTCTAATTATAGAGGCATTAATTTAGGGAGCACGGTAGGAAAACTGTACGGGAGGATTCTAGAAAGTAGGTTAAGGAAAAAAGTAGACCTCACCTTGGAAGAAAGCCAAAGTGGGTTCAGAAAAAAGAGAGGAACAGTGGACCAAATCTTCATAATAAGACAGTTACGTGAGAAAGCTGCCAAAGTGGGAAGACAAATACATGCATGTTTCGTGGACATGGAGAAGGCGTTCGATAGTATACGAAGGAAGGACGTAAGGAACATATTGAAGAGGAAGGGCGTAGAACAACAGCTTATTGAGGGCATAAAAAGCCTATACGAAAACACCGTCAATTACGTAAGAGTAAGAAACGAGGCATCAAAAACTTTCACCAGCAAAATAGGTTTAAGGCAGGGGTGTATTTTAAGCCCCCTGCTGTTCAACCTGGTGTTGGATGATGTTGTCAAAAAATGTAAAGAAAGTATGAATAAATATAGAATTGGATACTGGAATATGAAGATAATAACAATAACAGAATTATGCTACGCAGACGATTTAATAATTATAGGAGAAACAGAAAAACAGTTACAGAATAACATAAAGGTATTTAATGAAGAACTTAGAAAGGAAAACATGAAGATTAATATACAGAAGACTAAAACTATGGTAATAGGAAAGTCAGAAGAGAAACACAGTATAGAACTTGATGGAAAATATTTAGAACAAGTAAAAGTTATAAATATCTGGGAGCAGTGATTAACAGCAAAGGAAATTTAGAGAAAGAAATAAATGAAAGAGTAGTGAAAACAGGAAGATTATTCAATACTATGAAATCAAGTTTCCTGGGTAAAAAAGAAATACCCATTAGGATAAAAGCAGAAATAGTCAGACAAACCATGAAGCTAGTATGAACTTACGGAAGCGAAACATGGACAACAAATGAGAGAATAAAAAGCAAGCTAACTAGTATTGAAATGAGGTTTCTTCGAAAAATAGAAGGGAAGACAAAAAAAGATAGAATTCGAAATGAAATATTTAGGAAAAAGTCTGATATTGTTCCTGTAGCAATAACAGTAGAACAAGCACAACTTAGATGGCAGGGACATGTAATGAGGATGGGGGAGGAAAGACTGGTAAACCAAGTGTTTGAATCCAAAGAAACAGGTAAAAGAAAGAGAGGACGACCGAGAAAGCTCCGGAAGGATGAAGCCCGGACAGCTGCAGAAAGAAGAGGAGTAAAATGGGAGAAAATAAAGGAGCTCGCAGGAGATAGAAAGAAATGGAGGGATATGTGGAAAAAGACGATCTCAGAAGACTCAACTCCAACATAGCTTTACACCGAAAGGTAGAACAGCTAAGGATTAAGTAAGTAAGTAAGTAAGGTATACATACAATTTCGTTAACAACCGCGCAGGTAAACCCGTTTTCACCGACTTCTACCACACATGAGCGGGAAAACCACCCGTGTTGGTACTGTTTCGTTATTTCTCGTACACAAATTTCTTAATCCGCTTGAAAATGATGAAATTTTAAAGACGATTAATAATGCGGTTGAAAGAAGGCTTGTATAGGAGTCGGAAATATTGAAGGAAAAGTTGCATAATTTAATAAACATAAAATTAATTTCAAAACTTAAAATATATTTTATAATATAGGCCTAATTAAAAAGTATAACGAGGTGGTAGTATTTGAAGCGTTAGGTATAGGTCGCAACTTAAATAGAAAGTACCACAAATAACGGAAAAGTACTGACTCAGGTAGTGTACTGACCTTCCACGAGTGGTAGGAAGTCGGTGACAAGGTTGTTTACGAAATTGTATACTTCCTAGATGAATACTAGGGCAAGTAGGTACTGTACAGTTATTGTTTTATTCTTGTTTGTTTGTTGTTACCGCGTGTTTCCGATATGAGGATGTGCTGAAAGGCTCGAAAGCGCTAATCCGGAGTTGTGTACATAGTAGTGCGCAAGTGTTTTATTTTGTGTTTGTGAATCTTATAACCAATAACAAACGTTTATTATATAAGAGTTATTAACTACAGAAATATCTATGACATTCGGATGTGCTGTGGAATTTTAATTACGCTAGCTGTTCAATTATGATCATCAAACAACCGTAATCTCTTGACAGACTTTCTTTCAGACTTATTTCGTCTTTCCTATCTTAATTTTTTTGCGTCGTTGAAAATGAAAAACGAACGTCGTAGATGACAAAAATAATTATAACGTTATTTTTTTTAAATTTTTTTATGTATGCAGGCAAACGTCATAATGGTCAAGGCTGTTTGCGTGTGAGGGCTAAACAGTGATCACAACGTAATAACCGATGTCAAACGTGGGAAATGGAAAACATGTAATAATTTAATATACAATATAAAAGAGGAACGCTAAAAATGTACATTAAAGAAATGTTTTATTTGCTTAACGCAAAGCAGAAATATAGTTACTTTGTAGTCGCAAATTACATAGAAAAGTGGTTAACAGAGGGAAATCCTGGTTAGCTGCGGCAAGTAGGTCAGACATAATACAGTTTCGACAGTACTGCTGTTTGCTGGCAAACTTTCCTTGCCCTTATTAACGTAGTACAGCAATACGTGGTTATATATAATATTCTTCAAAGAGGTGATAGACAGCAGCAAAATTAAAATTGTTAAATACGTGACTATATTTATCATTTCTTTCTTTCGCATTCTGAAAGTGAGAAGGCTGAATGAATTCGCTCGTTCCACAGGGGCTGACTTTTCTTAACTCCCAAATGCACGTTGTATTGTTTCAACAAATAACGCCCCCAGGAGAAAGGTTTATAGCCCGGCGTTTCCCTCTGGAATCCTTTAAATTTTATATACAGAACTTCGTGTTCCACTTATCCGCTTTCAAAGTAATGTACTCGGTGTATATTAACTGTTTCGAATTGAATTCGCCTCACGTGAACTGGAATTTAAGTAGTGTTTATCCCTTTCTCTTCAAAGGATTGTTATTCCAAGGACGTGTCGTACCTTCTACAGTCATCGACAAATACTGTGAACTGCGGATATAGATGATATGACCTACGACATATTATATCTGATCGGTTGTGACCTTGTTATACCACATATCTTCATTTTGCGACAGTTATTTCCTATTTCGGCGAATTCTTCCATAATGATAAAATAGTTACAATTTCGTTTTTATTTTATAGGCCTACTACCCGTTATTCATTCTATTGTTTTCTTTTATTCAGAATATAATAGTGTCCAAGTTCATATCTCAGATAACAAACCGTTCGTTCATTCTCTGCCTCTCCCTCTCCCTTTTCCCTCTGTCAGTCTCTCGTTCTTTCCGCCACCGTCTCCCCCTCTCTCTCTCTCAGACGCGCGCGCGCGCGCGCACGCACGCACATACACATTCTTCCAGCAGATGAACAGATGTAAAGTAGGGCGTCAGAAATTAAGAAAATAGGGCAATTTTGTTTTATTAAATTCGTATAATTTATACATTTGAATTGTCTATAAAAACTCGTGTCGAATTTCCAACACACTAATAGCCTACATTGCTAATACGTTATTGACTCACTGTTGTAATATTTAATTAGATTAATAAAAAATAAAACTGTCTATTGACTATAAACAGTTACTTTGAGTTGCTCAACTACAGACAAAGATCTTGCGAGAGTAAAAATCTGCTTTCCTTGTATAAGACCAGCAGTACTTCTACGAAACAAATGTCATTACTCAGATTACGGCACAGATGGTGACAATGATAATTTTATTTTATTTATATGTACATAATTGCAAGCAAGTAGTTTAAGGATTGGCCACAAGTCGTTTAATATATGACCGGTCTACACGATTTAAATGACTGTACACTACTTTCACTTGGTAATTTATAAATCTATTTTATCTAGTTATGCTTGTTGATAACGAGATTTGTGTTAGCACTGCATGTGATAATTTATACTCGTACACGTGCGTACAGGCAAGTGGACATATTTAGCTTCTGGTCAATCTGAAATGACCGCTTTGACATAGAGCAAACGGGTCACCTCTGATACTATCAAAGGGGCTACTGTTTGTGTAGAGAACTGCAGATACACAATGTGTAATGCAATGCATGTGTACAACGATATTACCCAACGCTAGGTCGATTGTTTTAAGTTTTTAGGTAAGAATAGTAATTTCAATATAACAAAAAAAAATATCAGAGAAGGTTATTTATATTATTTTTGATATCATAATTGCATTTTGTTGTTGTGGATTTGATGTTACAATGTATATTTGTAATAGTTGTTAGAAAATCTGTTCAAAGGCAAAGTCTGGTAAGATGACCTTTCAAGTATACCACAGTTTTGAATTTTAGCGTAATTCGATAAATTCTCTGTCAGACAACGAATACATATGATTTTTGACAAAGTGTTTATTAATTTTTTATCATGGTTGCCTTTCAATTCAATACATTTAGACCAACGATAATCACACTTCTTTATAAATTGAGTACAACACAATTTATCTAGTTCTCCAAAACGAGCGTTTGTCTCAGAAATAACTTCCGTATTGAATGACTCTTTATCCAGCTAGCCATTTCTTCAACACTGGGAACAAGAAAAGTAACTGAGGGCTAAATCAGGTAGGCTAAGTACGGTGCTTGATGGCAACATTTGGAAACATAATTCATGGAGCTTTGCGACTACAACTGGAGAACCGTGAGCGAATTGAATAACACTTTTTCCTTGCGGACGTTTGGTCTCAGTAACACTGGTCAACTGTCCTAACGATGCGGCATAATTTCCTCCATCGACAGTGTTACCTTTTATAGATAGCTATAAGGAACTCGCCTGGATTGCGTTTAAACATGTCCAAGTACTCCTGATGCGAATGCGTTTTTGATCAACCATCATTTTTGATATCACCCATCATCGTTACCATGGTTACGATAATACTTTCCACTGTTATAGAGTGTTATTACATGGGAAATGATGTGTGGTTTCTTCTTCATCCTATATCCTTCCAGAAAGGCACTATTCCGACTTCAAAGAATGGGCTTTCGGCTATTTTCACATCTCTTCTTGGTCCCGAACAGTTTTCCTCTTACTGGCTTGTAGCTCAGTGTCACATGTGAAGTATGTTTTTTTTGCCAGTCTTTCCACCGAGTGCTTTTCGTCTGTACCGATATTCTCTCATGGCATCCACGAATCCACGATACTACTGATTTTCAGTTGATGTGGTAGATCTACGTTAATCTGGTATACTTATCCAAGTATACCCAAACAATATTCCCAAAGTATATACGTTACAATACGTTCCCAAGTAAACGTTACAATATTCCCAAAGTATGTACGTAATTTCTAACGTTTCAATATTTTCTTCTTGCTTCCTGGTCAGTGTTCAGCTCTCATATCTCATAGTGAAACCGGTTTTGGCGACAGTCCCGTAAAGTTTCACATCTGTGTACACGATTGTTGTACACAAATTCGAATTACGTAAACCTGTATAGGAGTCTTGTCTATTTCATTTCCAAGAATACTACGTTTTTTAAGTTTATACAATCGGTCCATATGGTTTTTAACACTCAACATCTTGTATCTAGTATAGGCTATTGTGACGGCTATATTTCTTCGAGATAGTTCGATTCTGAACTATAATGCGTTTGAGTCAACACTATTATCTTGTAGATGTAAGATTAATTATAGCTAAAAATAGATAAAAATGACCAATTCTGATTGACGTTTTTTGAAATCTCTTAACATATGCCTTTACTTTTTTTATTGGTCCCAAGTTACTGAAGATGTCGAAGTTTTTAGAATTACAGTAAAACTTTGATAATCCGAAATACGGCTGACACAAGAAGTAGTTCGGATTACCAAACATGGAATTCCACTGTTGAATAATTCCCAGTGATATGCTACTTTATGGTTAATGGAATGAGACTCTAAAATACAGCAAAACAATGTATCCAATGTATGACTCCAAAAACATGAATTTTAGTGACTAAGATAATTAGACAAGGTGTCGGAGTAGCTCAATGGAAGAGGGTTTGGCCAAAGATCGAGTCACTCCAACGCCGTATGCCTACTGTTGGGGCAAAACAGGAGAGCACCACAATAACGCAAAGTCTACACGTAATACACAGCACACGTGTCCCCCGCTGGGCAGCTTGTCACCGCGTATGGTTAAATTCAGACTGATTCCTCTCTAGCTATGTCGTCTTATGCCAAAAGGGCGCAACAGGCTAGGGACCTATTGCTTGAGGGAACATGATTATAATTGGGATACGCTCCCCTCATAAACGAGTATTTTGTATGTGTTACATTTAAAAATATAAAAAGTAAATTCAGTTCTTTAGGTCTTATATATTTAAAAAATATTATTTAGTTTACTATTCTATGAAAAACAAAGCATTTGAGATAGAGATTTGTAATTTTGAAATATCCAGTTTAACATGACGGAGTTAGTTTGAAGGAAATAATTGTTGATCTTCTCTTGTACCATTAAAGATTCGTTTTTCCTTTTACCAGTTTTTAGTAGTTCTTATTTTATCGAACGACTTACTTAAAGTAATTAAACTTTTTTTACTGACATACTTTTCTGTGTTTCAGCTCAGTAAAGCCAGTACAATTTACTTCGGACACGTTTGGATTACCAGGGTTCGGACCATCTAGAATTCACTGTATATGAAGATCATCCGTTTCTCACGTGTTTGTAAATGCTTGAAGACGTTCCTGTTTTGAAAACTGCAATATATATATATAACTGTTCTGGTGCACGAGAATAACCATATATTGTAATTGTATAATAGCACGTTCTAATTAGATTGTTGGCGCATTTATATAAATATCAGTTTAACAATATGTAACAAAGAGCAGATTAACAATATGTAAATACACATAAATATAGAGCGTTGTGTAACAATATCAATGTTACACCAGTGAGCCATAAATAATCTGCATAATCTACGTGAAGCTTGCCATGTACTTCCGGGTCAGAAAGGAGACGATAGTCTAATAACGTCAGACACAGTCTAGCTAACTCTTGCAAATTGTATACGTTGCCCAATTAATTTAGAATTATCTGGAATTTTCTAGTCAATATTGTGGCACACAGGCCACCTTGGCCAAGTGAAAAACTGCATTGCGTGAGAATTCAGAAATGCAGTTTTGCTAATGAGTTTTTTCTAAGAGAAGAGCATGTTATCAGAAAGCGTTCTTAGAGAAAGTGTCCAGTGGTTAACTGTTTATTTTTCTCGCACATTATCGTATTTGACTTTCATTATGAGACAATTATCGTTAGTGTATTATTATTATTATTATTATTTATTACTTATTATAATTTTATTATTTTTTTATAGCGCGTATTGGAAAATTGTATAATATGGAGAACTAGTGTAATACTGACTTCACATTGCTTGTTAAAAGTGTTAACAAAAATTGCATCTATCCTCTAGCCTTCAATATTTTATTCGACTGTTTCAATATCACGGAGCACGCATCCACGTAACAATAATAATGATGACGGTGATGATGATGATGGTAACGATAGTAATAATAAATCGTCAGCGCGATGACCCTATGAAAACGCACTTAGGATTGTATAGAAGAGTAGGTTTGTATTCTGTTTTATATTACAACGGAAGGGTACATTATGGGTTTTACCAGAGCACTAGAGAGTCGGCAAAGGTAATATCGCAGTAGCGGTTAACGTGCATTGGACTTACTGTACCATATTATATTGCCGGCAGAGTCTGTGCAGTACGTATTGAAGCATTGAGAACGACCAATTGTGCAACTCATAAAGTACATTGAGCGCAGACCGTTTGCTTGCAAGCACGTTTATTCGCTTGAAACGAACAATAATGATGATTCTATATGAACTTTGGAAGTGAATGAAAGTTCACTAGCCGATTTAAATGTTAATCTCTTTGTAATTAATTAAAATAAAATCGGATTCAACAACGGGTAAAGATATTTCAGTCGGTTTTCAAAATTCCACCTATTTGTGCGAATTTCACTAAGGTTTAGGACACCGAATTGCTGTAAATCTGGTGATGTATTTTTATATACAGTAAAAAGAAATTACTCTCCTTTAGATAATGGATATCTGATGCAATACTGTCTCACCACACTAGACGCAAGGGCTGTAAAGATTAATACAGAATTAATTTAGTTTTGTATATTGTTATTTATGATTCTTATGTTATGGTATCTGAGACTTTAATTTTCCCAAAGCGCACTCTTATAATCACAACAATATCTCCCTAACCTGTGTTCATTTGGTGTGATGTCATTCTTCAGCAGTGTTAACCACCAAGAGAAACATGGTGTTAGAGTATCAAATGTAACAAAAGACCACTGCTTTAATCATCTCTTATAGTATCAGTTATTAATGTGATAGGAATATAAAAAACACAATGCATTTTTAGGTTCATATAGTGTACTGTATAGAGGACAGTGAATGAGAATATAATCTGGGAATCCAAATAATTTTTTTGTTGAAGAGTAGTAGTACCGTTTTCTTTATTATGCTGAAAAAGGTGTCGCCCTGAAAGTGATTTATCGTAAACTGTACCATTAGAAAAGACGTTTTTAAGATTGACTGATATGGATTAAGCTGTAGCATGGAAAAATAACAAGTGCAAAAATTATAGTCTTGTAGATCGTGAAATCATTTACCTAGTCGATATTCAAAAGTAGGCAAGATCCTACTTTGTGCAGAACGATGTGCTGGAAGGCCACATTAATGGACGAAAAGGCACTTCACTGATGAGATGAATCCTTTCGCGTAACGCACGCAATGTAACGTAAATTTTAATTCATGACAAAGTATCAAATACAAAGGCGCAGATGTTTAAGCTGGCAGTATTTATGTAAAGTTGTTAATACCGAGTAATGCAGTTAATCATTTCACACGGATAGTAGATATGTACCACCAAAATAAGTGGCTGCCATTTTTATTGTGTAACATAATGCATTATCGTGTACAATAAATGAAATTGTATGTGGTGGCGGACTGCTAATTGGCAGGCAATGCAAATGTGGTTTCAATAATGACGCATTAATTAGCTCAAATAATAATTAATGTAGGATAAAATAAATTATTTATATATGTAATGCCATTAAAGAGGACGATATGTTATATTATTTACATGTCACTAATTATTAACAACAGAAAGACATTACAATATGAGACCATTGAAGATTAAATGAGACAGCCCACAATGAGATTACGTGAAAAAGATGAGTAAATTGAAAACGATGAACATTAAAGACTAGACGATAAGACTCATGTGAAAGCAAAAGAACCATAGGGAAAAGAAGAAAAACGGTGAAGCACTTGTTTCATGATTTTAAAATTGAATTCAAGGTTCGTACAGTTAAATTACTACAGCCTATTTTTTGTGCCTCGGGTGTTTTAAATGTACTAATAGTATTTCTAGGGAAGTTGTAAAGAGATTGCGTTTTTCAGGAATTTTAGTTTCTGACGTTTTTTCCTCTGTGTGCACTTTACAGGCATTGCAAGAAACTGAAATTGAAAGTTATCTTTAGCTGGAACTGAAAGTTAGTTCTTTCAAATGTTAACCATTTAATATTTTTCATCAAACACACTTTTCCTATTAATTACCTGTTGGGATTAAGTTAAAAAGCATTTTATTTTTCTGCGCGTCCGCCGACTTTTAAAGGTTTTGTAACAGACTCAGAATATTGCTTCAAATGAGGCAAATAAAAAAAATCTGATAAGGAAGTGAATACCTTGTTTAAAACTGCATAATCACTATCAACTTAGCGTGTAACTACTCGTTTTGTGACCAAGTATTTGTATTTGATAATTTGCATACTTAATAAGGTAATAAATTAAAATTTAAGCATTTTGTAGTTAAATAAATAATTTGTTACCGAATCCGTCGAGTGACTTACTTGTAATTTCGCTTAACTTGACGCGTTTCGAGGCATATGCCCCATCTTCAGAATAATTTCTCTTTAAAGAACGTCAGACATTAAGATCAGAATATAATAAATTAAAATTAAAATCAATTGTTAAAACATTAAAGCATCAAAAATATTAAAACACACTAAAAACACAGAGGAGCACGCACTGTCACACCGTGATGTGTTCGCGTTGCGTTTATAGCCGGTAAAGCCGTTAGAGTATCAAATGTAACAAAAGACCACTGCTTTAATCATCTCTTATAATATCAGTTAATAATGTGATAGGAATATAAAAAACACAAGCCGGTATAGCCGTTGCGTATAAACGCAACGCGAACACATCATGGTGTGACAGTCCGTGCTCCTCTGTGTTTTTAGTGTGTTTTAATATTTTTGATGCTTTAATATTTTAACTATTGATTTTAATTTTAATTTATTATATTTTGATCTTAATGTCTGACGTTCTTTAAAGAGAAATTATTCTGAAGATGGGGCACATGCCTCGAAACGCGTCAAGTTAAGCGAAATTACAAGTAAGTCACTCGACGGATTCGGTAAGCAATTATTTATTTAATACAAGTGACTTGGATACTTTAAAAATTAATATTATCTTGTAGTTAATGTATAATGTATGATAACAACACAGGATTTTTCTAATTTTTTACACATATTTAATTTTTGTTGTGTTTTCTTGAGTTTCCATTGTTTTAAAAGAAGGGTTCATAAAAGCTTGATGTGCTGAGAGAAATTATGTTGTGTTTAACATATTTGTTTGGCATTACTGCGCGCGCACGCGTGTTTTTGTCTTTTGAAGTTCCACGCCAATCCTAAAATACTTACACGCATTAGTTTTAATTAGTGAACTGCACAACGAAAATGCATGCCCGTTTGGATGCGAACAGTTTATATAAGATGACATGGACACGTTTTATGGCCCAAATACGTAGGCCCAAGAAACCACCACTCACGACTGACGAGTAACTAATCTAACCCTGTGTTTTACTCTCTATGTTCATTAATCATTTGGCCCACGTGCAAAGTCGAATCTTGTTTAAAATTTCAAGGTTTTTAAAAGGGAGGAAATAACTTAAGATATGTAGTGTCAGTCGGATTTTTACGTTTAAAACGTATTTACGTATTAAATAAGTACGAATTATTACAAACTTGTTAAAGAAGGACAATCTGAATGCATTTGTAGCGTAAAATCTAATCAGTCCTGAGGCATTCAAATAAAAAATAATTAGTTACTTGTTTATTCTAGATTATCTCCAAAACTTGGAGCTCAAATGACAATATGGAATCAACGTTAATAAGCTGACGTTTTAAAGACAGAGATTAATTCAGAAATTGACTAAACCTGGAAATTGATTGGGCTTATAAAATATGCAGAGAAAAAACCAACGTTACAAACTCGTAAATAGTTTATAATGAATCATTTTAAATTTGTACGTAGTAATAGAAAGCACAAAGTGACAGAATATGAATATTTTTTACAGAAAGTGACAGAATTTGAGATTCTTCATCTCAAATCAGTCCTCTGCAAACCGCGATCATCAACATATTCATGCGTGTATTCAATTATCAGAGCTCCCCTTGGGACAACGGAGACTCTGATGTTGGTTGTGACACTAGTCAGCAGTGACAGCATTGAGAACGACTACAAGGCAGGTATCTAAATCACTCTGAATATTGCACTGTCACGACCGTGACATGATCGTGATCTTTAAGCAGTGGAATAAATTATTAAACAGCAGAAAAATTGATAGTCACAGATTCTTTAACGCTTTTCGAAAACAAACGCACTAGTATTACAATAGTTATACTTTATGCACTATACTAGAACAATAATACGAGACACAAAGTTAAATAATTACAAGTGTCCGTAACACAAATAAACATTTAAACACTTGTCACGAAATACCGCACTGTTATGACCGCACAGTTTATTCACCGAACTTCAAAACTCAATTATTTGCAGGCCTCAACTGGATGAATACCTCGTCATAAGCAGTTCATAAGCAGGTCAAGTCACGAGTTGAGTGATGGCGTAGGCGTAGCATCAGCAGCCAGAAACCGCTAGATTGTTTAGAACGGCATCATCCTGCCGACACCACAACAAATGACAAGCGTTATGATGTATGATGGCTCCATGCATGTTGCATAATCGCAACGGCGTACCTATGTGTGTGTATATATGCATATATGTAGCCTGTGGTGTATGATTGTGTTCAGAATAGGACACGAACAAAAATAGAGAAAAACAAATATGGATAGCCACATAGTCACACAAATTTGAATCATTTTTCAGCCAATAAATTGCAGTAAATATACACACTCCCCCCCACACACACAAGGACTAGATCTACTTACTTTATCGCTAACAAGGTTGCAACCAGCAATATCGGTAAAAAGAGTCAATTACAGGTTTGAATTATGCTGTTTACACTGCGGTCAGAGTATGATTTCTCGGTACCAGACAGTACAGTTGTTCCTCTTTCTGCAGACAATTACCACATGTGTGTTATACACTTTATACGAGACTTGCTTGTATAATTAACGTTTTCTTGTACAGATACTTTTATCACATATTAACTGTGAATATTATAAGACTAAAAACTCATGTGAGTGGATAAAAAACCTAAGTTCTTTCGAATAGAAAATTTAAATATGTAGGGCTAATAATAGAAGCAAAGGTTTAAAAAACTCATTACCAGTACAACAATTGTAGTTTATTATTTTAAACGTAAAACTAAGGATTAGAAGGATTTTAGTACCCAATTAGTCGATCTGATTACACTTACATACAATTTTACATATAATTAATTATCAATATACAAAACAGAAGGGAAATAGAAAGAAACTTAAGTAAATACAAGAAAACTTATAATTAACGATTAAATAGTGAGACACGTGACATTTTAAAAAAAGAAGATTTAGCATTTAGTCCTAAAATCACAAAAATGTAACCCGTAATCGTTTGCAGTAATTTTACAGTTATTTAATTTTATAATAACAGTTTAAATATACTTTTAAATATTTTCTATGATACGAGTCTATCAATGTAACATTTATTTTATTTTGTAGTACAACATGGTACGAAATTGCTTCAGTCTCAAACAATTCGACAGATTCTTATATTTCGTAATGAATCTTCGACCACTAATTCAGTAGGTTACCTCTCAGTGTTTGTCTCCGTTCACGTGTGAATTGAAAAATTGAATTAAAAGTTTTGATTGCCCACGCATAAATAGAAAATTAACTTAGCAAAATAATGCTTACCAGAACAAATAATGATTATCGCATGCGGCTTTCGTTCATTTACAGAACACTGCAGTAATTATCATAAATTAACACACCGTCAGCAGTCACGTGATGTAAACAAGCCTCTAATAAAAAAAAATAAAATAAAACAACAGCAGAGCGACGCTGACCGACGAAGTGACAAAGCGAAGAAAAATAAATTACATTTTAAAAATCTGCTTTCAGGTAGTTATTCTGTTGGGATTTGCGAGTATTGTGTTTACCGCTACGGATAACGAGTAATTCTCAAAGCAGTCTGCACGAGACCACAACTCATCTTTCTCACGTTTCCTCTCGTACGGTTATATGTAGCACTGACAAAAGTATTTAAATGGCTATTTTAACAATACACGCTACAATTGAGAGCGAATTTTCTTCTTTATTTAAAAATACGAGAAGTGTAGGCTAAATTTAATAATTAAAAAAAATGTATTCTTGGATTTTGTTGTCCGTAAAGTGTCCAATATTGTTAAGCACTAATATACACAATTCCGTTGCGGAACACAATTAATTTAGATAAACATTTTCAAAATTTTGACCTTCAATGCCTGAAGCAGTTTTCGTAAACGACAAATTTTGGCAGTCGCAAATTAAACTGCTCAGAATGTAACAAATTCTGTATAGGTCAGACAAGTCGCACCTTTAAACAAAGCTACATTGAACACATAACGGCATTACACTCCACCAAAAAACAGAACGGACAGTGCTGCTAGGGGCAGCCTCTGATGAAGCTTGCAATGAGCGAAATTTGGTTCATGAAATAAAGGTAAACATTTTGAAAATTGTTGTGCTGCGAATCGGAACTGTATTTATTAAGTCTTAAAATATTTACGTTCAATAATATTCTAAGCTTTGAAAAATTAATAAAGTGAGAAGTACTGAATATAACTTTTGTCTGTGAGATGTCTTAAGAAGCGTATCTTCCGTGGTTAGAATGTAATTTGCTAGTTATATAGTAGGCTATTAAAAATAGTTATAACTCATTATAACTTCTGCGGTTTATATACAGGAGAAAGGAATGCTGAATTGTACATATTACGAGAACAATTTGAACAGTATCCTGTATCCCAAGAACAATACTTGAGGAACTGTTGAAGGTAAGGAGTAGAGGGGACAGAGAATATTCTTGGATGACATATGAAGATGGAACGACGTGTGAACAGATAGGGGCCAAGTCCGGAACCAATACGAATAGAGACAGTGGTGTTGATACCTACCACACGGTAGAATAACATGATGTTGATGAAGAAAACCATACACTTTATTCTAGCATTTTTGTGCTACAAATTTATATGGAATCAGGTCGTGTGAAGAGCAGACCGTAACAATTATAAAAAAAAAACTGAAATATCCAATGTGAATTCGTAAGACACGAATTATGAAGCTAGATTATTGATTTAAGGCAACGCATAATACGACGTAACTAACGACGTCGCCTCTACCTAGTACAGCATCTTAAACACCACACATGTAGGAGTATTAAGTATACTTAAGTATGTGTGCTGTACTCTTTATTAATAAATTCGACAAACAGTTGGATAAATATTCTCCTCTAAAATTTGGAAAAATTTTGTTTGGTTATACAGTCCAATTGAGGGAATATTATTTTATTGTGGTTGGTAAGATTAGTTTTAGTTTAACAATATTGCTACGACAATTACGTAACGATCGAAAAATCGAGAGTGTCTTACTACACGTTTCTCGGCTAGCCGAGCAGGTGCAGCGTCTCGGTCAAGGCCGGGCATTCACGTAGCAGACTACTCCAGCCCATTCAGTTGCAGACTGTTCCAGCTCTTGTAACTAAGCAATCTATGTTGGTAGGCCGCCAGGAATGTGGAAAATTAGTTTAAAACCTCTGCGGGATCTATACAAGCAACAGCGGGCGGCTTAGTTACACCTGGCGATATTGTAGAGTGCAGATCAAGTGGTTATTGCGGATTAGTGGAAAGTGATTATTGTGTTATAATTAGTCCGGAACTCTAATCGTTGACATTATTATTGCATGTGGCCAAATTTAACTTGAATTATTGTATGAGAGTGGCTTGTTGATTTCAAATTGTTATTTGTGACTAATTAAAGCCGGTAATTAGTGACTTCATTGGTGTCTGTATTTTGTTCTACTGTGCAATACGACAATCCGTGAAATCGTCGTAACAGTGGGTCAGAAGTGGGACAGAATCTTTAACAGTGGAAACAGAGGACACTTCATAGAAGAGTAGTGTGAGTGGTAATTGACAAAAAAGAAAGGATACCAGTCATATGATAGAAGCATTCCAAACAATACTACTGCCGATCGAAGAAAGACGCCGACGAGAAGCAGAAAAACGACAGGACAAAAATGTAAGCGTAAAAATGAAATAGCAAATAACTGGCAAAAAGTAGAATTTTTCGTAAAACAGAAGACGTTAAGGCATTGATACAAGAGAAAAAACAAGTATCTGACATAAAAAAAATTTTTAGGATCTAGAAAAATTATAAAGATTTTCAACAACTGTCATCAAAACACCGCAATCAAATAAATGAACTCAAGTTTGTGCTTGCAATAATATCGGTCTAAATGGAATAATTGGAAACGGTGTTTAGTTATGATAATAGCAAGCTTGGGCGCTGAAATTGATTTAACACAACTTCTACGGAAAAAGAAGATTCTTAGATTACACAAAAAAGGTCGTTGAGTGGAAATTTTAGGAAGGAAAGACAGAGTTATCTAAGCAAGTCTACAAGACAGTGGTGGCAGTTCCTTACAATACAGAATATTAGGAATATTAGCGCAAAACGTTTGTGTGTCTTTATAAAATGTCATTCACTTTGACGACTAAATTATTACACAACTGTTTCTCATTTTACTATCAAAAAGTTTAATATTTCTCCCCGAATTTTTATATTTAAATAATATAGTATCTGAACCGAAATGATGAATATTTTATATACTGCAAATTATGAAAATTTACAAGATTGTTAAACACCGTTTGAAATCTTATGAGGCACACCTGAAGGTACTATAGAAGTTGCTTGCAGGACGTGGGAGTAAAATTCCGATCATGGTACATGATTCAAAGTATGCCATAAGCCATACTGATTTTACACGTCGATTCTAGATTACTTCATTTACTGTTATCGACTATTGGCATAATATACCTATTTGTTATGTGTCTGTTTTCACAATTTTATACATGTTAAGACGTTAAGACGTAGGCTGTTATAGTTCTTAATCAATATAAGTATCCTTCTAAAAATTACCACAGAGATGAACATACATAACGCTAATAACATCCTGGCTTACCAGGAAACGTAACAAGTTTTTAATAGCATATTGGAAGCGAGGAAATAATATGTAAAATAAAAACATATCGATTTCGAAGTGTTCTATTTTTCAAACAATTTTGAATCTTTAAATTTGAACTTGTTAACTTCAAATTTAAACTCTATGTTCTCAGCCTTTCAACCTAACATTTAATATTCGTAGGCTCTACTGAAATATGATAAAGCATGTGACATTGTGAATTCATTATTTGCCTTTGTTTGTAATAACACAGGAAATTAAATTATCTTCGTGTTAATTAAAATGATGAATCTATTTTTGTAGATTAAACGATTAAAAGAACACTACCAGGCTCAAAAGGATAATCATTAATTCTAAATCACACAGATAGGCCTACACGTATTAATATTTTTGATGAGTACAGATATTGTAATGTGACAGACATTCACACCATATGTGAATGCATGAAGCATAATTATGACCAGCCGTATTAGGTGTCCGGGACAATTGGGTGTGACTGAGATAAAAAGTATAGTTTATAAATTAAGAATAATACTATAAATTAGTTATAAGAAAATATAAAGACTATGAAACTGTAGTATGGTGCTTGAGCGAAGTGTTGTGTTGTGCGCGTATCAGAAGGAGGTGTGAACAGTGTTGTAATTAGCCAATTGGTAAACACGCAACGAGTTGTGCATGTCGACGTGCGTATGAGTTACAGTTTATTGCAATTACGAAAAATTAAAAGGTCAATTTAATTGATTCATATGTAAGTGAAAACTTATGTTCTAGAAGAATCGGGAAAACGGAGGTCCAGTCTTAAGCACGTGGCATTTCCAGAATATTCCTACATTTAACATGTGTTGTATAGGAAATACGTCTATGCGCAGGACGACCGTGACGTCACTTTATAACGATGCGGTTTCAGTTTAGGATGAGAGGGGAGTCTTCATGTAGCACTCGTCTAGACCGGTTGCAGAGAGAGTTCCTCGCATAGTCCAACACCCATTCCAGGCAGTCCTTGGGGCCCGACGTCGAGAGAGCAGCGAGTTTCGGCAGAGAGGTTAAGCCCGGAGTACAAGATTTTCTGCTACTGTTGCTGAACTTCGATTGCTGACCGAGGCGGCTGAGGCGGACACCGAGACACGGAGCGATTCCTGGATGCGGCGGCTGGAGCCTAGGACACAGACGACGGATCGCTGGAGACCGGAAACGAGATATTCGACCGAGATAACCAGGAAGACGTACAGTAAATTCAGGAAAGCAATTCTAAGAACTAAATTTGTTTTAAAATAATAAAAAAGAACTTTCAAAGAAAACTTTTGAACTTTCAATACATGTATCTTTGTATTAAAAAAAAAATAATTTAATGCAATCACCATGTTAGAAAAAGGTCAATAAATGTATTAAATCACTAATTGAGCATAATTTCTGCAAGTTTGGTTAACCTTGCAATATATTTTTTTTATAAACAGTTAAACTTATTTGATGTTTTCACGAAATAGCTTGTGGTAGTGATATAATTATTGTAGTTCTAGTCAATTTTAAAACATAATTAATATGATATTCATATGGAAGGTAATAAAAAAGCAAGAAACAAAAGTACTAAATGTCTGTGACTGTGGTAACTTCCTGTTCTCATTAACTGACATCAAATTAAGGATCTGTTCAGCAGTAAAAGTTACAGATACTGAATGGATATCAGAACCAGTTCTGTAAGACGTTCGTTTGCCAATTTACTTCGTAGAAAAATCTTAATCGTTTATACGATGACATGTATTTACACTGTTTCCGTCTTGAAACAGTTCCAATAGCTTCCCGACAACATTCCTTCAAACACTCCCCGTCGACAGTAACAGTTTTATCACGACCACAATCAGCATGTTTATCATCAGTTATCAGAAACATCACCAAAAGTCGTAGCAATGAGTTCTTATTTACGTGTTTGAAAATAACTACGATTTAATGCTTATAATCCACATAACTGGCCTCGTGTTTTACGAGGTATGTAGAAATCATGGAAAAAGCTTAAGCGACTGGATATTTTGAAAAGTGTATTTGTGACTAATATTTATTCAATTTAATCCTTACTTATGTTCAGTACTTCAATGTTTATTTTGAATAGCCTACACCTTATTTTGTTTTTCCTTTAAGAGGAACGATTTCAAGTTGATTTTGCTGTTTTGATGATGTGTCATTCGCAACATTTTGATTTTTTGTGTAGACGAAAAATGACTACATGAGTAGAAACTTGCTGTGCACAAATACTTGTTGTACAGGGTTTCTTGTATTTCACAAAACATTCAAGCCCTTTATAAAATTTCAACTTTCTAATTTCAACTTCGATTCATGCTGCAAAGACAAAGAAATAATGGTTGCTAATATGTGTATGAAACAAACTTCAGAAACGATAGATGCTGCATTATTTAATTTACAATTAGTACTATTCACATTACAGTCAAGTGTATTTTACATTATGCATGTACACATATAGGCCTACTACTTATATATACTGTTAACACAGGAATGTAAGCTAAAGTTTTCCATTTCATAGAAACAATTATGTCTAAGCATACACTGTGTGTATTTTATACGGTAAACTACGACTCCATTATCTGTTACTTGAGATGTAAAGTGTAAACAATTTCTATTTGTTTTAAAATGCGCAACCAGCAAGTGTTTGTGTGGATCGTCGGTCAGAGCCCCACGCGATAGGGTTGGTTGGCAGGGAGGCAGATAATTTTCAGCTTGACAGCGCCCCAGAACTTTACGAGCATGTACCCTGCTCAGCCCTTCCTCGTTGACACTACCCCTTCCCTTTGCACATCACAATTGAGTTCGCTGCCGCCCCTAACAATAATATTGTTTCTATAATAATTATTGTAGAGCACGCGGTATTTGTTTAAGTCGAGCGTAATTGCAATATACACTCTGTATGGCACTCAATTTCTCCTACGTTAATTGCGTTAGTCGGCCGAGTTGTGTTGTCAATCTGACCAGAAACACAGCATCATGTGAATTAAATTAAATTAAACTGTTGTTCAAGTTTCGTTTGTATCAACTGTGTCTGTGACAACTGGAATGGGAATGCGGATATTTGACTTAGTGTACATCCCGTTTATGCGAAGAGTACAACTTCTTCCTTCCTTCACAATTTATATGCAATGTTTATCGGTGTTTTTGTAAAAATGTATTTCAATGCGTGTATTCGCACGCATGTGTTTCTGAGGGGCGATCATGCGACAGCTTAGATAACAAAGCGGAGCTAACATCTCACGGATAACGTTATGCCGACATATTCTCATAATATTGTTTACAGCCTTCAGCCTTTTTACTTCTGTAACCTAAAACGTAAGATATGAAGGACGTTTTATCACACAGGAGACTGATGCTCATCGATATGGGAGAAAACTATTGGGTAATAACTGGATTGCTTAGACAAATCTAATAATATCAGGATAAGAATAATAGTTTTCATGGGGAAAGACGGTAACGGACATAGGTTTCATCATATGTTTACTACGAATCTACACGAGTATAGCATTTTGCTCAGTCCTTTTTTAAAGTTTGTAATTTCCGATGATGTTTTGTAGCTTAGAGTAATAAATTTTACGAAATTTGTTTAAAGTGGGAAATCCATAACATGACAAACGGGAATGTTCTGTGGTCAGAATAAAGTTTTGTTTCCCTTTCGAAAGTTCAAGTTATCCCCTTAATAGACATTACGTAATTGCAATTATTTAAATTTATTTTTTCTAATAATATTTCTTGTGTTTTGTAACTTCTTTGTTTTTATTATAACGTTGCTTGTTAGTGTATGCTGTGTTTTCGTAAAAATACAGTAATGTTAATGAAAACATTATTCCAAATTTTATTAAACTGCACACTGCACGCCAACAGGCAACACACGACCGGCTTCAGTTCAATTTTGATAAACAAAAGCCATTTCTCGGAAATGACTTCACGTACATTACTGTATGCACAATAAATTGCTGTTTAATCAAACTTTGTTTCACACTGCATACGGGTTTTTTACGTTTTTCAAACTTGGACGTTACGTATTGCCTTCTTGCATGTTATTGGTAAGCAATTGTTTATAATACAATGTCTTCTATTGTTTTTTAATTGTTTCTGGTACCTTATGAACTCTAAATTTAATAATAATTTTTAAAATTCGCATGTCGTAAAACTTCAGGTAAAGATGCGAAGGTAACAAGTTCGCGGGACTGCCCATAAGTGGCTAAGCAAAGTTTTTTTTTTTTTTTTGTTCGTACTGTTCGTTAATTTGATCGACATTTTACTTTAATATCTAATAAACACTTTATAGTAAATATTTAGACAGATTCTGATAAATACTTTGTAAACTGACTACACTCAAAACGCCGAAAACATTTGTTACTTCTAGAATAAGGACATTAGTAGTCTGTCCACAAATAGCTAAACTATATAACTAATCACAAATAGATCTGCTTGATCGATAGGTTTTAGTATCCTGCTCTAGTTGCGTCTATTAATCGACGTACAGTGGATTATAGAACCATGTCAGAAATGAATTCGGGCCGATCAAATGTTTCGCTCGATTTCCGTCCACTGGAACGCAATTATAAATAATCCTTTCGTCTGTGCGCGTGTGTACGCCAGATTACAAATACATTAAGTCATTTGAGCGCAGTTATTAAATTGAACAGTGCAACAACGGTCACGAACAATTTGTTCATTAAGATATTAATTCCGTTCCATCATCGCCAGTGATAAAGTAGTTGCCAGCCGCATCCGACCGCAATAACCTAATGTATATAATACGGAGTGATGTGTTTCCCGGCATAATGCACTATTAATACCGCCCAGTAATACGCACTCAGTTGGTAATACCGGGCCGAAATTGCGTTTCCACCTACTGTCGCAACATTTATGTTCTGAAAACACTTTACACGGTAAACTGTACGCTGACTTCAGTCAATTAGTGTTCTCTTGAGGGGCCGCACACTGCAACAAAACTGTTCCGGAACTGTTTCGTCTCTGTTTCTCGCCCACGCAATAAAACTGTTTTGTTTCTATACCTGCGCACACTGCAACGAAACAGTTTCGATGAACTATTAAGTCTTCTGAAACCTAGCATCACTCATCAGAATACGACTTTTAGGAATTCGATATCACCAGAAGAAAGGCTGACTATAACTCTAAGGTAAGTACGTTATTAATTAATTGAGTATTAATTGTTATTAGTTGAGTAGTGATTAATTAGTTAAGCAGTCTCTATAAATATTAAATTAATAAAGTTGTGTTAGTTGTTATAATCACAAACAGAAATAACTCTGTTGCACACCACTATAGAAACATTATTCCGATTAACGCTTTCAAGCCTCACAGCTCATCATCAGATCGGAAGTATACAATAATGGAACTTTAATTAAGACTTTAATAACAATAATAGGACTAATAAATTCTTTATACCCCCAATTACCCTACAGCGCGTACACATTTTCGTAAATGAACAACTCTCGATTATCCACGCTAATGTTTGAGAAGGATAACGATCGACATAAATATTCACTTTTTGTCATATTGTAATGAAAGCAGTAACAATAACCCGTGGAGTAACGATAAACCGTGTATCCTTTAACCAGCTTGTCTATAATTTCTAGTTTTTCAGGTCCTAATATAAAAATAATAATACATGAAAAAAATTTTTCAGGTGCCTATAAAAAATACTAGCAATAAGAATTTTCAGTTAAAAACGAAAAACTGCTTCTTCATTGCAAAGAGTTTTGAATTAACTTGAATAAAAAAAAAATTAAAAACTATAAACGCTTAGTAGTTTTACAAAATTTATTGTTAAATTCTGACAATTGTTTCAGCCGATTAAGCTATTCTCAAAGAGATGGTAGAATAACGAAATACAAAGAATGTGTTAGAACGAAATACAAAACGCTGGCAGAATGACTGAGTTGAGTACCGTGGTGATGGAGCGGCACCTACCCCCACAACGATACAGTTTCGAGACTGTTTAGTTGCAGTGTGCGGACTTCCATAAGAAACAGTAGGACTAGCACGTTTTCGCACTATTCTGTCTCCGTGCTGTTTCCACCGTAGGAAACAGTTCTGTTTCTGTTGCTGTAGTGTGCGCACCCCCTATATAAATACATGAGATTTTAAGACATAAGAAACAGTTGCGGAACTGTTTCGTCTCAGTGTGCGGGGGAAATGTTACAGTGCAGCGAATTGAGAGTTTAGATACACGCTTTACGAATACACTGTTCCGTATTTAAACATACTTCGAGAAGTTAGCGTGAATCGCGATCTTAAAACACTGTAATGAATCATTAAACGCCAGGGCAATCCGTAATCATAATTTTTAGAATATAAAATATTTTTTCACACTTATAGGCCTATATAAAAGACATACTTGTTAGTAATACTTTTTTATTATACCTACAGATATCTAACACGAGCTATACACAACAAACAACAAAAGTCATCAAGTTAAATAAGCGTACTACTTGATCGGTAATGTGTAACTGCGCACTGACAATATACCGCTAACACTCCACTATAATCGCTCGTATAAACAATTTACAGAACTGACTGATTGCTTCCGTTCTATTCATATAGGCCTACACAGAAAAACTGCTGGAAATATGAAAAACTGCAGGCTAGCCGAGAAATCAACAGGTTTTTTCTTTTTCACAATATGAAATATAACTCTACATATAACATGTTTAAGATATGGACAAAAAAGGCAGTAGTAAAAACTAGCATGCCAGTAACTGAAACAAATGCACCGTATTCAGTGATATAAACAGTAAGTAATTAAGTACTCAGTGCTGCAATACTTGAAATAGATCAGAGTGTTTAGTAGCTATTAATGAGTATTATTAATTTATTGAATTGTTATTCGTTAAATGATGGACTGTTAGAAGTGATAACATAAATCAGTCAAGATGGAGAAACACGATAAAAAATATAGAATATCATAGTGAAATACGTCAAGAAAAAAAAACAAGTAGTTTCATTTTAACCGAACTACTTTACAAATTATGTTTACATTGAAATAAATGATGGTCCCTCAAATCATACCTTTTGGTCTCCATTAATCTCTGGGCTAAGGTGTAAGAAGGTGAAGAAAACTGTTCAATTTGTCGTCCAATGATAGCTTTAGATATAGTCTGAATTCTTAGTGATAAGTAGCAAAGCCTGAATTAGCTGAAAGTATGCAGACGTATTTTAAGTAATCTAATTATAACGAACATATACTGCGGAACAGCAAGGGAACCGCTTTGCATTTCTGTTAATTTCCCACCAAACTATAATTATGTATCGGAACGAGCTATATTGTCGCCCATACAGATATGTACAGTGTGGTTATCAGTTAGGTGTCGAGTTTCGCTTAACGAGGGGTAGGGTTTGAAGTTGCTTGTCATTTTGACTACAACTTGTATTAGTGATACACTCATGTTACTAATAATGGTTCATTTGTCTTCAGAATGCCGCGTCTTTCTGGCCCGTTAATTAGATGATACAGACTCCAGAGAGCGCTTCTGCATTTGCTCAGGAGTTAACACAAAATGTTAACACGCCCAATTAAAACTAATCTGAATCTATCAATTATCAATTAGCCACTATAATTTTTAAACAGAAATTGTCTTCTGTAATATTTAGACGTAATTTAAGTAAAATAAGTCAGGAACCAATAAAAAATTACTTATGTAGAAAATTCAAGAAAAAATACAAAATTTCGTATAGCTGTCTTAACATGAAAATGATAGTTTTCACTTTGGATGACAGCTTTCTTTTTAATTTCATGTATCTACAGGTAAATTATTGTTTTACAGGATATGTAGATAAGAAAAACGATTTATTCACAAGATCGGCTTGGACTACGATAGGTTCAAGACTCTACGAGGGCAGTTTTATGACCGTTACTTGAGGGTGATTTGTTGAAATGAGACTAACATAATTAAGGAATCGGCAATTTATATAAATGTCTAACTAGAGTAGCTAATTATCATATTGGTAGTACTAGTACTAGTAGTACTGGGTATAGTAATTATTGCATAATTACTGTATACTAGTAATTATATAACGAAAAAGCAAGTTGTCAGTATCCCGTGTAGTAACAAAATCTTTTCAAAATGTAAAATAGAACAATTTCTCGGATTCTCCAACAGAGGTATTCAAAGTGCTTAGTAGTTTCCAACCGCAAAGATCGAATTAGCGGTTTGTGTTAGCAACATACTTTGTGAAAACATATCCTTTACATTCGGACTCAAGTCAGTCTGTTGGGCTTTCTTGCCCTGAAGAAAGAACAAAACATAATGATGTCTTTAAGCCTATGCAAAGATCACGTTTATTAACAACCACGTTGAAAGTTTTTTCGACTTCAGCATTCAGCAGTAAATTTGAAAGAATTTGCTATCCTCAAACAAGAAGCTTCAGAAGGAGTTTCGAAATAAAATGAAGCAGACCTTTCTTTTAAGTTTTTATAAAGTGTCAGGTTATAAGTCAACTGAAAACAATCCTCGCCCTTGCACAGTTTTCAATAATTATATCTTCATTTAAAATTGTTTTGATTAATAATTTGTTATAAATATCTGTGTATGATTAAAACTGTTTTAATTTAAAAATTTTATGAGTAAGTTGTTAAGTATAGTTATTAAAATTGTAATTTCTAACTTTGGACTTATATAGCACCATAAATCAGTTACTATTTTTTGTCTTAGAGGCTTTTCGCTAAAAAAATTGAAATTTAATATAATCTATATAACTGTTAGATAAATGAAATTATTGTATAAATTGTATACATTCGAACTGTGTAATCCGTAATGAAGAGTTGTAGTTTATATTTCTGGCTTAGTTTTCTGTTCTCCTCATCTACAATTTGCCACGTAAAGTTGACTTTCAACATCTAGTACAGTCACTGAAGCCAAAAAAAAATAGAAATTTCAAATTAAGTGGCTTCTACGAGATTTGTTGCATAGTGCTAGATAAAAAGGTAAGAAAGAATTTAAAAAAGTTTACAAAAATTCAGTCGCGGGTTTTCGAAAAAAGGGAGGGGAAGATACAAAAAATTAATTTTTAGTGATTATCTTAAAAAATGTTAAATGTATGAGAAAAATACGAAAGACCAGAAAGAAAGAGCATAAAATTCTGCATAAAAAAGGTTATTAACATTGTTTTGTCAGGGCGATAATTTTAGTAGAAAAATTAATTCAAATTTGGCCAAATTTTTCACAAGGTGGATTTTCACATAAAATACATGTTTATTCAGTAGACATGCAATTTTTTCATGAATATAAGTTTAAAAACTCATTATTATTCATTTATGTATATATTATTATGTACAATTTTTTACTTATTTATTACGCATTATAATAAAAATGTTGACTTGACGTTTTACTCGCATATATCACTTGTATCGTAGAACCTTTTTATTTTCAAAAATTAATTAAGAAGTTGCGATAATTTCAAAAAATAAACACTACACGTGCTTCGAAATAAAATAACAGTCGATCCGGCAACGGTTTACACACTAACACTTACAACGTACAAGCTTGTGTGTCGGCTCACCGCGCATCTGTATAGCGCATGTGCCAGCTGTCCTCGCTCTCCCTAAAATCCTTCAACTTTCAGGGTCTGTTCTTTTTATGCCCATGCACGGATATAATTTCTCACTATGTAGGAGAGAAACCACAAATATTGTAGTTTTACGTACAATAGTTACATTTTAATATTTTTTGTTTAGTTTTTAACTATTAATATTAATACGCGCAATGGACATATTTTTGCATTTATTAATAAAAGTTACACTTATTTAAATTTAACTAAATTTTAACAATTCTTTACACCGCAGTCTTATAAAAGACACTTTGACCAATACATGTTCATAATTTTGTTAAAAAATATTTATTTTGAAAATTTCTGTAGAAATTTTAAGTTAAGAAAATGATGTATACTTGCGAACTCAATAAAATGATAAATTTTAAAACTCGCTCATTTTATGCCATTAAATCAATACTAATTTTTATTATTTTTTTCGAAGACCTATATAAATGTAAAGTTCATATTGTGAAGTTTTTTAAAATCTAAATACATTTGTAATAAATTGTTAATATGTTTATGCATTAGTTGAAAAAATAAAAAACAAAAAAGTTATTACTTTATTTTAAGTATTTATTAATAATTTAATTATTTTCTTTTCACTTTACGTAAAAGTACAAACATTTAGCTTTAAAATGCTTTTCGATTTTTGTCTCTGCGACTATTATAACGGATTTTATTAAAATTTGTATGTTGCAATGTCAGAATAAATTAGCCTTCCCGCTCATCGGGGCGGACCCCGACAATCAATTTTTTTCTAATATTTCAATTCCATTTTTCTCACAAAGTATTGCCCTGACAAAAAAATGATAAATATCTTTTTTGTAGAGAATGTAATGCTCTTTAATTTTCGTAATTTGTCTTTTTTCGTAAATTTGCTATTTTTCAAGATAATTGAAAAAAATTGTTTGTACATTCCCCCTCCTCTTTTTCGATTTAACCGCGACGGAATTTATGTAAACTTTTTTTTAAATTGTTTCTCACCCTTTTATCTAGCCGTATGCAAAAAATCTCGTAGAAGCCACTTAATATGAATTTTTTCCTTCAGTGACTGTACTAATCAGCGAATGTTTCGTAAGAAACTAATTCCCTTGGTTGGCGAGGGACAACTGCGCTTATAAATTCACAAAAGAGACAGAAATTCAATAGGCCTATTATTCCTGAAACATGTATTAAGTTTTTAGCGGCTACTACCAAATCATTATAAATGTCAAGAGAATAAAGTTCAAACAGTTTTTATAATTCATGTGAAAATCGAAATAGGACATTCGATCCACTAACAAATTACAACACTGAAAACGAGGACAGCATGTCTTTAAAATGTGTACAGTGCTTTTATAACTTTTACATTAAACTTACTACATTTATCATTTTGTTATAACAGTAGATAATTTCCGTCACGTTTTTGAAGCAGTTCATGTAAAATTTGACGCCATACAAAACGAAAATACTTTCTCAAACAGACGTCACACACACACACACACACACACACACACACACACACACACACACACACACACACACACACACACACACACACACACACACACACACACACACACACACACACACACACACACACACACACACACACACACACACACACACACACACACACACACAAACTGTTTATATTTAGGAGTTCAGTCCGACACGTCGACGGAGGAACGTCAGAGTATTATAAACGCAGCAAGCACGTAGCTTTCATTAAAAAATTTTAACTCCGAATACGTTTTTTTGGGCGACAGTTTTATTACTTCATTGGAAATTCGACGAAAAATTACGCAGTGTGGAAACTTATTCTGAATATGATGCCGTTTGGTGAGGGATGAGGGGTTAGGAAACGGCGACGAGCAGGGTGAGAGGGTCGGTGTCTAGAACGTTCCGTGAATGTTAAACAGTACGCTCCGTTTTCTTCTTCCTCTACTGCTCGCTTCGTGCTCTTCGTCTTTTCGAATTTTGCTCGACGCTAGGGCGGCGACGAAGTGTACGCTAATAATACTGCAAGGGATCGACCGAGACGAAAAATCACCCACCTTGTACAGCGCGCGGTACACACAAGGTGGGGAACGCTCTATTCGCAGAATGAGAAGTAAGAAATAAAAGCCAAAGAGACAGAGAGATCGCGGCGGAGCTCGTTATTATCAAGTCCGGGAAAATTACTTGGTTATAATGTTCCAGGACACCTCCACATTATGCACTTCGCCTTTTATTCCGAATTACTGCACGGCTCTTATAAGGCGCTTTGTGGCGACGACAAAACCAAATTTTCTCTTATTATGTCTTTCTTCTGCCTCATTCCTTTTTCGTGAAATTAGATGAACAAAGGCAATTTGGGAGCCCCTAATCTTTAATTAAATTTATCAAAGCGTGCATTTTACGCATGCGAACTGCCTGTCAAGTTCGTTTCATTTTCGTAACATCATCCACAGTCTTTACAGGATCTGCGGAACCAGAGAAAACCGTCGCTACTTAGATTCAGCGCGTATCCAACCACTAAAAGTATGGTGTAGTTCATACTTTCATTAACGTATTAAAATGCACAAAACATAAACATAGAATTTTTTAGAATATAATGCAGAAACTAACTGCAGGAAAATTGTCTGAATTATTGAGTTGAAACGTGTATCAAGTATAATAGGTCTATAACAGAAAAACATAAACCTAAGCTGTGGATATAGTATCTGGTATTATCGTCATAATGTTGTTTATTTCCACCTATTCTAATACGTTCGCTTACAAAGCAAGTACATTTGACTGAAACAAGAAACTTGGTATGAAAAGAGAAATGCTCTGGACGACATAAGGATTGTTATTAGCGGACTTTTTACAGAAAATAATTTAATTTAAAAAGGATTTAATATTTTATTTTCAAGCGTACATATTTTTTAATGTTGTTTAGACTACATGTAGTGTACTTGTTTTTTACTAAATGGATATTTAAAATGAAGATCTCTAACAGAAATTCGTCTTTTAATTTAACAATAAAAGATTCTGAGGCGAAGAACGTCTTCAATACATTTTGCTAACTTTTAACTGTGTAGTTTGAATTTTAAGAGCATTATTAACAAGAAAGAATAACAAATTTCAGGCTTATTCTGATTCAAACTTTGTAAATTTTAGTCCTTTAGTTTAACATTTTTTGTTAAGATAAGGAGTAGGAGGGTATTATTTATATACATTTTCTTTTCACCTAGATGTTTTCAGACACAAGCAATTGTTTTTTTCTAAAAAGGAATTTAAGTCATTCTTAAGCTAAACTAAAATTACAAATTCGCACACTAGTGACACCCGTCTCTCCTCGTCAGTACACAAACAACATAACGATACTAGTAGATACTAACTTGAATTGTTTATGTAAGCCACTTTGATTACCCGGGAGCGGCAGAGCCTATGAGTTCGCATAGTTATATCGTAAAGGCTAGTTACACAGCCGTTGTTCGTGTTTTCACGCAATTTTTAATTTTTTCGTCGACTGTAGGCATCTTTATACTATCTCTGTGAATTCCACCATTCCAGACTTTAGGTTTCAAATTAATGGTTTACAGCAAGTTGTCCAGGCTTCGCGTAATCTGCAAGCCTCTTCTTCATGCTCACGTAACTGAGGCAGCCTGTGTTCTCCAATGCCTTATTGACATATTCCAGCGTCATTTATGTATACCTCAGGTTAGCTGTGCTTATAGTTGGGATATCCTGAGGATCTTTAATGTTGTGGCTTCCCCTTGTCTTCCGCATTCTATGCCGTTTGCTGATACATGGCATCTCCCTTTAGAGTTATTTACCACCCCAAGCGCAAGAGGATATTCTGGACCTCTACCTGCTCATCCAGTCACCTACGATGCCGTTGGACTGGATAGAAGAAGGTCGAGTTATCTCCCGCTGCAAGACACTTGACGCAGAGTCGCTGGCCATATGGTCTACTCCGTTACCGTAGCTGAATGATCTCGTCAAATTACGTATTGAGTGATCGGGCGATTGGCATCAATGACTATACTATACTACTGACATGCCGCAGTTAATTTGATCATAAAGGATCATGTCCATTCATAACGGAGTTTCCTTTCCTCAAATGAGTGGTGTTTTAGGAAAGAAAAATATCAAGGCTTCTATACAGTTAGAGTTTCAGTCAATAACATAATCTATAATGGTTAATTATGTAGCCAGTGTTTGTCATTAAGCTGGAGTAGATCTAGGCACAAGTGGTGTACAGACATTCAGCATTTCCGTTTGAAGAACCGTGTTTATAAATTGGTGTATATATTCTCAATGATTCCTATTTGAAACAAAAATATTACGAATAATCTGCTCCTAATTTCCGTCTACGATATTTCTAAGCAACGTACGGGAAGCTTTAATATTTTCTGGTGCACGATATCCTAACATACATTCTTCACATAGCATCGAGTGTGCATACGTGATTAATTCACATAAGCATTTTCAAAACTACCTGTTTGTTGCGGTTTATCATGTTTGATAGTATCTCTTACAAACATGAAACATCTTGATATACCGGTAGTCTAGAGGTTTTTAAGTGCGTTCATCATACCAATAAAATATATAATAATGACACTAACAACAACACAACAAAAACAACATCAACATTACTACTACTACTACTACTACTACTACTACTACTACTACTACTACTACTACTACTACTAATAATAATAATAATTAGAAGAAGAAAATTAAGAAGAAGTAGGAAACAACAGCAATAACAATAATAATCATTATCACAACTTTTTTTGAAATTTAATTAATAACATGTTAAAAAAGTTTTTCATCATATAACATGATGAAATATGGTTTTCATCAGCCAAAAAATACATACATCAGATAGGTATAAAAAAAAACTACATATTTCAATTTCCATCTAATTCCACTCCTCCTCCTTTTACCTGTACATTATCCTCGACTTACAGCCATTTCAGGTCCACGCTTCCACCCATCCAGTTTTCAGGCCATGCTCGCCTTCTTCCATCTGGTTTCCAGACTGTCACTGCCTTTGGAAATCTTCTGCCTCCTATCCTCCTGGCATATCCTGTATCACCGTAACCTGCTCCCTTCTACAATTTCTACTATGTTCTTCTCGACATTCGTAATTTCTTTTATGTCGGCATTCATTACTCTCTACCTCCTTGACTTACCTGCCTCTCTTTTCGAAAAATTCATTTCCGCAGGTTGCATTCTTTTTGTTGTCTTCTATTTGCTTTCTGTTCCTGCCCCATAATAATTTAATAATAATAATAATAATAATAAAATAAAAAAAAAATAATAATAATATATAAAGGATTTTTAGTACTTACAAGTACACCTCTAGGTATTCCAGTCGGTGATTTGCTTAGTTTTCATCCGAGATGCATTTCGGAACAGTTGTGTTCCATCTTCAATCGGAATTATTTAGTAAACTTACATATATAAAAAATGTCTACTCAGGTGAGCGTCGTCGACACAGGCACATAAAACATAACACTTAAAAACACATAAAAACACAACACTTAAAATTTTAAAAATAACGTTAACATTACAGCGAAAACCGAATTCGAACGGACGATTTCAATAATCGTAGCTGGCCAGCATTTGTTGCCCGCGCGTCATACGGAAGCCGACTAACGATAAATTACCCGACGCGCGACCTTTGTGCGTACTCTTCAAGGTAATCTAATATTTTAAACGTAAGCAAATCCCTATAATCCTCTTTTCTGTTAAGAAGTGTTTTCTCACCGGCTCCTTGTTTGTATTTGTAAATATGGTATTGCTCATATATTTTTGATGCTTCTTTGTTTGAGCTATACCTTAATACTTCTGATGAAGTGTTGAAATTGATGCTGTGTTGTGGGTGGCTTTTTAGGTGTTGCGCCACAACTGACGAAGGTTTACGGTGATTTTTTGCAGCATGTTCATTGAATCTTTTACGAAAGGTGCGGTCGGTATAGCCGATGTACTTCTTATTGTACACTTCTTCCCCTGCATTACAAGTAATCATATAAACGCCTTTGGCTTCTTCTTTTGGCGTAACCTGTGTTTTCTTATTTAAGTTGTGCCTTTTTATTTTGTAGGCTGGATTGAAGCCAAATTTTTTGAAAATGCTTCCTAATTTTAAGGAATTTTCGTCTGTGTAGTCTGCAGTGAAAGTAAGTTTTTTTTTCTATTGCTAATGGATTCTGAGCAGTTGTTAGTTGTAGGCCTATTGTTTTTATTCTTCATCCTTGTTATTAAATTATCTATTAAGTATTGGTTATATCCATTATTTCTGGCTACTGTTTTTATTGTGGCTATTTCTTTTATGTATTCTGTTTTGTCTAGTTTATAATTAAGTAGGCGGAAAACCATTCTTCGAAAGGCTGCCAGTTTGTAACTATAAGGGTGGTTTGAGTCATAAGGGATAACAAAATCTGTCTGTGTGGGCTTCCGGTATATTCCTGTTTTTATTTCCCAATTCGTTTTGGTGAAAGTAATATCCAGGAAGTTTACTGTATTGTTATTCTCAATGTCGTGCTTGAATTTAATTTTTGAGTGGCAAAAATTCAGATATTTCAAAAATGAATTAATATCTTCCGCTGTACCCTTGATTATGACAATGGAATCATCCACGTATCGGCCATAAAAAACAATGTTATTCAGAAATGGATTGCTTTCTGAGAATATATATTTCTGTTCATAATCTTCCATAAACAGCTCTGATAACAACGCGGACATCACATCTCCCATGGGGAGGCCATGTTGATTGTAGTATGTGTTGTTATTGTATTGAAAATAACTTTGACAGATAAGTAGTTTGGTCAGTTTTAAGATATCACCGATTTCGTCTTTACTGAATCGTTTCGACTCACGTATTTTCCTTTCTAAAACTAGTAACGCATCTGTACGTGGTATATTACCATACATGTTGTCAGCATAGAAAGATACCATCATGTGTGTGTCGTTTATGCGTAGTGATGTTATTTTATTTATTAAATCCACAGGATTTTTTATGGTGTGTTGATTTGTAAGTTCTATGTTTTTCTTTAATATGCTGCTTAAATATTTGCCCAGTTTATATGAAGGAGATGGGATGGCGTTAATGACAGGTCTTATTGGGTGGTTGGGTTTGTGGGTTTTGATTAACGGTTGAAGGATGGGAGGCTTGGCATGGGTATTAAACAGATATTTATTTATTTCAGGAGGAATGATGCAGTTATTATTAAGAATTCTTTTATTTCAAAATGATACCTTTTAGTGTTATCTGAAACATTTTCAATATTATTCTGTCGATTGTAATCTTCGACCTTGCTCTGTAAATCTGAATTAGAGATGATGATGTTACAGTTTGACTTATCGGCAGGTATCATTAGAGCTGCGTTATTTGATAACTTATCTTTAATTCCGTTCAAGACTTTATTATAGTTTGCCATATGATAATTGGTTTTGTTTTTATTTTTATATTTTGAATCGCCTGTTTTAACTATATGTTCTATCTTGTCCGCTATTGCAAATCTAATCCTTTCCTGTTTTCCTTTGGGAATCTTTTGAATGGCTATTTCTGAATTTATTACAATATCTTTAATATTAGCCATATTACGTTTTAATGGTTGCGGATTAAACCAAGTGTACGATTCTAAAACCTTTGTCTCCTCATTAGTAAAGTCAATTTCTGTAAGATTTATAAGTATATTATAAAAAGTGAAAGGGCTGGTTTGTGAATCGTTTTTTGTAAGTTTATCGAGTTTTCTATTTTGTATTTTTTCTGTAATGTAAGAATTACAAAAGAGAGAGAGAGAGAGAGAGAGAGAGAGAGAGAGAGAGAGAGAGAGAGAGAGAGAGAGAGAATGAATCTGTCTACGGACGGTATTACAGTATTCACGTCAATCGATTAGCTTGCAGAACATTTCTCCTTTTGATGTTGACATAACCGACATTTAACCCACATGTATAGATTTCCTTTTGATTTTGTGTTCTGACATTGTGAATCATTTTGTCTCCATTAGTTACATATAGAGTCACAAAAAAATGGACAGTGGAGTAAAATCGGCAAGTATGTAAATGTGAATTAGGAGCAAGTCTCACACACACACACACACACTACATACTCAGACCCATACAGTCAGAGCCTGTCCAAGGCATTGTTTAAGTGTAAGCGGGTAAATTTTTGGCGCCCCCCTTCCGTCTTCAATATAGTGTGTAAAAAATGCAGGACTAATAATTGTTATTGTTTGCTGTTTTTAGGATGGTGGAGGATAGTATTGTCATTAAAAACAAACACAGCTTTGTACCTTGACATTCTTTATTAAACAGGTCTAACTTGACAAACAGTGTAGTTTGTTATACAACTGTTTAAAATATTTTTTAATTACTGTAAAACTACTTGTTATTAAATTCTGGAAAAATCTTTAACACAGATTTATTTTAAACAAGAAAGTCAATCGTTACATAAGTTTTTTCCAAGACTACAAGCTATATTTCAGCTGGAGAGTAATTTCCTACAGGTCTATTACACTTTTTAACAATTTCTACTAAAACAATGAAATTAAACTACAAGGAAATTTTCCTGGCTTTCATTTTAGCAAAGTTTTTGATGATTAAATCTGTATCAATGTCTTCAAGAATTTCGTTTTCAATGGCCATCAAAGCCAGTCCACTTAAACGTTCTTGACTAATGGTAGATCTTAAATAAGCTTTTATTATTTTCAATTTGAAAAACTTCTTTCACCACTGGCAACGGTCACTGGAAGAGTCAGAAGTATTCTTAAACTTACGAAAACATTGGGAAATATATCTACAAAGCAATTTTTCGTTATGAAACTTAAGGCTTCCGTTGGAGAGCTTCCATAGGGTAACATGGGTGCGAGTATCTGAAGCTCGTTAAAGAGGTCTTTTCCATCAACATCTTGATCCTCTCCAACAGTTAGTGTAGTTTGAAGATTTGTACATACTGTCTTCAACTTCTCTTGTTTCCACGTCCTGAGAGAATTAATGTTATACAGAAATTCAAAAACGTTGCTATGGTTTTCCATGAGCTCAAACCTTTCTTTTAGAGATGCTATTGCTGTGTCAAGTATAACATTAAAAAAGTTCACTTTAAACGATTTTTTGCTATCCAAGTTCACTATAGGTTGATCGTCACTTTCATAAGAGAACTGCCTTTTTACTTTTCTTGGGCGAACTTGGACTTCTTTCTCAAAGTCAGCGATGACTCCAATTTTCTCTGCGAGCTCCTTAGCATCTGTAATTACACTATTGAACCCATCATCAGATCTCATGTTTTCAAGAAAACTTTGAATACTTTTGATAAGACCCATTGAACTTTGTAAGTCAGATGTGACGTTTTGTAAAACCTTGCTCATCATATTTATTTTGAACAGTACTTCATGCCAAGTACACAGCAAAGAAACTTAAAACTCTGTAGTTTTTTGGCAATTCCTAAAGCTGAATTTCTGCCAAAGGCGTCAAGCTTTTGGTCTTGCGAGGCTTCATACACAGCATCGTACACTTTGTCAATGTGATCTCTGAGGGGCAACAAAGCGTTAATCCTACTCTCCCAGCGAGTATTACTCAGAGGTTTTACTGTCAAAGCTGATACGTTTTCTGTTAATATACTCCATCTATATGTAGAAGCAGAAAAGAAGTTAAATACTTCTTGCACAATGCTAAAAAAGTCTACTGCAATCGGGCATGACAGCGCTGCATCATTAACCACTAAGTTGAGTGAATGGCTTCCACAAGGCACAAAAAATTCCCATGAATTTAAGTCAAGTAACCTCCTTTGCACTCCAACATGCTTGCCTTTCATGTTGGAGCCCTTATCGTAACCTTGGCCTCTCATGTTCTTCAATGGGATGTGGAGTCTTGACAACTCATTTAACAAACACTGTGTGAGTCCTTCACCTGTAGAGTCATTAATGGGCACAAAACCTAAAAAATGTTCTTTTATGGACGCTTCTGCATTCTCATTTACCTGAACAAATCTTACAACCATCGTCATCTGCTCGGTGTGACTGACATCTGGTGTACAGTCCAGTATGATAGAATAATATGTTGCTTTGCTTAGTTTATTTAAAATATGGTCTTGAATTTTAGAGGAAAGGAGACTGATGAATTCATTTTGTACTCTTTTACTTAAATAATGTACTTCTGTTTTTTCAGATGATACTCTTCTAACATGCTCAGCCATAACTACATCAAATTTAGCAGTGTACTCGACTAGTTTAAGAAAATTACCATTATTACTCATGAAAAGAGTATCATTCATTCCTCTAAATGCCAACCCTTGGGTGCCGAGAAATTGAACAGTGCACAACAATCTTTTGAGTACTTGATTCCAGTGTTCTGTTTCTGCTTGTATTAATCTTTCATTTTCCTTGTCAATAGTTTTATCTAAACGTAAACGTAAGCACAGTTCTCGCCAGGATTGATAATTCTTTATGTGGTTTGGAGATTTCTCATGACTACTCAAAATCTTTGACAAATTCTGCCAGGCTGAATAACCTTTATCTCCAGCAAGAGATGAATCTAGATTTCCAAAAAGTTTGCAGACAAAACAAAATACAGATTTTTTGATGTAGAATACGTCAGCCACATTCTTTGGACTTGTTCCCCATTACAAAGTTTTCTTATATAATGAGTTGGAGAAAATTTCCTACCTTTAGAGTCAAGGGGAAAGTTTACTGGTGATTTTAGATGGCCACTCTCCGCAGTCGGTTGATAGTGGCGAGGACTTGTCTCTCAATACTTCCTGTAAAAAAATAATGATTAAAGCACTTCTGTTGGGCAAATAAGATTAATTCAGTATTCAATACAAAAATTGAATTATACTACAATCTAATATACTACAAAGTTATTATTTTGCAACCAGTATACTTTGATATAAATAGTCATAAAAATTAAAATATTTCTGATTGAAATACAGACTTCAGGAAAAGAAACCTAAAGACTTGTTCGTTGGATTTTTGTTAGTAGTATTTTAAAATATTTTTTAGCTATCTCTTCGATTATCCCGAAACGTCGAAATATTCATAGCTTCATTTTGTCAATCTACAATTAAGAAACGTTTGCTCCTCTACTTCTTTATAACGAAAAAAACCCTTTGATTCTCTTAGTTTACCTACTTGCCTCTCTTCAGTAAAATGACATCACAGTTCTCTTCAGAAAAATTTTATCCGCGTACCATTTCGACGAAAAACTCCGAATTTAAGAGCAGCACCAAATTTGAGAATTGGACGGATGGAAGATAGGGTAGAGACCACAATGATGGCCACGTCTATGAAGGTGAGTATTTCGTTAATTAAAAAAATATCGAATAGTGTTAGAAACTCGAAAGTTTCATAAGTATGTTCTGCTACCTATTTGCTCGTATTACGCAAAAAAAGTTTTTGAAATATTCTTATTTTAAAAGAAATAACATTTTTTTTACTAGCAAGCAGCTCTAAAACTGCATTTTCTTAGTTTGGATACTAAGGAAACCTGGTAAGTAATTTGTGAAATTTATTGAAATAAGCAGTGCGATGATAGTAAAAAGATTTTCAGCGTGTTCAACATAAAATAAACTTTAAGTTAATAATAATTCTGCATGTAGTATTCCTTTATATTTTTGTAAAAATTGGTGGCCATCACTGTGTCATCAAATAGACTAATGTATCAGTCCTCGCCATATGTACGACAATAGGAAGAACTTAACCTTACTTTTTAGATGGTTTTTTAATTAAAGTTTGTTGTATAAGAATTGTACTGTTAATGTCGTTATTTAACATTTTTATATAAACGAATTCTAATTTCAGATTAAGGATGGCAAGTTCTTCAAAGAAACAGAAACCTAAAGAAGCGAAATTGCATACAAAAATAGTGTGAAGAACAAGATTATAAATAAAAAGTGTAATTATTCTCATAACAGTATGATAAATGCTGTTAAAGCTGTTCACAGTGGGATGCCAGTGCTACAAGCAAGTAACACTTATAATGTTTCAAGAAGTACTCTAGACGTTAAGTTATCTGGATTATCATCTATAGGTGCACAACGAATAGCATCAGATCCAGCATTAGGCATTGAAATAGAGACAGTTTTGGAGGATTGGCTTTTAGAAACATGCAAAATGGGCATTCCAATGAACAAAGAAAATTTAAATATTCCACATTTTAAGAATAATATGAAAGGTAAAGGATGGTTCCAACGCTTCATGAAAAGACATCCTCGTCTATCACAAAAAAAGGAGAATACTTGAGCAGATGTAGAGCTAATGTGACTGAAGACTATAAGAAAATGGTTTGCTGAGGTAGAGGATTTACCTCAAGATCAAAAAGAAGTTTTTAAACATCCAGAACGATTGCTTAATATGGATGAAACAGGTATGCGTTTAGTGGCTGGTGGTGGATTTGTTATAGTTGAAAGAGGAAAGTGAAATATCCTCTAGCTGTGACAAAGAGAACATTACCACGCTCTTTACTGCAAATGCTGCATGGGAAATTGCACCACCGTTTACAATATTTCCTTGTAAACGATTGCCAAAAGTTTGTGATGAGAAAGTTTCCAAAGGCTGGAGAATTAGTAAATCAGACAATGGGTGGATGACCTCAACTACATTTTGCTTACAATGTAATATTTTAAACATAAGTTTTATTCATATCTTGTAAAAAAGAAATAATACTTTTATAAATAAACATTATCATGTATTATATATCAAATTGTTTTTTAAATGTAAATATGTTACTTAATTATAGTATTTATGTACAGTAAAATGTTAAATATGCTAAATAAAATTTATTTTCTACAAGAACTATATTTTTATCTTTATTACATATGTATTTCTTAACACCTAAAAACATATGGCGAGAACCGTGTTCTTTGATGGCGATGACTGGGGGTATGATGGCCACTTTTATGGAAAATCGACTTTTTAACTTTAACATCTATTTTAAAATTATTTTTTAGTTTTTGCTCTAAAAAAAAAATATTTTCAGCATTAAAATATTCCAAATAATGTACGAAAGCAATTTGATTGATAATTTTCCTTACAGAATTAAAGAAATAAAGATAAAAGTAGCTAAAAATCCTTAAGGTGGCCACCATTGTGGTCTCTACCCTAAATAGAGCGAACGTAATCCTTTATCGTTGCGATGACTTACTCCACACGGCGGGCACGTGACGTGAATGAATGTGGTCATACAGAAATGTGTACATACGAGCTTGACGTTGCGGCATGGTATGGTTTGTGCACATAAGAATCGTACACGATATTATTTTACACTAAAAATTATGCACCAAGTTTTGTGCACAAGTGCAGAAAAAAGATTTTTATTTTACACAAGTGTTTCACACTTCATATTTAAGAAAATTAAAAGTAAACACTTGTGCATAATAAAACATTTTTTTCTGTACTTGTGCACAAAACTTGGTGCATAATTTTTCGTGTACAATACTATAGTGTACGATTCTTATGTGCACAAACCATACCATGCCGACGTTACAAAGAGTACGGTAACTCTTTAAATTAACCAGAACGAAAAATTTTACACAATTTTTATATATTAGTATAGATAATTTTTTTTAGTTGTAAGCTTCGTTTGAAAAAAAAAACATTAAAACAATATTATCTTGTTTAAAATTAATTTTATTTAAGCTTACCTCATCAATATTTTGGGAAGGTCCATTTGAATTTTCCGTTTTCTCCGTAGATTCAGAGGGTTCCAGGAAAGATGTAGATGTGACATCGTGACAATATTCACTAGCTGTTTCTTCATTTTCGTCGGGGACAACTGATTCAAATCCACTGATTTTGACAACTTATTTTTTGTTAAACTTTTACGGTCTAATTTTATTGGAGTAGATGTAGCCGAAAAAACTTTTTTAACGATTCAGCTTGTTTTTCATCTGCCTTCGAGTGTAGAAGCTTTCTTTTTCGATAATATGCACCGGAATGTTTCTTGTCGTCAGCCATTCTTTTATTTTAACGAAAAGACTGTTCAAAACGAACTGATATCGTACTGACGGTATGAATGAAGGCAATTTCACAGACGCCGGCGAACGAACAGGTTAGGTTACGCGCAGCTAGACGTGACAAAGCGTTTGGCGCCTATGTGTCAATATATGGGCGAGTCCATTTACATGAATTTTAAATCGCGCCTTCGGCGCCCTTGACTATGCGGCGCTCTCAGCGGCTGCATACTTTGCTTACCCCTCGGACCGGCTCTGCATACAGTACACACAAAACACAGGCTGTAGAAGTGGCCTTCCTAAATTATATTTACCTAACCCCCCGTGTACAGATAAACTACAGGTTGGAGATACACTCTTCCTGTGATTTTCCGTTTTTGTCTGCATTGTAGCTGAGAATACGAGAAATTTGAAAAACATACACACGCGCATATTCAATGCAATTTTAAAGGCTTAACAGACTACTAAACTAGAGGACTCTTGTTCTATTCCCGGACGTACCATAAAATCAAGATGTCTTCTTTAACCCTAGGTCGACTCGGACTATAGAAGTGATTATCTACGGAAATATATAAAATAGCAATAGACAAGCTAAAGAGTATAGCTGGCCACAGCGCCTTCCTTGTTTTCCTTACGGCCAACGTAAGCAGGCTACCCCGCTCTCTAAAACTGTTTTGATGGTACAAAAAGTCTATTATTTATATAATTAAGGAGGATTAATTGAGAAAAAACTTGATTTCTTGCAGATCTGAATTTTAGCAACGCCAATTCATAAAAGCTGAAGATGAAATTTTTGCATTTAAGGATGACACAGATAACTGATGTTAATGCTCTTGTTTTGAAATGTCACTGTGCCCTGATAATTTTTATTTATTTAGCAAAAATAATTTAAGATTAAGATTAAGAACCCTTTCAGTGTAAGTAAATCATGAATGTAGGACACAAAACGAAAGCAAAGAAACGGCAGCGGCTGCCAAAAGAAATGGAACTGTTGAGTGAACGCCAAAAATCCGCTGTCTACATCTGTGGACAGACTGTTTGCCTTTCTAGTGGTAAACAAGTCATTACGAAAGCAAATCTCGTCGTTGAACAAGAACCGAAAAGCGATTGTATATTTAATGTTCACATGAAAAAATGTAAGTGTATACAACAGACGATTACAATTTTAATAATTTACTCATTATAGTGGCTTTTATTTTCATTCTCGAAATTACGTAGCTGTAATTGGCCTACTTGTACTGATTTTATGTTTTCAGTAGGTCTTTTTACATCCTTAGTTTTTCAAACAGATAACGCTAACGATACAACAACAACAACATGAAGAAGACGGCGACGATATCAGTCGATATAACGATAATGACGATGATGATAATGACAACATGAACAAGTACAGTAATAGCCAATTACCTCCCGACGCTGTGGAATTCGGTCTCTATTTTGGACAAAATGCATAGGCCTATATTTTATTACATAAATTTCAGTATTAGAATTTTTTCAGTCAACTGAAAAATTTCGAATAGCCGATTTACATTACAACTTATTTTAGTAAAATAACAATTGTGTAGCAGACAGTTATACAATAAACACTAAAAATTCCGAAATACTGTATTATTTTTTTAATACAATTTTTAACCATAATGTCTAAATGATAAATGAACAAACAATTTAACCCAGCTTTTACAGTTATGTTTGTTTAAATAGATATCTATAGGTCTGTATCTAAACATTTTTACAAATATAGATAATTGACAACAATATGTGAAGTTTTTTCTAAACCTGGCTTACAAACGTTTCAAAGGCGATCAAAATTTTCAACAAATATAGATGAAAGTACCGAATGTCAAATTGTTAAAGATGCCTAATTATTGTGTTCTGAATAAAATTCTTTGTAACTTGATGACCCACATACACCGTTACAATTTGCTTAACATTTTGACTTCCATTTTAGGCCCATGGGACCACTAAACTTAATTCATTTTGAGAGTACGCACTACATTCTGATTTGGGTTGAAATTCCCTTTAGTATTATATCCAAAATAAATTTTTGCAATTTTTTCAAAATTTTGATTTTTTTGTTGGACGTGGTGTACTAAAATTATCAAATTTCAATAACTTAACTCTTTATTTAGATTATCGTTAAAATTCTATTTGCTCCCCATAGGGTTTTTGAAATTAAAAAAATGTTTACCTTAACATTTTGTGTTCCCTCCCTATTTGGTGGGGAGGAGGAGAAGAATCTCAAAAACAATAGAGAGCTGTGGGGAAAAAATGGACGTATAAGCTTTAGGAGACATACGGTTATCGTGAGTATATCCCTCGACAAATGCCAAACGTTCCAGTTAATACTGAGAACTCGCTTCGCTCTACTCGTTCAATAAAAATAATGACAATAAAAAAATTAATAATAATAATAATAATAACCACCGTCATCATTACTGTCGCAGTTCTCTAAGCGTAGAAGCAATCGATGTGTCATAGTAAACGCCACTATTCGAAAGGCAGTTTTAGTGAACAGACATATTGGTACGTAGTTACAGATAGTTTGAATATGAAATCCGAGCTTATACCGTACTAAGGCCGGTGGAAGAACACGCGAGAATCGTGATAGTACCCTTCTAACCTGTACCGCGATGTTGACATTATGATTTCTTCCACATACCGGCGTATATTGCAATAAAACAGTATTGGAGTAAGAGTCATTTTAGAAATGACTAGACGCTATTACACACTTTATGACGTTATAGACATGTTTTAAATTGATTTTGTTCAAATTTTGTAAAGCAGCTGTAAGTTTTGAAATAAGAGATGGGTAAGTGTTATATGTCAAAATGCTCATAAACCTATTCTCTGTCATGTCAAGTGCACGTTTTGTAAGCGAGTGCGCGTGTGCGCGTGCTATTCATGTTTTCCTGAAAAAACTCCTATAATAATTAACGTATCTGAATGAAACTTGGACAGCGTATGCGTCATAAATAGCGCTACATTTTTCGTATGTCATAAACTGAAAACATAATGTTACTATGTATTTTTAACTGAATTCACTTTTCTGTAGAAGCCTTATCTGGAGAAAAGTCATAAAACTTTTAGATAAAATCTATACAAGATTTTTCAGACTCTGGCATAATCATACAAGCTTTCTTGGTATCGAGGTAGAAATATAGCCTATCATGTGTTCTAAATTTTAACCAATCAGGAGCTTCAATGTTCATTTACGATGTGCGCTGGTAGAGGAAATTTCGTAGAGTTCTCGTCTACAACTCGTCAGTTTTTCACGACAGTACACGTTGGCTATATGAGTGACGACCGTCCTAGATTTTAGCTACGAGTTACCCGTAAGCTAAGTTGAAGGGTTATTAGAACGTAGAACAAAGGTATTTGAAGATCTATTAGTGCTAACTCGCGCTAGGCAAGATTTTCCGATTAGGACAGTTGTATTCAATTCGGAATACATCTGTGTGAACGCGTGGCCACATCAAGATTGCCGGAAGGTGTAAGCTAAATACACCGCATTTAATAATAACTCACTAACCGACTTATAGAACCTGAGATTTGTAAAAAAATAAAACCATATCGAGCAGATAAACGGCGTGCGTGTGTGAATCGCGTGTGACTGCAGTGGCGAGACCAGAAGTCGACATTAACTGGAGCTTTCAACCAGACTCAAAGAAGGAATTCTTCAATCAAGTAACATAGACGACTGTTCAAATAAACATTCATTAGAATTTAAAGACAATAAATAATTAATAAACAATTTATGTAAATTATTCACAGACAAGATTTAAATTTGTTTTAGTCTAATAAACTCCTATCTCCAGATAAGAGACTCTGTTATATATTATTAGTTATGATTCATATCTACGCATTCTTAATTTGTTTCGTTGCAATATATAGCATAAATTCTGTGCGAAACTAGCTTCGCAATTATTGACCATGTCCATTACTGGTCAACAACAATAAACAAGCAACAAATTACTTCCACTGGCGACAGCTTAGCCAATCGTGGTACTCACGTCTTTCATAGTAATTAGAAAAAAATAAAATAAAAATGAAACTAACCTGACATTGGTGCAAAAGCGACTCTGTAACTATTTAATAAGTGGACACTGTAAATAGAGAAGAGGTAGTCAACACTGTTGACAATGAAGAGATGGTCTGAGAGCATATCTGAAGAGTTCTGTTTCTGGCTTGGTTTTAATTTTGGGACGAAAAATAGTTTTTTTTTTTACTGATATCAACAATGATTTGTTTAATTCTCCGTACGCGTTGTCACAGTATTACAACCATTAATACGTCTACGACCATTACTGGTAACCAAAAAAACTTTAAATATCCTAAACCAGTGAGCTGTCAAAGTCGAGGCTTCCTAATTAAGTTAGGAAGTATGAGGACACGTACAGAAACCGCATAGAAAGCACTGGATGCATCTTCATATGAAATTTTGTTGACAAGAAAACATCGAACAGTTGTTGGTTGGGGGTGGCTGAGGTTCGCAGAAAATGAAGAGGCTTTATGATGCTAATCAAAGCCCAGACAGCAGCAGCAGCAAAAAATTACAAGAAATAAACTACAAAATGTAATTAAACATGTAGGTAAGTGGTAAGGAGTAACAGTGGCAAGCGAAACGTGGTACGGCAACTCTTGCGAAGTAAATCGTTTTACATATGAACTATGAGTGTTTTTGAGTTTCCTCTAATTACATCCGACTTGAAATTATCATTACAATTCAAAGGAGCATCTGGAAAAGTTATTTATTACAATTACAAGTTACTTCTTCCATCCTAGAAAGTAAAGTTTGGAAACTGTCACATCAATATTATTATTGTCGTCGTCGTCGTCATTGTAAAGATTTTTCATACCGCTTTAGTTTTGTTTCTCTAAAACGACGTCCGTATCTGTCTGTGTCTTTTTAAATTTCAGTTAGAAAATGGATCGTAACAAAACTTTATTAGAAAGCGCTCAGTGGATGTTGAACTGTTGGCCATCTGATCTTCATAAAAATAATCCAAAAATTTAGATTGGCTCCAACTGTAGTATGTCTCTACCTCATCTCTGAGGTGAATTAGAGGATACCGCGTGCCAATCTAGACTGACGTCCGATGGTGGGGCCGAAACGTCTGTCGATAACGACAACTGTGGACCACGGCCTGACAGCCCGGCGGATAATAATAACTTCAACAATTTCTGGATTATCTTTAAGAAGCTCAGATGGCCAACAGTTCAGCATCCACTGAGCGCTTTCTAATAAAGTTAAAGCCGCCCGTGACAGCTTAAGAACTTGTAATTAGTCGGAACATTTGGAAAAATAATTCCTGTTAGAAGCGTTTTGTACCGAAAACGCATTTTTTGGCAAGTGGAGATTCATACATCAGCACTCGGTAGAATTGCTTAAGCCCTTAAAGCAATTAGCACTATTATCCTTGAAAACAACGACTTCCCGTGGAAGCAAAAAACAACTGCATTAGGGTAAGAATTTGAGTTATTATATAAAGTATAAGGTATTTGCACACGATATTCGACAGACGAAATAACCTCTATCTTCTTTGTTTTATTAGTATTAGTAACAATGGAAAAAGCGTCGTGACGGTGTTATTTTGTTTCCCTTATTGTCACAGTTGCCGGATTAATGTTTTGGCTTTAGACTTTTCCACTGATAAGACTGGAATATATTTCTTCTCTTATTTTAGTTTCTCTTTTCTCATATTTCAGCTCCTGTTTTTTCCAGGTTTTCAATGAACGTCTTCTTTCCAATTACAGCGCCATTTGGAGTCCTTGTTCTTCCATTCATTCAAATTTCCTTTCTGTAGTTAAAAAAAAAAAAACATTTCGCTTTCATAATGGTGTCTAATAACATTGCGTATTATTATTATTTTTTTATTATTGGCACAGTAATTGCTAACCAAATTTTGATACGCATTAAAAGCTTTTATAAATAATAATTTTTATGTTTACTTTTATATTTTACGTTTTTAAGAGCGTGTATAAATTATGTGAGCGTGTATAAAAATGTATATTTTTTTTATAAATCACATACACATTACCTCTTCTCCATACTTATATAGCTCTAACCTTAGCTACTTGCTGTCCTGTCAACGTGTTTTTTAAGATTTGTTGACCGAAGCAAATAAAACGCATTGTAAATCAAATATCACTTAACAAAACGTAAGTGGTTTATATAGAGTTTTAACATTTAGGTTTACCAACACTTTGCGCACATATACCACTAATATGTTTAGGTCTACATTAAGCAAATGAGCTGGCAGTGTATTTTACAAAATAGCATCTCTGCGGGAGGAATTTACGTCTTTAAAAATAATTTTCTTTGCTCAAGGCAACAAAACATTATTTTTTATTCTTGAGAGCTGCATGTCTACTTAAATAATATATAGCAGGTGAGGGTAAGAAAGGCGAACACACACACACACACACACACACACACACACACACACACACACACACACACACACACACACACACACACACACACACACACACACACACACACACACACACACACACACACACACACACACACACACACAACACGCGCAGAGGAAAACTAGAAAAGTTTCGCGCAAGGATTTTCGTTTCAGAGCGAAGAAGCCTAAATAACGGCGCAGAAGAGAGAGACCAGAGTAGGGAACGGGAGGCACGGGGCCGGGAGAGAAACCCCTCTAATATCCTGGAATTTATGAGTCGGTGAGAATTAGCAATGTAACCCTGCACACGGTACCGCCCTCCAATCACCCCATTACTATACTATTATTGTCTACATCCCCGCTTCCAATAAGGTATATAACTCTTTCTCACACACCGACCCCGCTTTCAACTTTTTGTTAATTTACTAATTTCGTTTTAATCCAATTAATATTGCAGAGATTACATTTATAACCTTTCCCTTAGGTATGGCTGTAATAAATACTTTTGCTCTGCGCACAAACACACACTAACTGAATTAATCTGGTATCGTAAATAGTATGTTACTGCTTCGCTATGCGGACTCTACGCAATACATGAACCCGTGCAGATCGTAAATACTAAGATTACTATCACTTGTTTGGGAGACAACACCCACGCGCTGGAGATGTGTCGCGTCTATTTTATTCTGGTTTCATAAATAGCCTGTACTAGAAAACTGAACGCCGTAAATATTAAATCATTATACCTGTACATACTCGTACTCACGCACACGCACACAGATACGTTGGCAATAAGCACGTTGTCTTGACAATAAAACAACCGTAACAGAAGAATTATGAGGGTCACGATATGTAGGGTCTGTTAAGTTCGTTAGAAAAAACTTTTAAAGAGAGAGTTGACTGTCATAGATCTCTAACTAGTAAACTCCCTGAGCTGCTATTGAACAAAGTACATTTATTTCGTAAATTTGAATGTTAGATAATTTTTCTATTGTGGATAAAAACCAAGAATATCGATTACTCCACTATTTGTTTAGTAATATAACAATTGTACAGTACACAGTCATACCATAAACACTAAAAATTTGAAAATTTTGATTTGGGGTACAAGTCTGACGGGCTGATGGTGCTTCACAATTTTTAAAAAATTTTGATTTATCTATTTTAGCCCTTGGGGTGCAAAACATTTTGAGATTTCTAAAACTGAACACTAACTTCAGACGTTAGTTAACGTTCTTTTTAATTTGGTACCATACATGAATTTTTGCGACTTTATAAACATTTCCACATACTTTTTGGGTCGTGGTGTCCAAAAATGTTAACTTTTCAAAAGTGAGCACTATATTCACCTTTTAGTTAAAATTCCCTTTAATTTGATACCCCACATGGGCTTTATTGATTTTTTCCACAATTTTGACCCCTCTCACATTTGTCTCCCGTCACCGTAGTTTTGGGGAGATCAATCTCAAAACCAACTTAATTCTGTAAAGTAAAAGTATGGGCACACATGCCAAGATTTTCAAAAATCGGTTGGTGCGTTCAAAGGTTATTCTGAGACATACATACCCCAAATAGCCTACATAGCCTACATAGAAGACAGGTTACAAATGGTCGAGCTAAAACTGAGATTCGCTTCTATTGTTCAATAAACTCTACAGTCTTTATCGACGTAAAATGTTCTTGAATATTAAAAACTTGTCTGTTTGACAGTTTTTTATTCTAACGATAAGGTTAGGGTTTTATATATTGATCTGATCGTTAAAATTAAAATTTGTTCTAATAGATGCATAATTACAAGGTGAAAAAGTTGATACTGCCCGAATATATTCATACGTTAATTTGTAGATATGGTTTGATTGGGTCACAATACACACACTGTCGGTCTACAGAGTGGGCTATTAGTCGCTTGATACTAAAAGACAATATCAATTTAGTAGTGGCCTTGAGTTAATAAATGATGCAAGTTTTTACGAGTTTCGGTCATTAACTGGACACAACTTTGAAATGTTTGTGTCGACGTTTCGACAAAATTGTTTATCATCGTATTTAGCACACGTATGTGGGAATACAGAAATAATTAATAGGCCTACACATATAACGGGTGGTTTCTGTTTTAAATTTCATCTACATGTTACGTATAAATATTAATAATTATTCTCAAACGTTTATTAGTATTTCATATTAATAGTGATTAATAGTGTACTTATATACTTAAGCATATATTGTAATACTTGCTTATTACGTACCTTGTTTTTATGTTTGCACTAATTTGTTGTTGTTTAATCTCACTTTGATAATGTAATAAATAATATCTTACATCTAACAATGATAACAAGTTCGTATAGGCCGAACAGTGGCTAATTTGAGGTTACCCTCATGTGAATGCATTAAACAGTTTCCAACATGAAACTCGACGGATTAATTAAAATGGTTAAAAATTAGTAATGTGTTAGTGTTTTTGTGTAGTGATATATCGTACATAAGTGTATATAAAGTAGTGAGGTTATATCAATACAGGGTGGCCCATAAGTCAGTTGGCAAAATTGCAAATAGCACTTTCATTGTAGAGGTGCAGCAGGGATACAGATACAGATAACGCATAAGATAGTTAATAGCATAGTTCTCATGACCTACAAGAAATGCTCAAAGTGGCCTCCATCCTTTTCTAGTCAAGTCAAGTAACTACTATGCTAGTCAATCGAGCGTCTACATACTGCTAGTGCCAACTGACTTATGGGCCACCCGGTATTATGATTTATAGTTTGGTTAAATATTTTCGAAGTATTTACACTATACTTTCCTTTTGTTATTTACTGGTTCTTATTCACCTTTCACTTGCTCTTATTATGTCACCACTAACCCACAACAATTAATATTTTTTCTGGGTTATGTTCTTGTTTACACGGGGCACCTAACCTCCTTGAAGTTGATTCGTACTATGAGTTTGAGGTTAAAAGTGACGCAGAGAGCTGTTGTTAATACTCTGGATGATGATACAAGCATGCGAGCGATGCTCTGAATTATTTGATTGTCGGCGTCTGTTTTTGGTGTCGAGAATCGTTCCTTCGGGGTCCACACACTCCAAACATAAAATTCCAATTGGTTGATAATTACGTCATGGTCAACGATAATTACGTCATTATCAACGACGGCGTCTGTTTTTGGTGATGAGATTATGTTGGTTCTATATCATAATTCACAAAATTCTTAAAACTAACATAAGTTTCTTATGATAATTACAATTGTTATTATATTATTACCATTGCATTGCTTGCTTTATTCGGGTCATTTCAAGACCTCACATGATATATTTCCCTACATTAATAATAAAATGCACAATTTTAACGGTTGGCCTAGGCTAATACATCATTTTTACAAGTTATATTTTTATTACAATCTTTTGTTTTCTACTTCGTAAATATGTTTTTATGCTGTTAATAAACGTTTTAATAATATCAATCATAATTACAAACCTTAATTTCCTATAAAACTCTTAATCGGTATAATAGGCCTAACATTGGTTTGTATACATGTGATTATTTTTTACTTCTAACAATAAAATGACTTAATTATTATAACATGTAACAATTGGTTTTTAATTCTAATATACATTATAATCTTTTAATATACATATGGTTATTTAAAACATGCTATGTATCTTACAATATCTTTATCTGTCATATAGAGTATAGTTAGGGCCCTTTGGTCCAAGTACCTATCTTGTTAATTACCTTCTTATTATTATTTTACAACCATTTTTAGATTAATCATGTCTTAATCTAATCTCATAAGTCCTTTCTTTACATATTGTACATAGGCTATTACAAGTTTTATGCCTTATATGGTATCTGTTCTTCTATCAAGTAGAAGTAGGGTATGTTTTTGTTTTACATTGAATTCTCACTGACTATGTTATTATTTGTTCATAAACAACAATGTTGGTTTCTTTACTATTATTGGTTGGTAGTCAGTTTATTTGGCACTCTTTATACTACTAGTTTAGTTAAATTGTATTCTCCCTTACCACTTTATCATTCTTTAATATACAAAAATAGGCTTCCTTCACATCATTCACTATAACATTATTATTCAAAATTAAAACCTTAACAATGTTTTTACAAGATAATGATATCTATTTAATTTGTATAAGTGTCTATTATTTACTCTCAGATATAATAGAATCTCTACAATCAGTATATTTAATACAGAATATATGTTTATAGGTTTTTGTCATACATTTTCTTAAGGTTAGGTTACCATTTACTGGTCAACCTGTTCACAATACTTTATTTTGTTATTTTTGTTTACTCTGTGTCATTTGCACAGTTTCATTATCATTGGTTATCATTTTCTGTTTCTTTATAATACATGTAATTATGTTCATAATTATCTATTTTTTTAATATAACTATACTTCTAATTATTACCAGTGCAGTCTTAGGTCTGATGCCTAGCTGGACTGTTAAGCTTGTTACAAAACTGAGTTTCTTAACCTTAATTACATTTTTTCTTATATGCTATACTTTATTTTTTTTTCAATATTTATATTAAGATATATTTCACTCATTTCCTCATCTATTGGGTAATTTGTTAGGTCAAAGATATAGTCTGGTCTAGTCATTCTTGGATGTCTTTTTGTCAAGTGATTTATGATAGTGTCCTTCAATGCTACTTTAGGTTTTCAATCTATTCATGTATCTATAACAATTATTCATTCTTTATTGAATTAGTTGTTATAACTCTTCCTTTATCTAACTAATTGTTTATTTGATCAAATTCCCTAACTAGTTTGATAATTCAGTTGGGTTTATATGTTGGTATCATCTTGTGATGCTACAATATTAACCATAATATAAGTATAGTTTTTATTTGGTGTTCTACCCTAAGGCAGGTCTTCAAATGGTAAAATCTCTCCAAGCTGTCCTATCGCATGCCAGTCTTTTCGTTTCTTCGTAACACCCTCTGATTTTAATGCTATCTATTAACTTCATTCTTCTACGTCCTATTCTTTTTTCTCCTTCTATGACACCCTTCATGGCAGTTGTAAGCAAGAATTCTCATCTTAAACAATGACCTTACCAATTCCTTTTCATATTTGCTATTACCTTCAGGATTCTTCTCTCTTCCCCTATTCTTCTTAAAACTTTATCATTCCTTACTTTACCGTATGCAAATATTCATTAATCTCATCATCTTCAGCAAGGATTAAACCAAAAATGGTTTTTCCTGTCCCAAACAGGTAAACTAGAGCTGGTCGCTTCAACACTTCATCAGACATCCCACACCTCTCCATCCTTTCGGCTTACAATTCAGTAGTCGTTTGGGAATGCGGCAGCCATCAATTCGGTTAAGACGTTCCGACTATTTTAACCGATATTGGGGAATCCTATCAAGTATACTCATAATATTCCGTTCCTGCCGTATATATTGACATTTCTTTAGCGATCTTGAAGAGAAATCCCATTACAGAGATATCCTGCCACGCGCCTGAGAAATCCCATTATGGCCGCTTGAATACAAACGGCCTGGTATTTCGTTAAGTCCAATTGTCAGACCCACAGAGAAAAGTGGGGGGAGCCATCATCTTGTAGCACTTCAGGTGTGTTTCTTTACTCGTTGATTTTAGAGTTCTACTGATGGTCCCAAACATATGGTTGAACTTGTGTAGCTTCTTCTCCACATCAATGTTTGTAGTGTAAGACACATTATAGCCCAGATATTCAGAATCACTGACTTGCTGCAGAACAGTACCAATTACAACAATTTTTGCTCGTATGGGAATTAACTCCATGAAATTATGTCACCTTGGTCTTCAATGTAGAGACCTGTAATCCGAAATACTTCCGGATTCGACTCAATGAGTGTACATCCATCAACAAGTCGCTTTCTGTGTTTGGTAGGATGGCCTGGTATTATATCATGTTGTATTCATTATATTCTATTAATAATTTATCTTTGCCCTTACAGAGGGATTGCTGATGATAGAATCTGTAGCAACGACGACACAAATGTTTTAAAATTATGTGTGATCAATGATAACACTGCACAAAATCTGTTGTTAATAGAATTTATTTTTAAAAATGCATTTCTGTCAAGCGTACTCTCTATTACAGCTGAGTGTAAGTACATACTAATTTATCACTCCCAAAGCGTTGGTGGTCATAAAGTTTTGTAGTTAACGATCGTACCGATATTGAAACATTAAAAATAGTATATAGTAAACCAAAACTTTTGCTGAAAGTCGTACATTTAAAAAATGTGATTGGGAATATCAAAATAAATTTTAGTTAAGAGTGTATCAGCCAAACTTGCGTTTACTGCAGAATATACCGATGTTAAAAGGTGTAGCATATTGACTAATATTTAAATGCCAATTTTCTTCGATTGTTGCATGTGTTACTAGGACCGTTAGATCGCAACGTTAATAAACAACATTCTTATTCTTGTTTGGCAACTTTACTTGTTGGGTATCATTTTCTAATTTAATTATAGGCTGGGTGGGGTAATATTTTGTTAAAATCAAAAGTAATGTTGTAAATTTGACGTTTGTAAGTAAAAAAAAAAACTGAAATAATTTCTTGGCCTTCTGAATACAGGAGGAACAAGTTTCAGTATTTTGACTGAAATCTTTAAGTTTTATCAAGAACTGAGAAAAATACACCAAGAGAACATAAATACAATATGACCGAAAAGGGATCTGCCCCATGCGGTTTCTACCTTAACTTACCGCATTGTGTAGGGTACGTCAGGATTCGTTTTAAAAAAAAAAAGTAATAATATTGGAAAATAATCACTTGGTTTCTACGTTAAATTATTAACATTTAATAAAATTACATGTAGCATCGTTTCCATCCTTACTTATTAAAAGAAGATGAAAACTGTCAATTATATTTTGCATTTTTAAACTATTATAGCTCCTACTGGATATCTTTGCTGAGACCTTTGGTGAGACAGACTTATGCTATTGAAGTGGATGCAAGGATGTGAAGGCTTTAGAACAACATGATATTGCTACAAAGTATTATTTGATCTTTACATTATTATTACTTTGTAACTTCAAAGTATTAAATAAAGAGTAGACAATATGAGGATAGCAATAATGGAGTCAAGATGTACGGTCCAATTCATTCGACCTAAAACGATGTCAAAAACATACGACTTAGAGACTCATTGCCTGTCTATATACGGCAAGCAATAAAGTTCAATGTGGTTTCAACAGTTACTAATACACTTCGCCTTTATTACATATTTCAGTCTCATTCGCATCCCTTCTGTAGTTTACTTCACATAAGCACAATGAATCTTTCGAAACACTCCACACGGCCGACACATCGCTAATAAAGTAGTTACAGTGGTTAAAAGTAGGCACTTTACGGTTTCTAAAAGTATTTTCGAACGATGCACTTAAGCAAATTTTTAATTAAGGAATGAATTGTAATAATTTTCCTATTGAAAGAAAATTATCAAGAGATCAAAGTTAAAGCAGAAAAAATTTTATTTAGTTTGGCATCTATTTTGTTCTTTTAGTATAACATGAACTTACAAATAAACATAAATCTTCCAGTTTTTGCATAAATTTTGTCCTTTTCAAGTAAATGAAATTTATTAACTTTTACTGAAAATAAAAATAACTTATACACTCTAAGAAAAGTTGAAAAACTTCATCTTAAAACCGTGGAAAGATGGTCCACATAATTTAAAAGTTTTTAAATTGATATTTCTTTTTGGAACAAAAAAGCAAGTTAAGAGAAGTATACCTCTACAGCCTCTAACGCTTTCATGCTATAATTAATATAGCATACTATTAAGTAAGACATAATTAATGAAAAAATGTTAGAAAAAAATGTTCACCCTTGGGATTTTTTGAGAATGAAAGAATTAATAGATATAGATTTTTGTGCATCTCCAATTATAACTGACAAATAGTATAACAAAGGGTCACATGTCTTCATTCATTCTTCGTCTCCACATGCTAAGATTGCAAGGAATTACAAATTCACCTTGAAGTGAGTGGTTTAAATACTGGTACGTGTGCAAAACAAACTGAAAAAGTGGTTCCTGACTGTGAAAACTGAAAGTGGTTCCTGTATAGGTAGGTGATTTTATAGTTTTATCTTACCAAGACGAACGAACGTTTGTAATATGTAATACAGCCAGAAAAGTTTGTTAAATCAATAGTCGAAGGCGTGCATTATTATTATTAACTATTTATTCTGGTCAATCGTCATTACTTTTTTTTATTATTGTTACGTTTGCTGCAGATTTGAGAGGCTTTGTCTGACGAACATTTGGCACGTACGAAAGCGCGGATTATAAGTGCGATCACTATATGTAGCACCATCTCTCGGATTCAACAAGACAAATGTCTTAGTAGATATGCTAAGTGCCATGTAATTATCTTTTAAATTGTATTAGTAGTTTTATTTTTTAACATATTTTATTATTCTGATCATATTTTTACGTTTTTCGATAAATAATTTTTCTAACTATTATTTGTAATTTATCATTACAAATGCATTTATCATTATCTTCACTTCAAGACGACCATCAGTTTTACGTGGTATAAGATTATGTTTATTAAAAACGATGTGCAGTATGTAGGACTCGGTTGTCCGAAATAATCTAATTTTCTATTTCATAACGATCGTTAAGTTAGGACTATTTGTGGAACATTCATGAAGCGGAAAAGGTAACGACAACCAATTTGAACAGCTGAATAGCTCTCAGAGAAGCTGATAAAACAAAGAGAGCTGTGAAAACGTTTAATACATAAGACATTCGGGGAGAGGAAAGAGCACATTTGCTGCTACGTTTCCGTCAAGAAGTAAAGTGCAGAAACTCACTGATAGATTGTATTTTTATTAGCGAAGCTTCGCGCTGAAGGGTTTCAAGGGCTGATAGCAGTCCTTATAGGAAAGGGAGAGGGTGCACCAACTCATATTGAAATATTAATATATAAGAAAAATGATGTTTCAAAGAAACATTTCGCTAGATATGAGTTCACTTAAGTATTGAGATATTTACGACACTCCGGTTACAGATGCAGCTTAAATATTGTTTTTTCTGAAATTGATAGGTTTTTTTTTTGCCACGTAGTAAGCGTTTTGAGCTGGTTAACTCGTAGTAGAATTTAAATAGAAGTCTGAAATTTACTTGTGTTAGTAAAAAAATTAATTCCTGCGTTTAATTCCTAATTAAAGTATTGAATGAAAGTGAGAAATGTGTGTTGCTAATATACTTTAAGCCCTCACAAGACGATGAAATATGAACATCAGTGATAAAGAAGAGAAAACATCAAACAATAATGAAGAGAAAGGTAATCGGAAAGTGGAATGGGAAAAGTTAGGTCCTATAGCAACGTTTGGAGCATATAATTATTCAGCAATGTCATGTTTTTTTAAAATTTATCTTCCCCAATCTTAAAACATAATCTTAAATAATTACGAACGTAATAAATGACACATATAATAAGTAAGAATTGCAATAATAGGCTAATAATTTAATTATGATATGAAACGCGGCCTATCGACTAAATTTCTTGGCTCTATCTTTTCTTCTATACTCAACACGAAGATAAGTGGGCGACCATATTCCGAAGTCATCAGATTTTTCGGTTGATTGTCTTCCTAAAACATTCTCTCAGCTCTATCTCTCAAGCCATTTGATTCCTTGATCTTGCCCAAGCGATCCTTGAATTAGTTTTTCCTCTAGCATCGTAGTAAGCCTATAGGCCTATAGCTGTTATGCCTAATTAAGTGTTTCAAGCATCGGCATCCTGATGAAGCTTACACGATTTACACGACAAGAGCTTACAACCTCATCATTGCTTTCACTAGCATCTTGTCTTGCCTCTATTCCCCCTTTGTCTTTTAGAACCACACTAAATCACATCCAAAACAACACGTTTTCTGAAATTCTTCTAATCTCGATACCGTATTACTGGAATTTAGCATCCCCTTATTTTTTACTTGGCTCTGTATAGTAAACAAAACATATCAAACTGAATCATAAGACTATGGCATTTCATGCGTCTCACATCCTCAGCAGCATCAAGTAGTTCCAAATGTTGGTGAAGTTTCCTCTGGAGTCTCTCAGCAAATTCCTTATCAATCTCGTCGATCCTCTTCACACTAAGGTCACTGTGGATGTCATCATTTCCAGAAAATCTATATGCATAGACTATGTTACAAAGAATAACGTTCTGTTCAATAATTAAAGTTTCAAGCAATCGCTGGAGAATAATTGGGGAGAAATTCGCTGAGGAGTCGATTGATATGTGCTAAAAATATCGATGACATTGGTAGGCTACTCGACGCAGAACGGGTTCAGGTCGGGTGGCATTTAAAATTAATTGCTCTGACGTTCTTGAATTTTATCTAGCTACCGCCGAAAACGCTAATATTTTTGGAAATAAGAATATTGTTTGCTGTGATGTCCTCTAATAACTGTAGTCGAATGAAATTTAGATTATGTTTCTTCTTTGTCGGGAATGAAACCTAATGTCGCACCTCAGTCTCATCCAGTTATGTAGTATTATCACTTATTATATTACATATTTTCTTCCAGTTACAATAAAATTGTTGTTTTGTTGTTGTTATTATTTTTGTTCCTGCTTTTTGAAAGTATCGAAAATTATTTTAACTTTTTATTTAGATTAATTTTTGTCTGTAGATTCCCACTAAGAGAGTTTCATTGGCATCCAAAGTAGCGCCTTCCTTGGTCCTTTTACTGTGTTTACTACTATTCCGCTATGTATGTGCGTATGTGTTAATGTGTATACTTATAAATTATTTTAATTATTGTCCATAGTAGTTACAATCGTTTTTTGTTTTAAAACTTCATGGTTCCGCTAGTTGCAGACGAAGTGAAAACTTCAATTATTTGAGATCATGTTATATAATTTTAGAGTAATTATGTCAGTGACCTAGAATGGGCCTTGCATACTGGGCGTGCTACAGGTGGCAGATGGAGAGTGTTCCATCAGATATGATGGACAGCTGCGAATGTGGTAGTTACCAAATAAGCAGTCCCTAATAGAGGCGGCGCCACCAACAGGGCGTGGCGGTAATTGCAGTCACACCATTTAAAAAAACACAAAGGCTTATTACGACGCTGTGACATGCCTAATAAGTGTCGCCATAAAATAGGCACTGCCTGTTGTATATTGTATATATGTGAGTGCCAAAAGCTAAGTGGCAGACCCTGCGATATCAAAATGGGTTCTCAAGCTGTAGAGGACTGTGATACTGAGTCTAAGCTATATTGAGAAGTTTATAATTTGCAAATAAGCTACATGTTTTGGAAAAAGGTAACTTTGATGTCAAATTGCTGGGTCCATTGACTGAAGGTTTTTTAGCTAGGTAGAAAATTTATCAGCTTGTACTTGCAGTAAGCTTTTGCAGTACTCCATAGAGTCTCGGAAACAAGCAAGGGAAAGCGAAGACAGTGTTATGAAATAAATGGAGAAAAATAATAATAAAGAAAGAAACACATATAGGCTACTTATAGATAAAATAGTTACTTTACGCATGTTATAGTGTCAGTTAATAGAATCAAAAGCAAATAATAAATAATTCCTGAAATGTGAGAGCACTTTCCACCAATGAACTAAGGCTAGCAAAAATATGTAAGTAAAATATACAAATATGAATACCAAATAAGAAAAGCGAATGACCAAAACATATGGAAAATTATGTAAATATTGTGCAGAGATGACTCTAGGATAGCAGAGTAATTTCTGTGTATGTAGACAGGGAAAACTACTGCAAGTCGACTATAAGGGAAAGCCAATAAACAATATTATAATTTGCTATTTATACAAAGTAACTCTTACGATGAAATATCATCATGGCGAAGAAGCTATGGATTAAATATCTATCTGTGAAATCGAAATCAACTTCGGTATTTAGTAGTAACCATCAAATACAAATACCGGCATCAGTAGCAGGAAATTGTATGCCCAATGAAATAAACAATTTTAATTGCCTGAACACTTAATGTCTCGTATAATTATGGTAACAAAAGAAATGAGAGATTACTTCCTCTGCCATCGTATAAAGCATCTGTGGATCCTCAGAGCATCGTAATACGGATGTGAAACTTTGGAGATAGATCAAAGAACCTACTAAAAGCTCCAACCACTAGAAATTGACTTCTGGAGAAAATAGTGTATTAGATGTACTAGAAAATCTCTTGTGATTAGATGGAGAAAACCCTCAGTGCCTGCAACGAGGATGTTGGAAAGAGAAGGCCAACGGCGTACAGATAATTACTATCTTACTACGTGATAATGATAAATATTATAATCACGTCAAGGATGTGATTACTAAGAAGACTAATAACAGGAAAAGAGACAATGATACAAGGCAGAATTAAAAATAGTAATTGGAGGAAAAAAACAAAAATTAATAAAAGGATCCTGCAAGAATGCCGCTGGATAGCTGCCAGTGGCAAAACTACGTTATATACCAGAGAGGAGAAGAGATGTAGGTCAAGGAACTGATGGTTCGGAACAGCTTTAATTGAAAAGATAAAGATTACACCAAGAAAATTTCTGACAGAAATAAAAGTGTCAGATGTTAGATATTATGTTTTCGCTCTTGTTTCGGATGATTTCTGCACTGCACATTAGGTACGTCTGATGAGTTAAAACATCATTTCTAGTACAATTACACAAAATGATTCTTCCCGTGAAAATAAGGATTTTCGTGGCATTTTTATAATTCAATCCGTCCAGAGTAAACGCAAATCTGCTGCACACGGTCTAACTTTATTGCGACAGATGGAGGAAGGTGATGGAGGTGGCTACGCGTTGTAACTGCGCAAAAAAAAAATACTAAGAAAGAGAAATAAGAAGGCGGAGAACACATTTAGGGTGTGCAAGAGAGGGTTTAACCGTGACATTGTCTGCGGGGTACAGGGTACGGAGGGGAAGGGGTAGGTCGAGCTAGGGAGTGAAATTGGATTAGACCATCTCATTACAATGTGTTGCTTCATGAAATAAGGAATTTCGGCACAATTACTTCTTAGCGTTAGCAGTAATTAGAATGTGTGTGTGTGTGTGTGTGTGTGTGTGTGTGTGTGTGCGAGTACTTGTTTAAAGCAATAACAATTTGAAATTAAACTTAGCGAATGGAGAAACCCAAGCAATTATAAATTATAATGGCGGCAGCACAACATTATCTTGGCGCTATGTAGTGGCGTCGAACTAGGACAGTGTATTGTGCTGACTATTTGCAACTGTGGTTTCACATATACACCGCGGTCTGTTGTTGTTTTCACACAGACAGAGAGATAGATAGACAGAGAGAGAGAGACACACACACACACACACACACACATACACACACACACACACACACCGTACGAACGTGTCGAGTTGTTGATACTGTGTTGAGCGCGTGGAATAATCTTCTGAAAATGTTTTGTTATCGACGTGTTCAGTAGAATTTTCATAGGACTTGTAAGATTAATCATTGCACTACTACTCTATAAAGCAAAAGTTCAGTATTTAGAAAAAGCTGACGCTGAGAAAGCCGCCCAGGGCTCTTTTGGGAGCAGATGCTACCTTTAGGTATCAGTTACAACCTGTATCGCAACTAATAAGGCATGTCTCGTCGCCTGAGAAACGCTTAATAAGTCTCTCTTCCTCAAACTCGCAATAGCCCTGAAGAGACCGAAACTTTATCAAACAGAAAGAAATGGAGGCTATTGAAATGAGATTTATACGATCAGTACTAGAAGTATCACGAAGGGACCGACTAAGAAATGATGATACACGGAACATCCTTGGAATACACAATCTGCAACACAGACAGGAGTGGACAGAGCATGTTGAAAGGATGCATAAGAAAAGGACACCAAAAGAAATTTTAGTTTATAATCCGAAAGAACGGCGGTGGAATATTGGAAGACCAAAGAAAAGATAGTCGGAGCAAGGAGTGGGCAACGGATCGTAAGGTCAACGGATTGAGACTACAGGAACTCAGCAGATTGAAATGTCTTTTCTCCAAAAGCATCAGAAGCCATAGGCCTATTTCAATCACCAAATAAACACTTAAGGAAAATGTGTCGGAAGAACTCTAGCATCGTTATCATTAATGACAAACACTTGGTAATGCTGTGCAATGTAAATACCACTAGTACAATGCAAATTATCGGTATCATATGTTCCACGACGTTTCGGAGTCCGGTTTCTTGTCGTCGCGGGAATAATTCCAATCGATCTGCTGCCACAGGAGCGGAAACAGGTTTACAGGAGAAAGGTTAAAGTAGGTAAATTACAAGCTCACAGGGAGGCCAGGGCCCATACTATGCCTCAGTGGCAGGAAAGATGGACAGTGACACGAAGGGAAGGTGGACCAGTGACAAGAAGGGAAGATAGAGTGCTAGGCTCATAAAGCAGTTAGCTGAGTAGAGTGATCGCAAACATGAGAATCATTATTTTATAACCTAATTTTTAACTGGTCATGGCCTGTTATAAGCTATATAGGACGAGGAATGAGACAGACCAGACTGCATTTTCTGCAAATACGAACTAGACGATGTGCACTACACGTTTTTCACATATGACATACGGAAACAGGAGAGGCATACTATGGAAAATGTAGTTGGACAGATCACGCCTACATAGAGAAAGTACTAAGGCAAAAGGAGGAACCAGAAAATGATCTTGCTAAGGCCGCTGACAGAATAGTAGAAAGACAGAACGTGGACCAGCTGTAGGTTTACAACAGAAGGACGTCCACAGGACGAAGAACAAATGACACCACCTTTATTGCGAAAGCTGAGTCCCGAGGTGGATCTATGCCATGACAAAAGGGTTTCTGGCTCTGTTGGATGCGAATGCCATACATCGTAGGAGTGCGGACCTTCCTGCTGCGAACATTAATTTTCCACAGTCTCCGTCGTAAAAAAATCATGTTGCACAGGTACCGTCACTTAACTGCTGTTTCATCTTATGCTCTGTATCTGTGAAATTGTGTTACGTGCATACTGTGCTCGACAGTTAATCCTCATAGAAGTAGTTTCTATAATAAAATAATTCCTTTCTTCTTCAGTTTTTTTTTTTACCGAAATATCACCACCACAACTATTCTCGGCAAAGCATTAGGTTGGTTTGCAGTTTTCTGTCTTTTTCATCGCTGCCCGTGTGTTTATGGGTCGCGATTTCCTCTATCTTGCTACAAACCTTATTGATTGGCAGCATTTCACGCAAAGAACAACCACTGGCCATTCTGAAAATCTTAGATTTGGTTTATGTAGGCCTAACTAGTTCTATTTTTTATGACAGACCACTGAATAATGTATAAGGAACGGAAGAGCTATTAATTTGAAAAACAGTAAATATGCCATTCTTCTTATTTACATATAAACAAATGAGGATTTGTCTATATTTTTTCATTAAATGTAGTTTCATTTACTTATTTTACTTGTGAGCATACACGAAAGTACTAAAACAGTACACTGAAGTTATTCTGAACCGTGATTTTTGAATTCAGCTCCAGTCCGTGAACTTGATTTGCCAGATAGGTCTATAGCAAATCAGTGCTCATTATTAACATGTACACAACTATTACTTTATTTTATAATACACGTTTTCTGTGCAATTTACGCAACGTTAACCTTTTGACTATCCGCAGTCATATTTGAATGTTCTTTTCTAATAAATCCAACAAACTTTATTGTAATAAATCACATAACAGCTATCTGTACAAAGTGAAAATTTCATCTGTTATTACATTTATTATTTAATAACCCTCAGAGTAATAGCTTTTATTTTGTTTGTGCTGATATAACTTTTAAATGTAGGTTGATATATCCTCACACTGTAGATATAACGGTTGGCAGTTTTTATATGTTATGCAATCATTAGTGAGTGAGATTCTGGAAAATTTAATAAGTACGACAACTTGTATTAAAGTTGGATTTAGTACGAACATTCTGGAATAAGTTGAACATTTTTATGCTATATTGTACTAAGTGTTAACAAAATTATGCTAATAGAAGTAAATGTCCATATTACTACTACTACTACTACTACTACTACTACTACTACTACTACTACTAATAATAATAATAATACTTCCGCTACTACTGGTGCTGCTGCTTCTGACTTCGGATAATCGAGGCCAGTGGTAATTCGAATTACCGATTTGTTCTGATTTCGAAAACAAAGTATCATTATTATTGATACTATTATTAACATCAGCGTAGAATAACAAACAAAAAACGAAGTTTGTGTTGTAAAGCGGTTATCACAACAGTTGTATTTAGGTATTTTCATAGTAGGTTGCGAAAAAGTACAACATAAAAACTGTTACTTACCATTTGCATTCAGAAATTCTGAAACTATGGACGAATTTGCTTGATGGAAACTGCTTATAAGGTACAGGCAAAAATAATACAACAGGTTCTTAGTAATATTATAGTTAGTAATATAATAAGCATGGCACACAGTAGAAATGTAGGCCTAGAGACTGACAAGAAAACGAAACCGGACAATAGTCTTCTAAAATGAAATGTCTTAGTAGAGTTAAAGAACGTAACTTTTCACAAATATTAAAAGCCACGATGTAAGAGAAGAGTAAAGGTAATAAATTAACAGAAAGCAAAAACTATAGAAAGGACAGAAGTTACAAATACAACCGCTACCACACAACACAAGTCTCCCAAAACAAGTCATGACTCCTTCAGAAGGAACCACAGAAACTGTTTCGAAATCGGAACTTCAAAGCATGTCGAAACGAAGAAGAAGAAGAAGAAGAAGAAGAAGAAGAAGAAGAAGAAGAAGAAGAAGAAGAAGAAGAAGAAGAAGAAGAAGAATTTACTTTAAACAGATTCAACCACAGACGAATCTAAAATATTTCTACTACCTGAACTGAGTTGGAAAAATTTTAGTTGGTCATCGTTTACAATAGAAAATTATTTTCCTTTTTATCACTGAAGAAATGTAGGCTATATGAAAGGCATCGACGTTTCAGAAGAACTGTCTTTAGAATAATTTAGAAATAAACTGACTATTCAGTAAAATAAAAAAGGTTAGACTACTAATGTAAAAGGATTAGTCAGCTACAAAAAGAAGCTTGTACTAGGAGAGGACGTTGGAAAGAAGAAAGGAGAAAATTATAAAATATTTCTCTTAACGACAGCGCGTAGTCTGCTCAAACACTCAAACAAGAAAACGCACTTACGAACAGTGGTTTTCTCTCTCTATTAATGGCTGGCTATTCAAATAAGGGTGCACACATTATCCAGTTTTATTTGGTGTATGTGTGAGGGGGGGAGAGAGAGTTGGTGAGAACGGAGAATAGATGGTCACTGCAGTTACATGTTTTATGTGCTTGCATATACACGCGCACCCATGCACTCCTTGCTGTAGACCTCTCTCTCTCTCTCTCTTTCTCCTAATCTCAATCTCTGACTCCCCCTATTTTAATTGTTCCTGTCATTCTTTCTGCCTTTCTTTCTTAATCTGTCAATTTGGCCAATGCCATAACATATAGCCTACATATGTTTCTTATGTTTGAAATTTAAAATATTTACGACATTTTTCTGACACACGGAAACAATTTTTTTTAAATAATTGTTTTGTATTTGAAAGTTTGAAAGCTTTGAAAGTGAGTAAGTTTTGAAAGTTTTAAAAGTTATACTTTTAAAACCTCACAATATAGGATTTAGAAAGAATTTTATAAAATTTGTAGGATTTTTAGAAAGAATTAATTGCTTTGAAAAAATCGTAGGCCTGTATTAACCACTAACTGTAATTTTCGAACGTTTACGTAGGCCTATATGAATAGTATAACACTTAATTTTACTACAAGAAAGTGTACAGAATTAACCAAGTTAAACAATAAATAGGAGGATAATTGGCTAAATATCACACACACACACACACACACACACACACACACACACACACACACACACACACACACACACACACACACACACACACACACACACACACACACACACACACACACACACACACACACACACACACACACACACACACACACACACACACACACACACACACACACACACACACACACACACACACACACACACACACACACACACACACACACACACACACACACACACACACACACACACACACACACACACAACGAATCGCGCTTACTCTAACAAATGCATGCACAGTTCTTTCGAACAAATTTCCATCTGGTTATTTTATACTGCTGAATAATACAAACATACGATTGATATGTATTCTTCTTAATACACGTACAAATTATCTTAGGATTGACAATACCTAGTTAGATTTTGTTCTTCACCTATCGAATAGATTGATGCAGTAATCCACGCGAGTCTTCTTTGCCGCTACTTCCAATCAGCTTCTATCTTGAGGTGATCCAAGATCTCTTATAAGCTGCTGATCGACATTACGACTCTGGGAAATTTTAGGACAGCTTCCGAATTTACAGTCAATATGTATTACTTTTTTATTTATCGAGGAATCTATAGGTACATTCTTTACAGCTTTTCATAAATTATTTGAAGTAATTAAAATCTGTAATTAAGATTTAATATAAACTGTAGTTTTCAGGCCAACCAAACTCTTGAAATACTCTTTTTCAGTTTTTAGAATTAAAAGAATTTTATTCTTTTAAATTGTGTGTGTAAACCTAACTTATTAATTCAGACAGAGTGTGAAAGCAATGTTCAATGTAAATTTTCTGAATAACCCAGTTTTACGATAATTTAGACATACTGATTCATTGTGTTAAATGAAATAAATCAGGAAAACATCGTTGATACACACGTTTAAGGAAAATTTGTAGGTATACAAGTCCATAAAGCCGATAGTAACTGACCAATGGGAACGGTGTAAAGAATACGCCGAGGCCAGACGGCCTTCTGGATGCATAATGTGAAGAGGAACACAGGCATGAAAAGGAACCGGTTCACCTCGTGACCTGCACGTAACGTACCAAGCAAAGAAGTGTGCAGTTTGTACTTAGGCTGTTCTCAGCATGGTGCCACGTACCTGTAACAGAAGAATACAGATTTAGTTAATTGTGAACTTACCTAAGCATATACTGTAGTATCTAACTGACTATAGGCAAAATGTCACAAACTGTTAATAGGAACACTTGTAATGTAATTTTTAAAAATGACAGGAGAGTTACACCAGCAAGATCTAAAACTAGTAGTTGATATTAATAAGAAAAGTTTTAAACGTTTTTTAAATTTAGTTTTGTGGTATGTTAATGCGAAGGTATAAACAAGTATAGTAGGACCAAAAATAACTCATAGATGTGGATTTGAGTCTTAACTCAGAATATGGTAAATTACGTCTTTGATTTTGAAAAAAAAATACTAAGAGTTATATTTGAATTTAATAAATGAACACTTGGTATAGTTCTGAAGAAACTTTTTACTATCTGGACAATTGTTTCACCAGTTAAGGCAGCTTCAGAGGTAAGACTTGAACTCATAAACTAGTGAAACAATTGTCAGGAAATAAAAAGTAGCCCTATCTGTAGAACTATATCAAGTAATTTTTAATTTAATTAAAATATTATTAAAATGTTCTACCAAGTTCTGAGCGACCGTTCATCAGTGTAACTATGAAAAATGTTTAGCTCAAAACAGGAGAACAGAATCTGGAGACCTGTATACAGCTGTAACTTATTTGAATCGTTGTTGAATGTTACTACCTTTGCTCTGGCAGCTACAAAACTCGTAAAAACCTTGGGTACTTACAAAGTAAAAAATTGTGTAGCACTGCAAGGAGAAACAAGGTGTGGACGCCAATAATTAGTAACTTTTTTTTCCAAAACGAATTGTGGGATCAAAAGAACTGTGGAAATGTAAAATCAAGGTTTTTTATTTTCTGAGTTTAATTCGGGTCTGATCTAGCCGCATACATGGTAAACCAGCTAATTTTTTTATAGCCCTGTGCAATAAATTTGCAAAACCATTTATACATCATTGATCATGTGGTAATCGGTTGTTTTGTATTGCAACGTGTAGTACAGGTCCGAAGTAACTGAGGTCACGAAAAAGCCGCTGAAAATAATAAATTTGAGTAATGCAAAGATCCCCCAATGTCGAAATTTAACAAGTTACAAAGTCTTCGGTGGGCAGGTCTTATTGTCAGAGTGGAGGAGCAGAAACTATTGAAGAGGGTGATTGGACCCAAAATCGAAGGGCGTAGAAAATCGAAAGGATGCAAAAAATCGAGACAGACGGCAGAAGGAAGTTTCCGAGGACGTGAGAAATGTTCTACTGCTTCGCAAGTTGGAGAGAGACGGATGGGGACGTGAAATGAAGGAGGCCAACGCCCTTAAAGGGGGGTGTAAGGCCGTGAAAAGAGGAATAAGTACTTTTATAGTATAACAGACATTTTAACGAAATATTTGGTACAAAGTTAAATCTATAAAACGATCTTCAGTCCTACTGAATATTCTGTTAAAGTGTCTGAATAGGTTTTACGGGAGTTGTAGAGACCGCGTTCGATTATTATTATCATACATAATACTCGCCGTACACGTAAGGCGTCAATAGAGAAACAAAGGATTATAAAAAATCCACTATAAAGAGGGCTATGGTGGCGCGCGCGCGCACGCACGCACGCACGCGCACACACACACACACACACATTGTTTAGTAGAATGATATTAGTAGTAGTAGAATGAAATAGAACGAAACAATTTCAATAATCGCATAAATCCAACATCATGATAGCCGTTAAATATATGATCTTTCTTGTGTTATCATTATTTGATCTAAATAAACATTAAGTATTATGAGAGTATCTTATCTACTGGACAGAACTTCATTCTAAAGGCTGTTTACAATTCAGAAAGTGCTACTAGACATTACTGTATGCAATTCACAATGGCCGACATTGATTGTATTTTATTTCCTTTTCCCGACGTTAATCATGTTTTGCGAGAAGAAAGCAGTGTATCTATTTGTAACTGAATAAAGTTCCCTCCCTTGCGTCTTATTCGTTTTCTTGTTTTTTTTTTGTATTTTCTCTTGCGGAAGCAACTTCCATAAAGAATCCTTATCTTACAGTTTACAAAAGAATTACTTTGCTTCTTTCTGTGAGTAGGTAACGGCCATGTTAGTTAGTTTTTTATCCCAGGAAACTTTGGAATAACAAATACAATAAAATCTTTGTTGTATCTAAAGTTGCCGACTTAGTTGACATGTACGGAACATGCTCAATAGAGCGTATGTACAAGTAAGCTGATACCTAGAAAATCGGGAAGTATTTTCGTGTTTCCAGGAGGAGGAAGCTTTACAATTGAGGCTTACGATTGTCACACTATAGGTTTATTTGTCCCTCCCTTACATTTTATGTACTATATATTCCCGTTATTTGTATCCACTTCTTGAAGGTTTCGTCAAAAATGACATATCGATGAAGACATATCCTTCATTCCTCGATTTTTATTCTTAGAATAACTTCACAAAAAATATTTCGTACGTCTCATTGAAGTCTTTCTTCACTTCTTCTGAATGTATCCCTTGTTTTTTAGTTCAGTTTTTTGTTTTGAGTTTTGAAATTCTATTCTATTTTTAAGTGTTTTGTTTTTAAAATTCATTCATTCATTACGTTATTAAATTTTTAAAACGACATGTTAAATTTACCAATTTTATCCGTCATGTGAAGTTGTCTTGTGTTAATCACAAAGCGTGTCGAGGCAAACGACTCATCATCATTTGTGATCACTCCGTAGAGGTCATCAAGAAATGAAAAAAGACAACGTGAAGCAGACATACATAAAACACTCACTATAAATACACACGCGGAATCCGTTTAGAATTAATATCGCACACCATATGATCGTTATTACACAACTGCTATATTTACAGTGTTATTGTACCTGTACTGTGTAGGCTATATTGTCTTGAACATTTATAGGTGTCCCATTGTACCGTACAGGGAGTTGAATTTACATTTAAATTGATCATTTAGTATTTGTCTATACTAATCATTTTGTCCGTTGATCATTTTTTATATTGTCTTTATGTATATTTTTTAAATTATCAAAATAAGCAAACGCCTTTTTTACATATTGTTACGACATTACAGAACAATCTACGTGTTTATCGAATGTTCCAGAGGGATCCAGCTGAATGTGTGTGGCGTACGTGATTCTCGACGCATTAGATAGACTGTGACAGAAGCCGCGCGAACTGTGTCAAGGCCGCAATGAATCACGCTCTAATGTTTTCCTTTATTGTTAATGCGCAGTATGGAATATTCTAGTATTTCGGCGGGGTATAAATACATGTACTAAACGACGTTAAGTTTCAGTTTGAATTGCGAGTTATTGTCGGCGTTTACTCTGTGCGTTCAAGTGGTTATTAGTTAAGTGTTGTGTTTTATAATCGGGCCGGGACAATTGTAATACAATTGTGTTTTATATTAGTTGACATTTTACTGCGTGTGAACAAGTTTTATTTTATTTGTTGTAAGAGACTGTCTTGTTAATTACGAACTGTTTAATTGTGATAATTAAAGGTGGTGATTAGTGACTTAATTGGTGTCTTGTATTTTGTTTTCCACTGTACCATACGACGATCAGTAGACCGTCGTAACAATATATTGTAACATAATAAAATACTATTCTATGGTGTTGGTTGATAAGCCGCACGTTGGGCGCCAATTATGTAATATAATATTATTTATGTATATAAATTCTTCTTCAACGCCTCACGTTGTAAGCGCCAATTATGGAATATAATAAAATACTGACGATGAGATGAAGGGTTGTTGGTATTGGTTGCCTCACGTTGTGTGAGCCAATCATGTAATATAATATGTTTTATTAATTTATTAAATTGATTACTTATTATTGTGCTTTTGAATTAATCTGAACTTGCCTTACGTTTCTGGGTATCAATTCTGTAATGTCTTATTTATTACTTTTAATTTGATTTTTAATTTGCTTGGTTAATGCCAATATTGGCAATAGTAAAATTAAATAAGATTAATTATGATTTGATTTGATTTGATTGAAAGAAACAAAAATGGTATTCACTGAATTCTTCTTTTTGAGATATATTGCATTCACAAGATTTAAATTACTGAACTTATAACCTGGAATAAATAAATAACTCTCTCTTCAAAATAGAAAAATTAAATTCTTTTATTTTCTTTGGCTTAACTTACTTTGTAATTATTAAATTTAACAAAAACAGTTAACCTTGGCTATGCTAGTTGGGTCATCTCAAGGATTAAATATTACTTTTATTTTAATTTGAATTAATGTAAGTGGGTTCTTTTGATTACAATTATTACTGTTGCGAAAATACCAAAGTAAAGTACAAAATAATTACAACATCTGTGGATCTTATTTTAATTCTTATTTTAATACTAAATGTGGTTAGTCAGTTGAGATTGGCATTACATATTTTTCAAATATGGCGGACCTGCGTCTGTTGGCTGGATTTGAATGTGTTGAAATATAATAAATTCCCTAATTCTCTCCAATAAAGGATTACCAGTGACAAAAGTTAAATAAAGTGGTGTGATTATAAGTTCTATTGTATACAGTGGTAGATAGAGTTCATCATAAATAATTATCGGGATTGTCAAGTGATATTTGGTTTATATTAGAACAAATTTGTTTTTACCTCACCAATTTATAGTATTTGTGACAGTGTGTTCTGTTTTTTCTTTTTTTTTTCTTTTTACCACTTTAATTCACGTAATTCTTTGAGAATATCACTCAGTTAAATAAACTTTTCCTTCTCTAAACTACTAGGTTCACAACCTAACCTGTCGCGGGGTCGATTATGTTAACGATTTTTTATATGAATTAATACGGAGAGTGCGTGTGTCCACAACAGCATTCAACAAACGAGTGATGCCTTTTCTCGCAATTTCGCTGGCCTCCCTGTCCAAAATGTAAAAATTGTTGATTGGCTGGATGTGATTTGCATTGTTAACTGACCGGCCTGGCTTGGTTGCAAAAACAACTAGTTGATTTTTCGTTCAAAAACTCTGAACTTATTAAAAATTAATTTAAAGTACATTGGTACATCTAAAATATCTGTTTTTTGCTGATAATTTTGATACCTCACAAGCCATATTTTGGTGCACTATTAGCTAATACAAAATTACTAGATTATAAACATTTAACATAAACAATTAAAATATAATGTGAGTTGCTTGCCAGTTTCACTCCTAATCTTAGTTTACAATAGTGTGAACATAAATTTACTTAATTTACTCAACAAAATACATATTATAACGTGTTTTGGTTAGTAACATAAAATCTCATAGTTTTTTGACACATTTTGCCACACTTAATACAAGAATGCTTATTTAACTGTAACTCTATTTACATTATAATACTTAATTATATGTTTTGAATAAGAAATTAATACATAGTTTATGCAATGACACTTAACATTACCAATAACATATGGATAAGGTTTTTACATGACCTTGACTAGGCTAACCATTTATTTTTTGTTAACTATACTACTTAACTATATCTAATACCCCTGTTTAAGTTATTTTAATTGTTTTTGAACTAAAATACAAATAAACCTTTATCATAGTTTCACAGTTTCATCTTAGTAAGACTGTTTAAAATTTAATTAACCATGTCCCTGGTATTCAGTAACTCATTTTAGTAACAATAACATACCTAAAAACTCTCTTGTACATAAACATTTTAGCAATACTAACAGTAACATTACTAGATAATAACATACATATTTTAATAGTGTTTATACTTAATAATATACTTGGAATATGTCAAATCAATATACTACCTTGACCTATGTGAATATTACATTTATGTTAATGTTTCACTTATCACTCTGTTTAGAGTCTTTTGATACACTTTAAACTAACATAAAGCACTTTATCTGTAGCTAGTGTCAATTATCACTCACTATACCTAGTCTGTTACTTTTAAAAAACAGAATGTTTAACATTTTAGTGTCAATTTCACTTTCTTTTGTTTTCTTAGTCTTTCATTGGTTGCTTGACAGATTACTTATTACTAGACATCTCTTACATGCTATTAACACAAACATAATAAATTATTTAACTTAACATAAAACCTCTAACTCTATAACAATAAATAAACATAAATTCTTTTATTGACATTACACCTAACCTAAGTAGTCTAGGCTCTGTTTATTTTCTACTTTCTTATTGATTTTTCCATAGTCATGGTGCAAAATAGTTTTATGTTAATAATCAAGCTTTACTACTCAATTTTTCTATACTCAGTTTAAATAAAATTGGTTGTCACTAGTTAGGTTTAGTGGAAAGGGTTTTTTGTGATAATTGGGTGTTAAATCAGTTTTTTTATGGAAGGTGCAAACTGTCACGTTACAATATGCAAGGACTTAAGGTCGATTTAAACTCAGAGCCGCTGATGTGTCATAAGTTACTGTTGTAAGCTGATGTTATTGTACTTGTTGTTGTGGAGTTTCGTCACAGTATCCGCTGACAGTTGTAGTCACTCGGATGTACTCTGATTTGTCGATACGTTTTATTTATATCTGCGGTGAGTGCTATCTGTAGCGTTTGAAAACGTAGACCTGTTGTGTAGAGACCCTGCTGGACAACAGGACCGACCTTCAAAATATTGTTACGACGGTCTCACTGATCGTCGTATGATACAGTGTAAACAAAATACAGGCACCAATAAAATCACTAATTACCAGCTTTAATTAATTACAAATTACAATTTGTAATCAACAAGGTAGTCCCGTACAATAATTCAAGCTAAATTTGTCTACATGCAAAAATAATGTCAAGTAATAAAGTTCCAGACTAATTATAACAGAGTAAACACTTTCCACTAATCTTCCACCACCACTCGATTCGCACTAAGGAAATCGCTCAACGTAACTGACTGACAAAGCCAGATGCTCTTGTTTTTATAGGTAGCACAGGTGTCCGAGAATAACTTTCCATCCTTACTGCGGCACGCTAGCTTAATGCGTATTTCAAGCACTCTGGAAGGTACTTGAGTGCTACATGAGCGGACGGCCTTGACACAGACGAGGCACGCTGGGCTAGTCGAGAAGCGTGTAGAGCGACACTCGCCTTTTCGAGAGCGTTCCGTAACAGTCGTTACAATATCGTTAGTACCTTGCAAGAAGCGTTGAAGGCCGTTGTTGTACTTAGTTTTTGTTGTTGTACTGTCGTGTTTGAAAACTCCATGATGAGCTAGGAAATAGCTTGGTTGGCCAGTTGGTGATGCGAGTCGTATGTTCCCAAGTTTGAGGTACTCGTTGAGAAATTCACGATAATCATGACTAAGTTGTTTATCTGAAGCAAGACGTCGTTCAAGCCTTAAAAGCCATTGAAGAGCTGTTGATCTGGATTCGCCGAGAGTAGATGGATCATGCCTTAAAGGCATTACTCTCTCACTACGCAGAGCGTAGCATCATACAGCGTAGGCTACACTTTTTATATAAACAGGTTTGAGTATATTTATTTAGGCTGGTTCCAATTTAACGTACTGTGGTTATTGCCTATTTAACACATCAGACTCTTTTATTAATACTTCCAGTTACCAATTATCGTATGTGAATGGGAGTGGTCAGTCGGGTATGAATTGTTTACCAAGATGAGAGATGGTAAGGAGTGGTTACGAACTGAGTGCTTTGGGAAGGCCTGGAAGGTTCTGGAGAGATGAAGAGAACAAGGCGATGTGAAGGCGACAACTTAGAGGCAACGAGTGGGAAAATAAAGACGATTGAAGGCTATAGCTGCGAGCTGAAAGCCAAAAATCCATCCAGCAGTCATCCATGATTACTGTGTTATAATTAGTCTGGAACTCTATTACTTGACATTATTTGTGGCAATCCATGATGTTAGCAGATATCATGTGTCAGAATGCCATCACAAGGAAATAAAAACGGTTCGGCCTTCCCAAAGTAGGCGATGGCAAACCAAGTGTTTGTTGTCCTGCCTAAAAACTCTCTACATCGCCATTAAATGATGACATTTAACTGTAGGCCTGTAATCTATCTGTGGATAATATTTAGAGAGGTGTTATCACAGGCACAAGACGTAATATACCGGGGGTTTGTGTAATGTAAGTAGTACTGGTAATTAAGAATTAAGAAGTAACTGTACGTATGGTTAGAAAGTTGTACGTTAACTGCTATCATCTTTGACCTTTTTTTATTAACTTCACAGTTCGAATCAGTTCTAGTTTCTCGAATGCAATAGATCTTTAAACTAGAACAATTTCAGAAGCAATATTTAATACAAGACTAGTGTTGGACGTCAGCAGGCTTCAGTAAAATATAGATTCCTAGTCATTTACTGCGAGATAAAAAAAATTACTGTCTCGTGTGCGGTCTGACGTCTGCCAGTGTTAATACTGTAAATGTTAGATTAACCTTTGCGTGGCTCCAAGCGGACGGTCACAGAACAGAGCTTTAACGTCAAACGAAGCTGTCAGATTGCAGATAATAATGTCACTTTGTGGCAACGTTGACTACAGATTTCAGACTAAATGTTTAAAATCAATTAGAAAAGTTTTGAAAAAAAAAGTGGAAAGTTTTTGTATTTCTCATGTGATTTGTTCGAGTTGATTCTGAACGTCAGTGGAAGAAATCTTTTAAACTTGCCGTGCTGTAATTAAATCCAAAACTTCCCTGGCCTTAGGTTAATCACTTCCGCGAATCTTCTCTTCAATACTTTTAAGCCCAACTAAATTATATTCTCTGGGTATCTAATTAAAAATCTTGTTACTATGCAGTTCTTCATCTTTTAATTTTAATTTCCTTCTAATTTAATTTCCTTTTAAGATAATGTCTGTAGGCCTAAACGGCATTCGGAAAATCTGTTTTCCCACGTGAACTTTTTTTTAATTATGGTAAGTTATGAAAGTATTTAATGTGTTTATTATATAACTGTTAGGCAGTCAGTTATTAATATTAGAATATTAGAATATTATCAATATTAGTAATATTATCGATTCAAATATCAATATTAGAATTGATATAATAGTAATTAATATGACTGTAACAGTAACAGCAATAAAAACATCAATAGGCCTATACTACTACTACTATACTACTACTATTACCACTACTACTACCACTAGTACTACTACTACTACTACTACTACTACTACTGGTAATACTACTACTACTACTACTACTACTACTACTACTACTACCACCTATCTTCTATAATTGAAGTCTTACATCATTGTCATAGAAGTCTATATTTTAATTCATTTTCTTGCGTTGCGTTGTTCTACGGTTTCGCAGGGTTAGATAATTGATAGGGTCTAGAGTTGAAACCGTCCAGTTCACTAACCTACAAGGTAGCGCTGCCTTCTATGCATCCAGTCTGGGTTCAGTGGTAGTCTAATGAAAGAGATTCCTCTTCACCGAGATCACTATACCGAATTCCATATTTTACCCTGACCGTACGTTTGAGATCTTCAACTGTAATCTTATCTAGGGACTCTAAGAGGGGTTACAGAAATATATAGTGATGAAAAATAGTAACCCGTAGCCCTATTTTACTAGTGTCGGGATAGGTAACGAAGAAGATTGTCATGGAAGGTCGACAGAAAAGTTTAAAGAGAAGTGGCCTCACCGAAAACAGCTACAGCAACAGAGGGAGTCCAGCTAGGTTGTTCTGGACTTGCGAAACTCGTGATCACAATATGTGAGTAGGCTACCTGGCGGATTAAAGAATAATAAAATGCAGTGTGTGGAATTAAAATTGTTATGATAGAATATTTAATTATGAAGTTTCTGTGGTCATAATAATACATTTTACAAAACTAAAACTATAGGCTACAATTATAAAACGTTCTGTGAGGACAGTTGAACTGGAAATTAACACAATAAAACACAAATTTTCTTTCGTTTTTAGCACATGACTTTATTGTTAGTAGCTCATTATTGCAGCAATATTTGCAGTCGTGATACAATTATTACGATTATTGTATGTTTAAAAAGGTAATTCTAAGCAATACTTACTGTATACAGTAACAAAAGTAGCTTGCCAAGAACAAAACCCATTATTATATTTCTTAAAGTAGAAAGTTTAATTTATACGACAACAAAACCGTACAGCATACACTTACAAAATCAGCAAATAAGACAGAAGCTTTGAAGGCGGAAGCGGCAACACCTTGCCCATGCCGTGTTGTGAAGATGATGGTGATTATAGATTCCCCTTTGCCACTTTTCGTGTGCTATAACTGAGTAGTAGTCGTAGTTAGGTACCGGTTAGTTAGTTATTCTCCAAGTTCGCGTAGCCTATAAATCTTATCTCATCTTTCAGACTTAACTTTGATTAAAGTCTATTATTTATTCATTAAGTATTATCGGCTTATCGATCCTTGTTTACGTACGCTCTGTTGGGACATGTCCGAATGCCCTGACGTTGTGCTCGATGCATACCAACTAGCTCAGCGTTCTGTGGTTACAAATAAGATTTTATTTTATGTTGCTCATAACGTGACTTTGAGAATCATCTAACTTGGCAATTGCCCATTCGCACATCGTGTTCTGTTGTACGCTTTAGAATAAGTATTCCTTATTCATGTTATTTAAAGAAAAAATATTATAAAAGAATAATAAGAATATGTAATAACTTCATCTACAAATAAATGCACTGCTTTCTATCTGCTAACCACAATTTATATGTTCTTTTCTCTTCAACAACAAGGCTAATAGGCAGCATAATGATCTTCCATGTGTCTTCTGAGTGTTTTCTCTGTAATTTCATTTCCTTAATAGTATGATTAGGACGATGACATCCTTCTTTTAATGTCATCAAAGAAGTGAACTAGAGACCTTCCTTACATTGCTGTTTCTTCTTCTATCTTGCCTTCAATGATTTCAGTGTTTCAGGCTGTCACGTCACAATGGCTGATAAAAAGCTGTTTACTAATCATTTTTACTAAGCCAATCTTTTCACAGGTTGGATAAGCTACTTTTTAATAGACACAGATTCTGATAAGAGTAAAGTTTTCTTCCTATTATACGTTTCAGCAATTCTATAGTAATTTCTTTTCTTCACCTTCTGTCAGAGATCAAAGGATATGATGCTGCTTAAACATTTGTATTCCTTTAACTGGGGTTCAGCCTGACTAGACTGTTTTAAGTACCATTCCGAATACACTTTATTACTTTTGTTTTTGATTTGTTTCTTTGCCACATTTATTTATCCTTACGTAATTCACTCATTTACGACTTCCAGTCTCTGTATTAGACTAATTTGATTAGTCATAATACATAAATGACAATTCTCCATGTATTTTTATTCCGTAGTTGTTCGAAACTGACATTTAAATTCTTACATTGCTGTTTCTGTAAAAATATTAAACAACAGTGGCGACACCCTCATATCTTATGGCTTATGGGTTTTCATATAGTTACGACGGTCTACTTGATTGTCGTAAGTACAGTGGAAACTAAATCAAGACACCAATTAAGTCACTAATCACCAGCTTTAATTTTCACAGTTAAACAGTTTGTAATTAACAACACAGTCTCTTACAACAAATCAAATAAAAATTGTTTGCACGCAATAAAATGTCCACTAAAATTAAACACAATTGTATTACAATGATCCCGCCCGATTATTAAACACTTCACTATAACCACTTGAACGCACACAGTAATATCGCCTGATAATAACTTGTAATCGCCCGACAATAAACTCGAACCGCACTGTAAATATATCGCAACTATACTGACAACTAAGGCCGCTGCCGCCTTATATTTATACATCCGCGCACAGACCAGAAGATTCCAAACTGCGTCTTAGCGCTAGTGTGTACGAGGTAATTAATTACAGCATTGACACAGTCCGCGCGGCAGCGTGAATTCTGGCAGCGTCTAGCAAATGCGTCGAGAAGCACGTAAACCACCGCATTACATTCTGGATCCCTGTGGAACGTTCGATAAACACGTAGATTGTTCTGTGATGTCGTAACAATATTTTTTTTTTCTACTCTCCGTCTGTTGATAATTGCAGTGTGTTTTTTATAGACTATTCTTCAGTTTCTATAATTTAAAATTTTTTAAAACTTCAAACTTTATGTTTCAGTGATTAAATATAATGATTAAGGTTGGGAAAGAGTAAATATAGACCTACTGCGCTCAATCCCCCCCCTCTGTGTTGTGCACTACTTTACTGTAATGTTAACGCTGGCTTTCGTTTATGAACTACAGTAAGGATATTATAGTGATCATTAAAGTTTCTGACGTGCCCTATTTAACGAACATATCCACTGAATTAGAAATTACCACATTTAAAACGTCTATGTCAAGTGTTTTGTCTGTGGTCAAGTGTTTCTACGTGCACGTAAATTGAGAAAGGCCTGATAAATGTAGGGCCTACTTCGAATGAATAATATACAGGCTTACTTCTAATAGTTGCTCTAAATTGGTTAAGCGGAACTATCCCTGTATTTTCACTACTTGTATGTTTTGTTTTTTTAAGTTACTCTAAAACAGCTCTAGCTATTTAACTAAAATTATTACGTTCATTTATTACTAATTTTTGTTGGTATCAAGTCAAAAACATATAAACGAACATTTATTTGAGCAAGGTTCATTCAAAAAGCCGTAACCGTTAATGAAACTTACAACATTATTACAAAATTTCTGTACCAGTAGTAGAGGGAAACTGACAGTTCTGGCTCACAAAGGAATGCCGCCTTTCCCACGGCCAGAGATTTTTTCCCACGCTCAAGAGATGACGCCGCCACCGATGGACCCGCAGCATCCCGATGGACCACAGCATCCGCGAATTTCCGCGAATAAATTTTTTTATTTTTTTTATTTTATTTTTTTATTTTTTTAATTAAATTGATTTGCATATCAAGGGGGTGGGATGAGGTTCAATGGACCACCAGCATCCGTGAATATAATTTTTTATTTTTTTAAGAAAGCTGATTTGCATATCAGTGGGTGGCGTTGGGTGGGTGGTTTTTTTATTTCATATCAGTGGGTGGTGGTGGGTGGGGGTGGTTCCAACTCGATGCATTATAGTGTATATTAAAATATATGATCAGGTGTACCAACCTTTGCATGAGTTCAAATTTGTCGTGTGTTATAATGTATATTAAATCTATATGATCAGGTGTACCAACCTCTGTAGTATTATTATAGTGTATAGATATTTTAAATGAGCAGGTTTGTCAACATTTTCTGAGGCGGGGGGGGGGAGGGAAATTCAAATATGTGTTATATAGTGTATATATTAAAATATATGATCAGGGTTACCAATCTTAAATTATTGTGTGCGTGTATAGAGCAGATCTGCCAACATTTCTTTCTCTTCTGTGGTGGGAAATTCAAACTATATATGATCATAATTGTTACTCTCTCTCTCTCTCTCACACGGTGTGTATGTCTCTCTCTCTCTCTCGTTGTCAAACGTTATGCTCACCGGCATTATAGTGTATATTAAAATATATGATTAGGTGTACCAACCTTTACATGAGTTCAAATTTGTCGTGTGTTATAATGTATATTAAATCTATATGATCAGATGTACCAACCTCTGTATTATTCGTCCTCTCTCTCTCTCTCTCTCACACGTTGTGTATGTCTCTCTCTCTCTCTCGTTGTCAAACGTTATGCTCAAACTGTTCTCCTCTCTCTGTGGTCAGTACCGCACGCATGTATATGAAATTAGAAAGTTTATTCGACATATATTAACGCCCTCTCTCTCTCACTTGTTTCAACTGTGTCAACAAATAGTAACGTCCTCTCTCTCTCTCTCTCTCTCTCTCTCTCTCTCTCTCTCTCTCTCTCTCTCTCTCTCTCTCTCTCTCTCTCACTCTCACACGTTTCAACTATGCAAGGTTCCATACCCTTTCTCCTGTCTCCCTCTCGTACATTGAGTAGTCGGTGTGATGAATAAATAATTTTAGCACTATCTCTCTTTCGTTGTCAAAACGTCGTCTTCATTTTTCAATGTATTAAATAATTAATTAATAGTTTTATAATGCAGTCAGTGGGATTGATCCTTGTTAGAAATATATATTTGGCGTCAATGAACTACTTACCTGTTGTATTGTTACAGATGACAAATCCATACGTTAACGGCCTAGCAATCTGGTACAATACTTCTGTTTTAAGGTTGCAGTTTACACACACACATAGGTTCAGTAGTGTATAGCGAAATAAATTAAACCCACTCGTTGTCAAACGTCGTCTTCATTTTCAATGTATTAAATAATTAATTAATGCAGTCAGTGTGATTGATCCTTGTTAGAAATATGAATAAATAATTTTAGCTCTCTCTCTCTAGGTTCAGTGGTGTATAGCGAAATAAATTAAAATTATACACACACATGAAAACGGTGGTTGAAATTCATAAATAATTTTAGCTCTCTCTCTCTCTTGTTGTCAAACGACGTCTTCATTTTTCATGTATCAAATAATTAATTAATAGTTTATAATGCAGTCAGTGTGGCTGAATTGTAAGCGTGCGAGCCTTCAGTGTGCATACAACGTCTAGCATTTAAGGGTACGTGTGTGGACAACGCTCACTAGTATGTTTGTTGCAAGTAAGTATACATTATGGTGGGTGGGTTATACATATAATAATAAAGTGTGTACTATATACATTTATTAAAATACATACACAGCTCCAAGATTATATTAAACTAGTTTTACAATTAAAAATACATACACAACTCAATATTATATTGTTACACGTATTAAAATATATCTAAACTAGTTTTACAATTAAAAATACACACACACACATACACACACAGCTCCAATATTATAATGTTACAAATATGAAAAATATATATATATTTAAAACTAGTATTTACAAAATGTGTATAAAATAAGACTTAAACACGTCTATGTACTGCGTTGGACAATGGTGTATATTCTACAAGCGTATCATGTAGTATCATACAGTAGGCAGTCGTCTGTGCAGGAAAATTCATTGACGATTCAAATTCTAAACGTACATCAACTGCTGAAGACTTAAGCGCATCGTCCTGTTTGCTACAATCGAATACAAGCAGCGGGGCTTTTGATTTGAATAATTCTGGTGTCAGTACTGGGCTGACGTCTAAACGGTGGTAATACGAACTTTGAAAACTGACGTACATATTGTACAATAATGCAAAACGGTCTTTCCCAATATCCAAGTTTAAATTATCGTAAGGATAATACTTGTCGTTTAGAAACAGTCTCGCATTGATTACATTACAATGATCAAATTCATCAGCGTGTGCCGTCAGTACATTCTTTCTTGCTCTCTGAAACGCTAACACAACAAAGCGTGGTTTTTCTAGCTGACTCGAGGTCTTGACAATCCAATTCTGCCTTTTAGTCTGTGGTAAGGCAGGATACTCATGCAACTCCCAGGTCCTAAAAGGCATAGTTATCGGGTGGTCATTCTCTATGAGTCGTAACAGTGGTAATCTGTACGCATTAGCTACATGTACATAAGGCATTTTCCAGTAAACTTTATCTAGTTCAAGAACACAATTAGCAGTCGTTTTCCGCTTGTTAAAACCATAGCGTTTATGTCGGTAGATGTGCGTAGGAGTATAAGTTCTTGTTTCACGTTCAGCACGATGCGTGTATAGTCTTCTGCGAATCCCATTAGCATTTTCAGTGGAATACAAAAGTTGAATTCCCCGTCATCATTCACTTTTAATACGTTTGTGGTCGGCGCCACCCAACCTGCGTTTTTCATTGCGTCACGTGTGTTGTTGTTGAGTGATAGAAAAGTTTTAATAGTTGACGTAACACCGACGTTTCGAGTATGGTCCACTACCACACCGGCCAACTCGTAACGAATCTCTTCAAAGAGAAATGCTATAGCATTGTTCACCAGTTCCACATTCAACGCAGTATCTGCAGCCACACTAGGGTTTTTAACCAACTTGCCTTCGATGTAGAGGAAACTTTCCGACGGTAGTGTAAAGACGTCCTGTTGTTGTATCGGCACACGTATTTCATCATTGTTTCCATATCTTGTTGTTGCGTACGGTGCGTGTGAATGAAATGAAAAGTGTGTGATACTGTCTTCAAAGAACGGTTGCTGCTCCACAGATAATATTCCACTCGCCATGTTACTTGTTTACAACAAAACCCAATGAAATCAGAAAACGGCGGTTAACTGATGTTAATCGTTTCAGTTTCGAACGAGTACTGATGCGTTTCCTAGCCGATCTTTCTTCTTCTTCTTCTTCTTCTTTTATTGTCGACGACTGTAGCAGCGGTGGCGAAGAAACAAAGTACAAGCCCATGTCTATAGTCGTTTTAGATGTAAACGCACAGTGATGACTTCGCCGCGAAAATCTATTACGTCACCGTCCTGGTCGTGTAAAGATAATGTTATGTTGTCCAAACGACTCACATTCACAGGTAGGTATATGACGTTTGTAGGTGATTCAATTATTTTGAATCCTGGCTCGACTGACGGATAGAATGAGTGCAGAGTGTGCTCGTTTTTACCGTTCTTGTATGATCCGTGCGCTATATTACACCTTATCAATATACTGTTCACTTTTATAATGTTAACTGTAGCGTCAGACGTATGAGTTTTATTCGCTTCAAGCAGACGCTTTTCCTTGAAACCCAACATATCACCAATACCGTACACTGTTTGTTGAAAGTCAATATCCAGTGCACAAGTCAGTTCACATTTCAGTGTATTATTGTTAGGACGTAGACTAATCTGTGAGTCTCCTAACTGCTTTTTGAGGAAGGCTTCTATGTCACCGATTTCATAAGCACCTGTAGGTAAAGTTATCAAGTCCCACGTTGTTCCGTCTCGTAGTACTGGAAACACATTGTTTTTCCTCTCAACCACGTTCGGTATACTATTGTATGTAGTAAAGTCCAATAGACCTACATACCATTCCCCGTTTGTTAGTTCGAGAGGTGGGAAAAAGTCACATACAAGAGCAGCAGCATTCGTACCTGTTAAGGTGACCGACAGCGAAGACATCTTGTCGCTTACTGATCACTCACGCGTTAAGAAGTCCAAACATAAATGCCCACAGATGACTGTGTGTGACGACTGTTCACGCTCGTAATTGTAGTAAATGGCAGTGTCGGTTCCAAAATACTGTGTCAGCTCAAGAGGTGGTCGCATATTACCATACGCATCATAGTAGTAAACTCGATTGTTTCGCTTCTTGTAGCAAACCCAGTGCGTACCGAGTCCTTCTGCACTGTCCAGATTAACAACTGCACTCTCATTCTTCCATGGTCGTCTGCGTGGTAAAGTGTTACGCATAAAAACACCTCTGAAATAAGGTATTTTCAAAAGTTTTGCGTACACATACAAATCACTATCGGACAATGCACGCACTGGTATGCAAATTAGTTTTTTTGTCTGTAAGGACGTAGGTATAGACCTGACGCTATTTTTGTATTGTTACGTTTATGTCTTGAGACTGTTTTGCGTTTGCCCACGGATTGATGTTTAATTCCTGAACCCTTCTTCTTTTTTCTACAACCACTACGCGAACCCCCTCCACCCACTGCTGATTTCGCTTTCATTGCAGCGGCTACAGCTGCAGCATACGCTCTTTCACTAACACCGGAATTCCAACCTTTCACTCGTTCCCACGCTTTGTCGGCAAGAACGCGATCAGCTATACGTCTTCGACTGTTGTCTGTGTACCTTGCGTAGGCGATATCGTGTTCGCGACAGGCTTCGTCCAACTCGTTGATTCCACGCTCGCCACGTGCCAATCTCTCTTTGAGTTTTGTTCCGGGTCCACAGAATCGGTAGCCGGGTAGGTGTAATTCTACCGGTAATGCGTCCACCGCTCGATTAATCAAAGTAGGTACTGACGAAACGATAGCGGGCACAGTGTTTTTAAGTATTTTTCCAATTACACCGCGCCCCATTCTTTTCTTACGAAATACGTGCATTCTTGTAAACAGATCTCCAATCCTTGATTTCCGTTTCCGTATCGAGAACGTCTATTAAACGTCCCACCTCTTCAATATATTCAGCCAGAACTGAACGCTGTGTCGCGCTGTCTTGATATTTATAGACAAACTTTATTAGATTGATTATATGAGCGTGAAATACCTGAGTGACCTTGTACAATTCGGTCTTTATATGTAATTTTAATTCGTGCATTTGTCGTACAGTGACTGCGTCTTTGTCATTGACACCGTTCGCTATATTCGTAATTTTTCTTCCGGCAGCGTAGAAAACATCGCTTTGCAAACTGATTGTGTGTGCATGTAAAAATTCCAAATTCACTGCGTCTTTGAAGTCAACAGGCGCTTGCACACGTGTTAGTCGGCAGTCATTAACTATTACGTTACCTGCACGATCTTTTTTCAAACTCTTCTCGTCTACGTATCGTTTTGTGGCTGCATCTCTTGATTTAAGCGGATCGTTTAGCATTATTATTCGATGATCTTTTGCGTCTACGGTAGCGTCGTCGTTCTTGTACTGTAAGCATGCGTCCTTTACGTACTGTAAAGAAACAACATCGTGCAGCTCTTCAGGATCACCCAAGTTGCGTATCTTTTTGTTTTTTACATCAAAGTGACCGTCGTTAGTCACTCCTAAACCGATATCCTCACGCAGACTTCGATGAGTTTCTTTTCGCACTCTTACAGCGCTGTCGTGTCTACCGAACTTGTCTACACTCATATTTATGAAGAAGAACTGGTGGTTGTAGAACGGTGCGTCTGCTTTTATATGATAATGCCGGCTTCACGTAATTCCTCCAATATCGACATGATTTCATTCCTATGACCAGTATGTCCACTATTTTGAGAAGCCATTAACAGTCTCAATCTATTAACTAACTCGTTAGGATCATCCCAATGCACGTAATCGATTGTAGTGTTCGGTTTCATCTCCATATACCCACTCCCTGTACGTTTTCGTGCACTCGATGCAAACAATTTAGATATTACTAGTCGGTACTTGACGCCACTGTTACTGTTTATTCGTGTATTGTGTTTATATTTTTGTTTGTGTCCGTTGGTTGCTAGTAGTATGGACTTATATTTCCTCATATCGTCCTTATTGTATTTTTTCGGAAGTTTCATAAACAAAAGTTCATACAGACCAGGCGTACCCTCGTAAATTTTTCCTTTGACATGAAAGTTGTCGTTATCATCGATTTTTACATTTGAATCACCTATCATAAATTTACCGTCTTCGTATCGAACACCATACATACGATCTATAATCCGTTTACAGTCCGTCGATTCGCACAAACGCACATATTTGTTTGCTAATGAATCGTCACTGAAATGTGAAGTGTTAGGGTTCCATGCGTCCTCGTCACTGAAATGAGAAGCGCTATGACTCTGCACATCACTTTCGTTTTCTGTTATTACGTGTTGCCTCTGCATGTCACCTTCGTTTTCTGTTATTACGTGTTGTGTAGGCTCTTCTTGTTTTATCTGCTGCTTCTTCTCCTCCTCCTCCTCCTCCTCCTCCTCCTCCTCCTCCTCCTCCTCCTCCTCCATTATATCACCACTTAACTTTCGTGAAATAGCTTCTAACGGTTCCAGAATCGGTTTGTAATTTTTTCTAAACTTCTCGTCGCTTTCTCTGATACCGTGTTGTAATGCATGATATTTTTTCCTTATGTTGTCACTTATCGTATCTATATCATACACAAGTCGTTCCTCCTTATTCATCGCCATCGTGTGTTAGCAAGAGGACTGATGACATTACTACAGTGCAACCACTTTTATACCTCGCCGGAAACAATTATGAATCGATCAAAGCCGATTCTATATCTACCTTCATTTATTGACGAGTCTTTGTCTATGACTAGAAATCCATAACGATCCTTCCACGCTTCCATGCAGACGTCTTTGAAAACATCATATTTCATATCTATGTTAACGTGATCATTGTATGCATGTCGTAAATTTAGATCGTCTTGTTTGAACAATATCAACAAGTTAACGTTGTCACGTACCAATTGTTTCGGTATCTGGCTATATGTCTGGCATAGATAGAATGTGTCCACACCGCTATGTCTCCCCATAGCAAAATACTTTCGAATATTGTTTTGTCTTTCACACGATACGTCATCGAATACGATAACAGAGTCGAGACCAGTGATTTCACTCGGTAGCGGGACTTCTTCGTTCTCGCTGTATGCATGATAACCTAAACCTTCATCAGCGAGTGATTTCATCACTGTTTCTAGCATTCTGTATTTTGGTTGAAATAATGATTTTGAAAACACGTATACGTTGCGGAAACGTAGTCCGTTGGCATCAAACAGTAGGTTGAATAGCACATTTGATTTCCCACAGGAACTTGGGCCTGTAACGATACAGCGAATACTGTTCGGTAATAGCGGGCCATGTTTACGTTTAGCACTGTCTTCGTCACCAGCCAAAAAGTCCATATCCTTTATTGGTAATTTGTTTGCTTGCTGTACAATCTTCATCTTTGTGAATACCGAAAGCATACTGTTTTCATTACGTGCTGTCACCTTTTTTATATTAGATCTTTCTTATGTATCCATGCATCGTGTTTACCATCGAAACCAAGCCAACGAACACGCACTCTGTCACCTTTGCGTTGTAACACCTTTTCCACTAGGTATACGTCGCCGACTTTGGACTTACTAATCTCGTGCTCGTAAAAACCACCTTTCAACACTTTGTTTAGATGGTCTTTTAGCAGATAAGTGACTGGGATGGTCGTGGATTGTACTTTATCCACAGTGAATATTTCGTTAGTCCAATTCGGCGTATAACCTTTGGCGAACGTCATTTTGTGCTTACTTATACGAACACGGTCACCGACTTTAAATTTGGGTGGTTTCGTTGGACTGATTTTAGGCGCTGTGTTCTTCCTTATTCGTTCCAACACTATATGTTCGTTGGCGTCATTCACTTCACTAGGTTTCATACCAATGGTTCTGTGTGTTGTATTGTTGTACGATTTCAGTAATGTAGGTAGTAGATCCAACCAGCGGTAGTGTCCTTGTTCGCTGAAAGCTCGATACATGTGGGCCTTCAGTGTGCGATTAAAACGTTCCACTATGGAAGCTTTTTTCTCACTGTAGGTTGAGTAATGTTTCACATTATACTTTTCTAGCAACGCTTGTACTGTGCTGTTGTAATACTCCTTCCCGTTGTCTGTCTGTAAATACTTCATTCGGTTAGCGGCTAGTATAGGCTTCAACGCGTTCGTCACTTCTTTCCCGGTCTTCGTTTTCAATGGTACAGCGTACGCGTACTTGGTAAACGCATTGATTACAGTCATCATATACTTGTACCCTTTGTTCACTCGAGCGTATGGTATCATTTCCACAAGATCCGCTTGGTACAAATCGTGCATACCCTTCAGTTCAACCGCGCGTCTAACGAAATTCCTTCTCGCCGCTCTGTGTAGCTCTTGCGCAATATTCTTGCGTGCGTTGTTCATGGTTTAAGATACACTAACATAATACATGCGGTTAAATAAAAACTATGTATATATATATGTATAACAGTTCCTTTGTTTTCGTTATTCATTCTCTCTCTCTCTCTCTTGCAGATCATGGCCAACCTTCAGCAGGTACGTGGGCTGATAAGCGCTATATACTAGACAACTGCTGTGATACATTCGTGTACAGCCATTATCGGATACGTGACAAATTAATTGTCGACAACTCTGCTCTCCCCGCCTGCTAACATTCCGTGTTACTTTTTCTTAACCCTTGTTAATTAGAAAATATAAATGACCTTCATTTGCTACAGATGTCAATTATCATATCCCATCGATGATACTTCAATGGTAATATAGGATGTACATGCACGGTTGATAGGTTATACAATCCCAAAACTGAACGAGTGGATGTGCAACCCGACGTGGTTCAGAAAAATCTGCTTTCAGTTGGGGTAGTATGAACAGTCGCAGTGGCATAACGGAACCCTGCGGTATGCACTATGACTCATGTTTTTAGGATAAACTTTCTGGCTGAAGAGTAGACTTCGCACCAATAGTCCATTTTAGAACGGATCTGGCGATAACTATTTCTGTGGACTTTCCTAATATATATATATTTTGTAACAGCGCTAATTCTGCCTGTGTGTATGTACATGCAAAGCTTCAGGCGATGAAAGTGAACTTTCCTGATGGCCACACCATTACTTTCACTAGTCTTCTTTGTAGCGAATATTCTGACATTGTTTGGTTCCACCTCGTTTGATACAGACGTCTTCACTTCTAATAATGTCGTTTATCACAAAATTCAACGCAGTTTCTGCTATTGAGTACAAACGTTGTGCAGAATTAACAGTGGACAAACGGTATCCGATCGTTAACATGTTGCATGTGGACACGCGATATGGGAAGTCTGTGCTTGTAACGTTGGAAGATTGTGAGATCCGCTATCGTGTATATCTACCTAAGAGGTATGCTGACGTCTTTACAGATGAAGAACTCCGTCATATAAATCCCAGCGACCTACATCTTGTGTTTCGAGGGATGAAGAACCAGACGGCGCATGTGGAAATTGTATCTCGTTAAGGTAGCAACCTACATTACTAATTTTTTTTTTGTCATTGTGTGTGCGTGTGTTTGAATGTAGTGCAGATTCTAATTTACAAGGTTTGATGAAAGGACAAAACACTTCAAGGATTGTAACGTCTTACAATGACTATAGCATATTTAAATCTGTTATCTGTTTTATTGGACCTACATGTACATGATTCAAGTCAATCGTATGCACGTTGTATGTATGTATGTGTGTGCGTATGCGTCTGTGTGCGTGTACGTCTGTGTGTGTGTGCGTGCGCGTGTGGTGTAACCCAAACGTGTGTACGTTGTATGTATGTATGTATGTATGTATGTGTGTGATTACGTTGCGTATTTAAATCTGTTATCTGTTTTATTGGACCTACATGTACATGATTCAAGTCAAACGTATGCACGTTGTATGTATGTATGTGTGTGCGTATGCGTCTGTGTGCGTGTACGTCTGTGTGTGTGTGCGTGCGCGTGTGGTGTAACCCAAACGTGTGTACGTTGTATGTATGTATGTATGTGTGTGTGATTACGTTGCGTATTTAAATCTGTTATCTGTTTTATTGGACCTACATGTACATGATTCAAGTCAAACGTATGCACGTTGTATGTATGTATGTGTGTGCGTATGCGTCTGTGTGCGTGTACGTCTGTGTGTGTGTGCGTGCGCGTGTGGTGTAACCCAAACGTGTGTACGTTGTATGTATGTATGTATGTATGTGTGTGATTACGTTGCGTATTTAAATCTGTTATCTGTTTTATTGGACCTACATGTACATGATTCAAGTCAAACGTATGCACGTTGTATGTGTGTGCGTATGCGTCTGTGTGCGTGTACGTCTGTGTGTGTTTGTGTGTGTGTGTGTGTGATATTTAACATGATTTTAATGTTGTTGTATTGTTATGTTGCAGGTTGCTTCTTCTACAAGTACGACACACAATTATATATAAACTTTCGAAAAATATCAATTTCTAATGTATTTATTTAATTGTGAATTTTATGCTGTAATAATTGACTTTCACTGCTTTTATGATGACAACGGCAATTATATAGTAAAGGAGTTGTCGGTTATGGACGTAACACGTTTTGCATGCAGACATTGGATTTTCGCCCCGCCTGCTACAGTCGTTACGCATTCGAAATACACTAGAACCAACTGTTGGTTATCGACAAACTATCATGGCCTAAGATGGGATGAAGGAGAGACACCGTACGACAATCTTGTTTCAGTGTTAACAACGTATACGAACATATATAAATATGTGTTTGTGAAGGGTCTTGAGAAAAAACGTTTTTTAGAATCGAAAATAATTCATAATCATATAATAAATCTTGATGACATTGGTTGTCCAAAAGACGTGTCATATCCCTTTCACGGAACGGTATGTCTTACACATTGCAATTCTTCTTCTACACTATGTACAAACCATAATGTGCACACACTTAGAGAGTGGATAATTAATGATTTTTCTGTTATACAAACATTTTTAATGTAAGTGTCTCATAGCATTGTTAATTTCGTTTCGCTATACACCACTGAACCTAGAGAGAGAGAGCTAAAATTATTTATTCATATTTCTAACACGTTCGAAAAAATATCAATTTTATAATGTATTTATTTAATTGTGAATTTTATATTGTGAATGTTAAAATATATTTAATCATTTAAACAAATTATGACTTTATTTTATTTCACTCTACACCTCTGAACATGTGTACAATTAATTTATTTTTTGTGAACTGTTACATCAGAAGATTTGTATGAATTTCAGCCGCCGTTTTCATGTGTGTGTATAATTTTAATTTATTTCGCTATACACTACTGAACCTATGTGTGTGTGTGTAAACTGCAACCTTAAAACAGAAGTATTGTACCAGATTGCTAAGCCGTTAACGTATGGATTTGTCATCTGTAACAACATAACAGGTAAGTAGTTCATTGACGCCAAATATATATATTTCTAACTAGGATCAATCCCACTGACTGCATTATAAAACTATTAATTAATTATTTAATACATTGAAAAATGAAGACGACGTTTTGACAACGAAAGAGAGATAGTGCTAAAATTATTTATTCATCACACCGACTACTCAATGTACGAGAGGGAGACAGGAGAAAGGGTATGGAACCTTGCATAGTTGAAACGTGTGAGAGTGAGAGAGAGAGAGAGAGAGAGGGCGTTAATATTTGTCGAATAAATATAAACTTTCTAATTTCATATACATGCGTGCGGTACTGACCACAGAGAGAGGAGAACAGTTTGAGCATAACGTTTGACAACGAGAGAGAGAGAGAGAGAGACATACACAACGTGTGAGAGAGAGAGAGAGAGGACGAATAATACAGAGGTTGGTACATCTGATCATATAGATTTAATATACATTATAACACACGACAAATTTGAACTCATGTAAAGGTTGGTACACCTAATCATATATTTTAATATACACTATAATGCCGGTGAGCATAACGTTTGACAACGAGAGAGAGAGAGAGAGACATACACACCGTGAGAGAGAGAGAGAGAGAGAGTAACAATTATGATCATATATAGTTTGAATTTCCCACCACAGAAGAGAAAGAAATGTTGGCAGATCTGCTCTATACACGCACACAATAATTTAAGATTGGTAACCCTGATCATATATTTTAATATATACACTATATAACACATACTTGAATTTCCCTCCCCCCCCCCCGCCTCAGAAAATGTTGACAAACCTGCTCATTTAAAATATCTATACACTATAATAATACTACAGAGGTTGGTACACCTGATCATATAGATTTAATATACATTATAACACACGACAAATTTGAACTCATGCAAAGGTTGGTACACCTGATCATATATTTTAATATACACTATAATGCATCGAGTTGGAACCACCCCCACCCACCACCACCCACTGATATGAAATAAAAAAACCACCCACCCAACGCCACCCACTGATATGCAAATCATCTTTCTTAAAAAAATAAAAAATTATATTCACGGATGCTGGTGGTCCATTGAACCTCATCCCACCCCCTTGATATGCAAATCAATTTAATTAAAAAAATAAAAAAATAAAATAAAAAAAATAAAAAAATTTATTCGCGGAAATTCGCGGATGCTGTGGTCCATCGGGATGCTGCGGGTCCAGCGGTGGCGGCGTCATCTCTTGAGCGTGGGAAAAAATCTCTGGCCGTGGGAAAGGCGGCATTCCTTTGTGAGCCAGAACTGTCAGTTTCCCTCTACTACCATTACCAGCACAAATTTTAAATTTTACTCTGCCTTATAAGAGTAAGATATAAGACATTTGTTTGGCTCAGTGTTCAAGAAATATAATCTTTATATGCAGGAATGAACATGGAATATGTTCATCTTTGATGGTACGTGTTGTGTTAATATTCAACATAGTTTGGTTAACATAATGATTTGGTTTTATTTGTTTTAAATTAGTAATTATTCAAACGAATTTTGTAGTGTTTTAATAATTATAATTTGCAATCCAGAATTTCCCTAAAGTTAAACAGTTTATAGTGGGTCGCTGTTTTGAACCGTTCATGTGTTCAGTGATTTGAAAGGGCTCTTAAGCTGTTCTCTGAAACTAATAACACACACTTGATATGATCTTGAAGTTCTCAAGCTATACAGTGTTATCTGGTCTATCGAAAATTTTAATAGGGCTGTATATTTTTTCTAGTCGACTGTGTTATTATCTGTTGTGGTTTCGTAACAATCTCCTCTGTACCGATTTCTCCACTTTGTAAGTTACGTAGAATTTATTATGAGTACAAAGATATTTCTTGACAGGTCAACACATTGTTTAAGGTTTTAACAGGTTTTAACATTTTAACATGTTTAGGTTTTAATATTTTTTTATAACAGTAACATTACTTAATAAGTCCTATTATTATTGTATTTTGTTAATCAAAAATTCTTTTGAACTTCGGACAAACGTTTTCCAGTAATTTATACTTTGTGTTAGTATACTATATACACTCGTATTTGTGAACGTGAAAACGTATGGGATTATTGATTGTGCTTTCGATTAGAGACGACCGAATTATTAGACAGGCTTGTGTCTTATTCTCTGAAGTATGGTGTATGAATTAAAAAAAATCACATTACTTAGTAAAATGCTGTCAATGGTAACCAAATGTTTCCTGTTTTGTTAAAATATTTAGAAACATATTCTTCTTACAATATTTTTTTAAAATTATATATACAATATTATTGAGAGATATATTGTTTGAATCTATTTCCAAGTATGGCTACTATAACTTGTTTAGGACTACATAGCACTTTTGCAAACACTAGTAGTAGAAATAATGATTACTCAGTAAGGCCTAGTATCCGTTCATTTAGTTTCATTCATTGGTACCCGATCTATCTCTGAGCTGTTTCGTACGTTGTAAATGATATCTTTATATGGATTGGCATTGTCGTGTTACACAAAACGTTTACTAAATCCATTTCTAGACCATCGATTGGCTTAGAAAATAGTTTGTCGCTTAATACTTGTCTACTAACAACCAGTCTTGGAAAAAAAAGTAGGCCTATACACTTAAGCGGCGGGATTAACGTGTGTGCATTCTGAGGTTTTAATTTCGTCGCCTTTTATGAGTAAGAGTAATATGTTGGTTTCACGTGCTTGGATCAACTGTATTGACAACTGTATTGATAACTGTATTAGCATAATACAAGAAACTAAGTCTGAAAAATTTTATTAAGTTATATTATTTTCTTGAATGAAAAATATATAGCCTATAATTGTTATAAAATTCCAGTTGCCTGTACTACTGCCTATATAATACAGTTGAAGTAGAGATTTGAAGCGGTCTTCAGTGATTGGGTAGAAAGTTGATGTAGGGCCTATAGGCCTAATCAGATAGGTCAGTGTTATGGGGAGGTGTTATTAAGTACGAACTCTTAATATCTGCCTTGCCGAACATATTTTATGGCAGACGCATCGAGCTAGTGGGCTTTGGTCTCCTGTCCTACAATGAGAACAAAGTGAGTCGTTTATTCTAAAAACATCGTGAACCCTGATTGATACAATGTAGTCTAGGCGCAATACAAGTCTGAATTCTATGTAATGGATAGAGTGACTAATAGGATGACACACTATGGTTATGGATAGTAGGCCTATATGTGTATATAACAGTAGGTATAACATATGTATGTAGGCCTATATAATAGTATTATATTATGTATATAATAGTATGTAGGCTATATTATGTATATATAAGAGTATGGGATTACTGATGAACATACAAAAAACGCAGTATTTGTGTGTCGGACAGGAAACAACAGATTTAATCTTAGAAAACAACGAACGTATAAAAAAATGCAACAGGTATAAATAGGCCTACTTAGGAATAAACTTTAATGAAGACGGAACAGATGATGCTGAAATAAAATCAAGAATAAACAAAGCAAAACAAATAATTAGATCATTCAATGCTATTCTATGGAGCACAGAAATTGGAGAAGAAAGGAAGAAAAGAATATACGAAGTATGATTAAAAGCACGTTGATGTACGGTTCCGAAACATGGAGAATAAACGAACAGGTAAAAAGAAAGTTAGAAGCTACAGAAATGGATGCTTTGAGACTAGCTGATAGAACTTCAAGGCTAGAGCGAATACGAAATGAAACGATCAAAGAAGAAATGGTCGACAAAAGACAATTATTGACTGCATTGAAGAAAAACAACTAATCTGGTACGGACACGTATAAAGAATGGGACAAGACCGACTACCAAAGAAAACAAACAGATGGATACCTAGTGAGCACAGAAAGACCCAAAAAAACATCGATAGAGGACTAAACGACGAAAACTGCAACGACAGGAAGCAATGGAGATTAGCCATTGGACAGCGTTGTAGGACGTTTTGACCCCGAATTAATAATACTAATATAATAGTATGTAGGCCTACTGGATAGTCATAAGTTAAAAAGTTAGGCATAACGCATATTATTAACATAATTAAGATATTAAGCAACATTAAGAAGGGTATCTTAACAGATGAACACAATGATCCACTATTAAATAAATACAAACAAGTAATACTAAACAGTATTAATGAAAACGTGTTTAATAGAACTAAAAAGAAACGACAGAACAACCATTTGTAATCAAACATTTTATATTTTTAATCAATTGAAAATATTATTTTTATTAACTTGTCCGCAAGAACAATAAAATACCAATTTGGCTACTTACATACATACAGCAGAATATCATTAGGCACATAGACCTATATATTTAACGCCTACAGCCTATAGCGACTATATGACAAAAAAGACATTTTTCTCGGTGATTTGACAAGGGTTTTCAGTAAAAATGAATATAGGCTACAGCAATCTAAGTAAAAAATTGAAGCATGCATTAGTAAGTAAAGAATATATTCGAACCATATGCCTATAATAATAGATATTGAAATATTTTGTAAATATCTTATCGTAAATTTTTATTAGCGGACATGCTAATAATCTGAATTTCGAAAATTTGAGATTTTTCTGTTAAAATATGGAAATTATGGCATAGGCCTAATTGTAACCTGAATCCGTAACAAGAACGATAACAAGGCCGCTAATATTTTTATAACGATGAAAAGATGGTAATATATTAAATGATGCTTTTGGTCGTAATAAAATGTCATATTTAGGAATTTTTAAATATTTCCTACGTCAGAGTGGGACATGTCTGCCTGTGATAGATCAGTAGTAGGCAAATTTTTATTGTTGATTGGTACTATTATTATTTTTAATTTGTTTTTATTAATAGACAACGTTCGAAGCTATTGATAATATTCAGTTATTATTACATGTGGGCCTATAGGCCTATCCGTTATATTGATGTATTTATCAATGTACGTTGGCGTGTGTAAGTGAATGGTGCTCACATATACGCAAGCTATTAACCTTATAGTGTTGATATAATGCAGTAATGCTTTAGTAAGTATTGAATAAATTTAATAATTTAAATTGAAGTAGCCTATTCTAGCCTACCATTTAGGAATTCAAAGTGGCCTATATTTAGCAACTCAAATAAAACTGTAGTTGTATAAAAGAAAATGTATCTATTGAGATAAATAAGTTGTATTATTAATAGGCCTATATAAATAATCTGGACTGCATGTAGGCCTATAGTCCTATACTATAGGCCTACCTACAGTCCTATACTATAGGTCTATATTTAATTTCGTAGTTATATTGAAAACTCACTCACAGATTTATGCAATTAGCCTACAACTGAATACTTCGTTATATTTACATTATTAGGCTACATAATAAATCTTTAATTATACGAATATTAAAGATGGAAAAAATGTTGCCATTTTGATAGTTTAGGGGGAGCTTAGACATCCAGTTTTGTGATAAAAATATATTTTACAGCAGACAATTTATTCACTTGTAACGGTTAGAAAGTAAAGTACCAATAATAAAAACAGAGGCTTTCAAACATTAGGCCGACTAAGATTACTGTAGTAGGCATATTGTTATTACAGTAGACAAAAGTTACGGATTAGGCGTACATTCTAAGTTCACTATCCTCGTAATTTAATGAAACGTTTAGTGCATGTGGTTATGGATCTCAAAAAAGTCAGGATACATCTGAAAATAATATAAATAATAAACTTAAGAATACTACAACAAATATCAGTGTGTTGGAAGAATACTTGACGTACCGTTTCCTCGCAGAGGAGCGACGCAACTGTCAGGGCAAATTTTGTCAGAGCCGGTACAGTGAAACATTTCTCATTAGGGAGAACGCAAATTACTTTCAATTTATAATAACACAGTAGAAACATGTGTTTCAATTAACTGCGATGCCGACATTAATACTGCATTCGCGGTTCAGCGCAGACTGTATTATATAATTATTAGAATTTACATTCAACGCTCTCCGGTAATAAACATTAAATTTATGAGAATGATTTGGTTTATGGTAGACTGCACACGCGGAACAGAACCCTTGTGACCCGCTGCACTGGACGAGAGGGATACTTTTTTGTCTTGCATAAGCCATTTTTGCGATCCCCCCCGGCGTATGTGTGTGGTGTGACAATAGAAGAGAATGAATGACATTAAGAGGTTGTATAGAGAATGCATTTCCAAGATGGTCGTAGCGGCAACGGTGATCAGGTATGAAGAGGCGGGGATTTGCAGACCAAGTCCCGCCCTCTCTGTTCCTTTTATTTTAAAACATTTCCTTGATACGGAGGAAAACCTCTATTGTTTGTGTGTGTGTGTGTGTTGTGTGTACCGTACACAAGAACATCAATGTGTCAGACATGTTTTGTCCTTAATAATTTTTCTGGTAATGTGAACTTTTATTTGGCCATAAACTAGGTTTACTGGTGCACGTGTGTGTGATTCCTTTAAATAAAATGCACTGCTCGCTGTCCATAAAGGCTTCACCATGACCGCTATACAACCACCGTCTCCTGCTCACTGGACCGGGATAATGGTTTCTCTAATTTTAGTGTTTTTCCTCGTTCTTATAATAATACACCTCGGCGTTTACTAGCCGTGCGAAACGCCCGCCAATGTTTCTCTGGCATTCAGAGAAACGGATCCGCGCCTTTGCAGTGCGCATTGGAATTCTTTTGTACTCTTGCACACACATCTCTCTCCTCTCATTTAATCACTCAAGCGTGGATGCCTCCCTCTTCTCTTTCTCAGTTCGTCTTCTTTCTCTATCCTTACTCACTCCCACCGTTTACAATTCTGTTTTTACTACTTTGCGACTAGTGCGGTAACACTCCGCGATTTATATAAATACCTCCACAATACTTCAAAATAAAACATGACGCCTCAAACATATTTTTTATATTAGAAACATGCAAACTTGCGTTAAACCTTTTGGCAGGGTTGAGATTTTTTAGTGTATCAAATAGTTTAATACTTTATTAGTCACATGAAAATATTCAATTAGAAAAGTACGAAGCCTATACACCCACCCCAAAGAATCCTAATTAGAAAATAAATGAAAAGTTTGCAATTAAATAATTTTCTATTTGTTTGAAGCATTAATTTTTAAAATAGGAAACAAGTTACAGTAGGCTATAAATTTTAAAACTAGAAATTGCTATACGGATTTTCAAAGAATGTAAGTTTTAGGGGGTTTTCAATTTAGCATAAATATTTGTGTTATTATTATATTATTATTAAGCATGAGGATGATCTAATAACCGTCTAGACACATTTTGGTCGCTATGGAAAACGTCATAGGTACAGTTAGTCACTTATTGGAAAGTTCTGCATGGTCATAACCTGGCAGCAAACACACACACACACACACACACACGCACACAATAATAAATTATTTTTAGATTATCCATTATATCTGAAAAAGTGTGACAATGTGACGCATAGGCCTATACTTTTCTGTTCTCTATAACGGCGGATATAGATTAAAAATAGCCCAAGTAATTATATTTCGAAAAATTAGGCCTAAAGTTTAAAAACTTTATATGGTACGCTTTTTCACGCCACGATAGAATAGCGCTTGTTTCTGGAACTTCAGTTGCTTTGTCCATAGATAGTCAAATTGCACCCAAATTACATCATAATTAGGCTAAGGTATTATGCCTTACGGTTAAGTAACTTACGTACGGCGTTCCGTTCAAAACAGTGCAGTTTATTAGGGTACCCAAAGACCTACACTTCACTGGAAATTTGACTTTCGGCACGAAACAGTAATTTTTACAGTGTTTGCACTGGCACAATTTGTAGAGACCTATGTTCATTTATCTTACTGAAAATTCGTCGTGGATAAACAGTTTGTTAGTGTATGTAGGCTACATAAACAAAATAAGTTATGTGTGGATCCGACGTGAATAGATTGTAAGTCATGGAGTGGTTGAGCAGTCAATTAATATTGCTTAGAAATCGGAATTTTTACATATAGGCTAGATAGACTTGTACCACCGTCTTTTTTGAATTTGTGTGTCTCTCATGTTTACAATGATCACTGTGTGATACAGTGTTACATACTTGGCTACTGGTATGTTGGAACATGTTACTATTGGCTTCTTGTGACCAATGGATAGTGCTTTATATTCATCTTTTACAGATATCAGTAAATATCCGATTTAACGTCGACCGATAAGGAGTTGTGTGTACCAAAGAACGTATGGCCGTGGTTTAATGTCTTGAGGTTGCGTTCCACCTCTCAGAAGACTAGGACTACTGTTGTCTGGCGCTGCTAACTACCGCTTTTCTGTTTACATAGCCTATCGGGAAATGCCCCTCATCGTAATCTATAATATCAAGTCCATTAGCGACTTGATACTGGTATAATACTCGAAACACGTTGTCAGAAGCAGGCAACACAGTCATACAGATCAAACGTTTTACTACTGCTATGTAGTCTATAACCTCTCACGACAAATATAAAATAAGATCTGTTATCGAAGCAAGGTCGTTTGGGCTAATTTATTCATTTGGTGGTTTAATTGTTTCTGCGGTGCTTTCCACCATTTTCAAGCCAAAGTTGAGCTTCACGTTGTATATAGCTTATGTAAGCTAAAGATGGTACGATTTGGTAATTGCAAACGAGTTAAAATAAAACTGAAATATAAGCCTATTTCCCGACTTCAATTTAAATAGGTCAAAATTTTTTATAAAAGTGTTTCTTTAATGAACGTTACCACTGTATACCGTCTACTAACTTGTATTACTGCATGAATCATGTTGATGCATGATTAAGCCTCTTTTGCGAAGAAAGTAGGCATTCATTATGTGGTCATAAAGCGTTACTGGTCCTCTCGTCCGATGAGTTTAACACAGAAAGCAACAGACGAAGCAGACAGTCGTTGTTGAAAAACAGAATGAAGGAGACGCAGAAACCAAAATTAAGCAATATGAGATTACACACACGCGCACGCGCACGCACACACATGATTATAGAATATAAGAAAAATATCTTGTATGTCCTTCCTGACTTCTGGGATGTGTAGAACCGAGTTACTGACCACATAAACATTTGTGATAATAACTAATCATTACCTAACAGTACCTAAGAAATAGAAACAGAAATAGCCCCCACGTCAATCAACTAGTAGTCAATCAACATTAGTGTGTTGAGGGTTGCAGTATAGGCCTATAACGACATGGGTTTGCTATTAAGTGACTGTCAGTGTCAGTGAATTAGTGATTTTAGTGAAAATGTTCGTTTATTACAGACGTATTTTGAACTGTGAATGATGCATATCGTATTGGAAGTTGAACTGTTGAATCGAGTGTAAGTAGGGTGGATTATAAATAAAATTTGTTATACCTTTTCTGACTTGTTTGGATTTAAATCTACGATTTGTTAGTTGATTGTGAACACAAAGTTTTGTATGGATAGCCATGTTTTATACATTCAAATTTTAATTATGATTTGTTCGGCACATTATAATCACATCTGGATTTCTTCACACAATTACACCCTTTATACATGCAGTTATTGATTGATGTTGTTAAGGTATGGGTAAAAATAATGAATAATTTAAGTACAGGAGCAAACACATGCTTTATTGAAGGAACAGTTTAGTAGCAAGTATACATAAAACGGACACACGAAATACACATTACAAGAGCACATTTAAAACTGAACCTGAACTTGTCGAGTGCATCTCTATTAATATAGACAAACAGCTTCCAGATCTTTCCTTTTATTTAAAACTTCGAGAACATTACTTTTCTAGACTCTCACAGTAAACGCGCATGTGTGCGGGTTGAGGCCCCGCCCAGGCAGCTAGACCTCCCACTGCACAATACAAACTTTCACTTCTACAATGACAGGTCCACTTACTTAAGAATGAATGTAGAGTTTTCCAGTATACTCTCAACAGCTGTCACGTTTATTCAATCTTCACTGAGTCTATACTAAGTTAACTTCATATAAATTAAGTTCACATTTCTACATAGTTACTTAGTTAATAACAGGTAGCCTATTCAGTTAAGTTGTAGCCGGTACTGCGAGAGTGGTAGGTTCTACAAGTCCCCTCAAAAACACGGCAAACACAGAATTACAGCAACAGTAACGACTATAAATGCTGCAGATATACCAACATCACCACCACAAAAACAACAACATTAATAATAAAGTAATAACACACAAGCAATAGTTAAAAAGATAATCATGACGTTTATGGATTTTAACGAACACACGGACTCAATATATCGTAGGAAAACTAACAGAGTCTTTTGAAATCAAAACAGCGGTGAGACAAATAGACGGTCTCTCCACAAAACTGTTAAATTGCATTGGAGAAGGTCCATGGCGGGAAAAGATGAGTCAGTAGAACATTCCGAACGGATTCAGATTAGGCCACCGAAGGACTGGGTTTAATTTTGAATAACTCACCTTGCAGACTATATAGTGTTCTTCTCCAAGAATTTACAGATTGGAACTAAACAAATAGAAATTATGAAAGTGACAGCAGCAAAAGCAGTTTTACAAATATCTTCAGAAAAACAGAGTTTATGACCCGGGACACCAAAAATTCAACCTGGAAAGTGAGGAGTAAATATGGCCATCTCAAAAGAGTTCAAAAGTTTAAGTTATTGGTGAGGTCATGACGTTAATTGTTTTAAGGTGTCCATAGAAGCAATTCTCCTTTTCGTAATCGACATTTTCTTAACATTTTAATACAAATCTTGGCCTAAAAAAATGTAAACTTATTTGCTGATACTTTTTTGGGTCCCATGATTTTTCTTAGAAAATTTCTTTCTTTCTTTTCTATTTTCGAGTCATTTACTAGCTTTGCTGCATACAAGAGTTAGGTTTGACTACCGTACTGTAGTGTCTGAACCAGTCGGTTTGACGTATAATCTGGATTTGCAATTCCAAGTCTTCCGGCATGGTTCGAAACCTATCTATATCTTTCTCGCCCTTCCTTCAATCGTCGCTTTCATATTGATTCGGTGTCAGAGTCCCACAAGTAGGCTTAATTGGGTATCTGAGCTCGTTTTATATCGCCATATTTGGTCGTCATGTTCCATGTTAGATCTCCGGTGTTCAGGTTCATGTACTCTGTTTTTCAAAAGATGTTTGTAAATCTACTTTCACTGCTGTCTCTTTCGGGACTTCTGTTTGGTTCCAGAGTCTGAATTCTTGCCGAAGAACACTACATCGCCTGCAAAGGCAAGACATTCAAGTTTAAACCCAGTTTTAACCCTTTGGTGTCTGAATTTGTACTGACGTCTCCTCTTGCCATTTACGAATGATCTTCACCAAAACATTATTAAACAGTATTGGAGACTGACTATCTCTTTCTCTCACTCTGTTATGATTTCAAAAGGCTCCGTCAGTTCTCCGAAGAACTGTGATCAGGAGTTTGTTAATGCTTGATGTATCAGCGTATTTGTTTTGTCATCTGTCCCGAACTCTTTTAGCACGTTAATCAGCGTAACCTGGTCTATTTACACATTTTAAAGTCTACAGAAATAGTATCTAGTATGTATATTATTATTTTTATTTTTACAATAGTATGACTACATATTTTTATTTTTACATAATGATGTTTTTGTAAATAACAAATGTAACAATGACGGTCATCATAATAATACTATTATCAATAATACTAGTATACTACTAATAATATTATTACGACGGTCTCCTTGATCATCGTATGGTACAGTGAAAAACAAAATACAAGACACCAATGAAATCACTAATAAGCAGTTTTAATTAATTGCAGGTATAATACTCCGAACACTAATTAGTGTTTTCCGACACGTTAATTAATCAACGGACACGTCATGGACAACAAAATCCAAGAACAGTTTTAATTATCACACTTAACAGTATGTAATCAACAAGTTATTCAACAAGATTATATTCGTACAGTAACTCAAGATAATCTTTCCACACAAATAATAATGCCAATTATAAAGAATTCCGCACTATAATCACTTTTCACTAATACACTACTTGAGACGCACTGTGTAAATCTCCGGGATAAAACTCAACTGATTAATCGCTGACGTAAGACTGACTAAGCGGCAGCTGTCGTTGTTTAAATAAGTTGGTAGGTAACACAAGTGTTCCAGAATAATCCATAATTCACGTCAACACTACTCAAAACACTAGAGCGTAATTGATTGCGGCCTTGAACACAGTGTGGCGACCGGTACCCTATGGTCTGGAATAGCCTCGTTGCGGCACGTTAAGGGTCAGTACGCACACAACATTACAGCCGGTTCTGCTGGGATACCCGTGAAACATGTAGAACGTTCTGTAATGGCGTAACACTGTCCCTCTCCTTAAGCCTGTTCGTCCCAACTGGCAAACCATCACTGAAGTAATACTTGGCCAGGCGATCTAAGTGGACGAGCTTGCGAAGAACAATTCTCCGGTTATTCGAATTCAGTCTCGTGTGACCCGAACATCAAGTTCCAAGGAGCATGAGTCTTCCGCTCAACCATTAGTTTTGCTGGAATCACTCCCGTTGCGTCATGTACTGATGACCTATACGCCAGTAGTTGGTCCAAGTATAATTGGTTCTCGTCAACAACCTCTTGCGTAATTTCATCATCAGCAACGTTTCCATCGGGCGTTTCCATTAACTCAGGAAGAAGCAAAGGGTTTTTTCTCGACGCCTATAGTTGGTTTTCCATTCACTTATTTTGTTATGTTGCACAATGGTATTTCCTCTGCTCGTTTTTTCTTCCATTTCCGCTTGACCACACCTGTTGACTTCTTCTTCGGCCAATGCCACTTGCTTCATCGAATGGTTGGCGGACCCTGTCATTTCACCCCTACAAAGATTTATAGGACCAACCCTATCTTTCCTGTCTTGGCCCACCCTCAGGACATTCTCAAGTCCGCAACGAATCCGTAGGCATTCATAATGTCCGTTCCAAGAATCACTTCATTGACAATGTCTGCAACGAGCATTTGGTGGCTAAACTCGAGAAGACGCAGACGTACACGTACGTCTACCCTTCCTAGCATCTTGACGGGTCATCCAGTCACAGTCTATATTGTACAAGAGCTAATTTGAAGCTGACGGTTGCTGACTACGTCGGGGAGAACAATGGACACTGTTGCGACCGTGTCAACTGTAAACGTGTCAACGTGTAACTGATGTTGGTTTACCTTCCGCAAATCCATTAACGATCGGGTTTCCACTGGTCTTATGTAACGTGGAAACTGTGTGCTGTTCTGGGCTTTACTTCTCCAATTGGTGCGAACACTCTCTTCTCTCGGTATTTTCTTCTCCCAACAGTCTACCGGTAGATGACCACGTTTCCCACAGTTGTAACACTTCGATCTTCTGTCTTTTCCCATCGTTCAAATCGTCGCGGCGCTCTTGAACTTCTGAATTGTTTGTCCGACAACATTGTTTTTCTGCACCCATCGTAACGGCAATGTGATAGTGAGATACTGTGACTACAGTGTGATGGTATATACCCATTTATGTAGCGGAACGCTAACTTGGCAGCTTCAAACTCGAGGACGTGAACAATAGCTTCTGAGCTATTTCGGTGTCTTGCCATTCGTAACTCTTGCTGAAGTTCACGATCTCCGATGCCATCAATAAATGTCTGCACCGCAAACCTTATTCGAAAATATTCTGGTGCTTCAGAATAGGTCAATCTAATCAGTCTGTTGATACTTGCTTCAAACTCTTGAAAACTCTCCCCTAAACATTGTAGCCTTGTTCTCAACTGAGCGCAGTACACATCGCGCAAATGTTTATCACTATACTGTAGCTTTTATCAATTCGGCATGGGTGTTCTGGCTGTCATGTGGCACTTTCTGTAGTAGCTCTGCGGCAGGTCCTTTTATAGCGAGAACGAGTGAAACTGCCTTCTCTTTATCTGTTCAATTATTTGCACATGCGGCGGCTTCAAATTGCTTAAGGTACGTCGACAAGTGACTGCTTCCGTCAAAAGTGGAAGCTTTGACATGAACGGGTCCAACTGCAGGAGAAGTGACTTTCTCTGTTGTCTTATTTTCCATGTCTTTTTCCTGTCTTTATCATTGGTACAGTCAGTTCAGAAATTTGTTTTGGTTGTATCTTCATGAACTGCTCCACTTCACTCTTAATCTGCTCTTTTATATTTGCAATCGAGTCTTCTATTTTTGTTGACATAGCTTTTTCCACATTCTTGACAGAAAATTTTATTTCAGCTATTTTATTAGACATGGATTATTCTACGTCTGATATCCTAGTAATTTAGTTATTAAGCTCACCTCGTTATAGACCCAACTCTGCAGCGGTTTGTTCTTGCATCTGCTTTTGCTCCTGTATTAACACTTTGATGTCATCTGTTTCGCGCTTCCGTTCCTCTGCCTGTCGTCCTTCAAACTCGAGCAACAGTGTTTTTGTTTTTCTCCTGTTTCCAGCATTAGTGCTTTCTGTCGTTCTTCTAATCGAGCAGTAATGCTTTCTGGCGTTCTTGTGTTTCCAGCAGGAGAGTTTTCTGTATCTCTTCCGCTTTCTCATCCTGTCGTTTTTCTGCTTCTTCCGCCTCTTGTCGGCGTCATTGTTCTGTCTGCAACAGTAGCGCCTGGAATTTTTCCATCATCTGATTGGCATCCATTGTTTACCGATTAATTACAAATTACACAAGTCTTGTATAAAGTGTCCACTGTTTATACTGTTAACGGTTCTGTCGCACTTCTGAAACCACTGTAACGACGGTCTCCTTGATCGTCGTATGATTACAGTGGAAAACAAAATACAAGACACCAATGAAATCACTAATAACCAGTTTCAATGATCACAATTAACAGCTTATAATCAACAAATTATTCAAAAAGATTATACTCGTAAAATAATTAAAGTTAATCTGTCCACACAAATAATAATGTCAACTATAAAGAATTCCGCACTAAACACTTTTCACTAGTACACCATTTGAGACGCACTGTGTAAATCGCCCGACATAAAACTCAAATGAGTAATCGCCGACGTAAGACTGACTCTAAGCGGCAGCTGTCGTTGTTTAAATAGATAGCACAAGTGATCCATAATACGCGTCAACACTACTCAAAACACTAGAACGTAATTGACTGCGGCCTTGAACACAGTGCGCCGACCCGGTGTGGTCTGATATAGCTCGTTGACGCACGTTAAGAATCACAACATTACAGTTGGTTCTGCTGGCATAGCCGAGAAACATGTAGAACGCTCTGTAATGGCGTAATAATATAATGATACTAATAAAATATAATCTGTATATTGTAGATAGTTGTAAAATATAATCTGTATATTGTAGATAGTTGTAAAATATAATCTGTATATTGTAGATAGTTGTAAAATATAATCTGTATATTGTAGATAGTTGTAAAATATAATCTGTATATTGTAGATAGTTGTAAAATATCCACATCACCGAGCATTCCATAATCTAGGACAATGTGTAGTGTACCACTTATAGTATTGCGCGTATATTAAACTGATAATGAGATGTGAATCAGTCATGTAAAACAAAAGAGATTCTACGATTGAAGCAGGTCCACACAATTGTGGTTGGTTAGTAAGCCATAATGAAAGTTAGATATGACACAGTAAACATTTCAACTCCACCTGTTGTAACCTACTTCGGAACAGACTGGTCTGATTATAATCATTTTTTTTTACCTTGTAAACAACTTAACAAATATGGCAAAAATATACATGCGTGTTGTTTTGCATATGCGAGTACCTGTTCCTCTGTTGTGAAATGTACAGATCGTATTTGCAATGGAAATGCGAACCAATTCCTTTACTGTACCCGACTCTCTTCATATCCTTCTATTGTGTTACGTTCTCCCCTCTCTCTTTTTGACTTTTTTTACAGCCACATGTAGACACCGGGCGCGTACGGGCGTGAGCACACTCGCACTCACATAGCAATTCACGAGATACGGTATTATTCAAAGTTAAAATATGAACCCTAACAGACAATTGTGTATAAAGTCGTCTTACCGAACAAGATAAATCAGTGAATACGGTAATATACGGCTTGAACATGTGGGTCACTTGCTCGGTTCTCTATACGTCACCTGTGTAGATGACGTTAGGACGGTAGAATCATGGGGTTGGACAACATCTAACGGTGTCAATACCTTCTTGGCTGACGCAACTTCGAACAGAGAAATATATGAATACGCTTTTTATGAAATATTATTTATTGTTTTAGCTTTTTATCATAAGTTACGAGTACATACCATTTTAGACATTTACTTGACCAAATTCTTGTGTTATGAACCGACGAGATCATGACGGAGTTTAGTAGGCTACTCCATCCTACTTTAAACGTATTTCACCATAAAAAACTATACATATGAAAAATGTACAGTAGCTGCTTATAAAATAAAATAATTAATTTCAAGCTTTTAACCAGTACAGTAACGAAACCAACGCCTATTTTTGTTATTAAAAGGTTATAAAAACAGTTTAAACAACAACATAGGGTTTGTAGTAAACCCTAGACTATGTAGCTACTAGGTAGGCCTATCTAGGTACTAGGTAACTTTAGTTCATAGCCTAATACTTTAACATTTGATAGGCAATTTTTAAAAATTGTAATACATCAATTGGAACTGAATTCTACACTTTCAAACGTTTTGTATGGAAGGATCCGTTACACTTATTTCTGAGATGTTGTTTCAGTTAGAAACCTTGAAATTGTTGAATCGTTGGTTTTCACCAGAAAAGGCTTTACAACCTATATAGAAGCGGGGTAACTTATGTATCCGGGTCAGGTGATTAAGCTAATCCTAGAAGAAGGAAGGGAAAGGAGGAGAGGCATAATGGTTTCATTTTTAATAATATTTGCATTTTTCATTAAAGGAGCTGTTTACAGCAATTAAGAGTTCTTATCAGCTTACAAAGTGTCAACAATTTATAATTTTAACGAACTTCTATAAAGGTAAACTAGGAGTGATCAATTTTAACGAACTTCTATAAGGGTAAACCAGGAGTGATCAGGAGGGTCCGCCCTTACAAGCCCGATAATGCCATATGGAAGCAAAGTTTTGACATTGTACGAGAAGATGTAAACAAGAGAAATGCAATGGCTAATGAGATTTATAAGAAAAATTAGGAGAAACAAGGCTCATGTAAGCAATGAAATAATATAAAATGGCAGCTTAAGTTAGAATCGATTACCAACAAAGTGTGTGAAGTATACTGGAGATGGTATGTATGTGTCAGTAGGATGGTACAAAATAGAATAATTCTAAGAGAGGGTGTGGAGCCAAAATTTAAGGGAAAAAGAACAGAGAGTCCAAGAATAGCTTGGATGGGAGAGGTAAAAAAAGAAGAAGAGAAGGTGTTCTAGAGAACTGCGGGGTAGAGAGGTCTGAACGGAAAAGTGTAAAAGACAGTGGTAAACATGGAATGGAAGTTTGGTTAGGTAGTGTATTAAGAAAACTTAATAGCTTATGTGTGTACAAAAGAAGACGTTCTGTAATTAATATACAGTATTTTGTTTTATATGTGTATTCATATGTCTCTGTAGTTGGTATTTTAATTTATTGAGTTTGAGTTTATATTGTATTGTGAATTGTATGTTTTGTATTTGTAATGTTGGCACGAGTATTTTGATACCGTAAGTAACTGTCCGATACCACACATCAGGAGGGGGAATCTAGATTAAATAAATAACGTAGTAAGTAAATAAATTGTAACAACTTTGATTTTATTTTTATTCTTTATTGATGCTTCCATTCACTTATGTGACTCAGAACAAGGAAACGCATTTAACGTATAATTACCATATTTACTTGTACATCGATCACCGATAATCTGACACAACTTTTCTAGGTTTTAGCTTAGGTTTTACTTTTTTCTGTTTAATACGCGTTTTACTTTTTTCAGTGAATGGCTCGCCGTGGACGCTTGGTGCTAAAACAAATGTTTGAGAAAATGTATGTAAACGGAAAATCAGGGTTGTTATTAATTACCCATAATGCAAGAAAAGAAATTATTACTGCTTTTCTGCTTAAAAAGTAAAAATGTTTTGTACAAAATAGTGAGAAATAAATGAAATCTTGTGTCAAGAGATTCTTTGTACATACATTATACGGTTTGAGTCATGGATAATCAACAATTCAATAATAATGTAACAACTCTGTGACGCTTATATTTTTGGTATCAAACGACCGGTTTCCGTCGCCTGAGAGATGTCAAGCGTTACATTTGTTAGCGCCGTTCTTACACTAATTACACGCGTCTCGTTTTGTATTACGTGCGGTATACACCCATTTAGAATGTATTAGGTTAGATTAAGCTTTCCGATTACCCAGTTATTATCTGTATTCCACTGTCATTTAATACGATGTAATTTAATGTTACTTCACTGTAAAATACTGATTTCTCACTGTTTAGGTGATGGCAATCTGACAAAATCACTTATGTTATAGCCTATGAAATATAAAATACGATTATTCTGTTTTTTTTTCGTAATATTTAAACATAGAATTCTTTATTAATAAATCTTGTAAGATAACTTAAAAACCTTACAATATGATGAACGTTCTCACTATTTCGTTAAAATATAATATATTTTAGAAACGTTTTGTGTAACACGTGATACCTGTTTTAGCTCTACCAGACCTTTAGAATACCTGGCATTCAGACTGGTGTGAAATATGGATAGCATCCGTATTATCATTTTGTCTTTTCCGTTTCTTCTACCAGATGTTCATTGCGCATATAACATTTGAAACAAATTGCCGTTTTGTAGGTAATTCCGAGTCAACTTGCTGCTCATGATTTTTTTAGTGAAAAGGCAATTATTTATAAAATGTAAATAACTTTTTCTTGAAACGTACAGTCTGTAGTATTACGTACACTCGCGCGCGCATGCTCTTGTAGAAACATATTTGCTCCTATTCTACCTACTACATAATACATAATAATATACATAATACGTGATGCATAATATTAACTAAGTGAATAACTAATTATGGTGACACTACTACTACTACTACTACTATTACTACTACTACAATAGTAGTAATAGCAACAATAAGTATAAATGAATAAGCCATTAATAACACAGGAAGATCTACAGTGGATTATAAGAAGACTGCATAATTGGTAAGCTACTGGTGTCGATGGAGTATAGAACTTTCGAAGGAAATAATCAGATCATTAAATGAACCTATAAACGACTAAATAAGTAAATTATTAAATAATTAAACTGAAACACCTAAATTCCTTACGCAAGCTATAACATAGGCTACTTAAGACCAATACTGAATCCCAACACAAGGGACTACATGTTTTAAGGAAAATAGTGAAACACACAGAAAACAAAAATTATAGATCAATCACATGCTTAAACACTACGCAAATTAATTAACAGTAGAAATTATTGATAACAATAAATTAAAGCAGATCAAAATGGTCGTATCTGAGAGTGTTGATGCTGGACGTTATGACACTTGCTCTGAATGACATTTGCTCGGAGGCCGAATGTAGTGACATTTGCTCGGAGAAACAATGGTTCTAGGAAATTCATAATGATTCCAGGAAGTTTAGTATGGTATAAAGGAGTTACATTTGCACAGAAACCAACGATTAGTTTTAACAACTGTTACCTGGTCAATCTGACTACATAAGCCCAAAAATGACTCCTTTATTTCATCCAACAGTTAATTAAAAAATAGATCGTTTATATTGACGACATTCAACTAATCATTTGGTAACATTATTTGCAGTTCTTTTAGTTAGCCTGATCAAATTCTCTGCGCTTAAGTGTCAGATATTTTTATACTGTCACTGACATTATTAGTTACATTAATTACAACTAAATATAATTAATTGCAATTATTACATCATATTGCATTATAATTATGTAATTTCGTTAATTATATGCCTTATTTATGCCTACTCTTAACATTGAACACATCATTATTTGTTATTATTATTATTATTATTATTATTAAATTCCTGTTATTATTTTGTTGTTATTAAGTGCATTACGGACGCGCGCGCACAAAATAAAAAAACACGCACACACAAGCACAATTACAATTTTGAAGCTTCCCATATTGAAAGCTTCAGGCACAAGTACTTTTCAGGTGTACCAGCGTTCTTTTTAGACTGCTTCATTTCAGAAACATTCGTATAAAGTACTACCAGTCGATTTGTTATAGTAAATCCTAACCAATATGTTAACTTTAGACTGCTTTTGTCGTCACACCATTTAATTTACAAAAAAAATTTCTTTCCAAGCTGTGATACCGTGAAATTGTAGTTTATTGATGTACCTTTCACTATTTTTCATTAATTCTCTTTCACTTTACTTGCTGATCAACGCTCTCCGAAAAGACACCGAGTACTACGGTCACACATTTTACAGAATATCCCTCAATCTTAAAGTCTAGAAGAGAGGAACCCCTGTTGCGAAGATAATATCAATTCATTTCCAATGTTTTGAAGGTTTGGGGAACTTTCGAACTTAGCTTTCAGTCACAAATTTCAGTAAAAAAACATCTCTGAAAAATTCGTATAAATTGTAAATATTGTAAAGGAAACAAATTGTAATTATTGTATAAACGACTCTTTGCATTGTATATCAAGTTATTAAAAAGAACTAAACAAAAAGTATTAAAAAAAATGGAAAAAAGGTTTCCGGGATCTATAAAAGACTACCTTTCCATGGTGTTCTCTAGAAACGGTACACTGTAGCTAAACGACTCCTTAAAAAGTATAATAAAATAATAAATAATTAAAATAAAAACCTAGCACACATCTTTCTTCGCTATTTATTCTTATAGTCTTCGCCTTAATAAAATTTAAACTATTATAATTTAAATTGATAATACAGGCCGTCATACTAGAATATCGCAGATGAAGAAGCACACACGTAGAATAGAATTTAGCATTTTATACACATTTGTGGAAAAATCAGAATCCTCCTTATCCGGCTAGTAAGATTCAAACTTTGTCAATATATTAATTAAACAGGACTGGATGAATTAAGTAGACAAAGTAATTGTTTAATTGGTATACACCTGTATCCTGTGTGATGCGGGAGCGTGTGTGTGTGTTCGTTTACGTCTGTTTTATCAGCTCGTTGATAGCACACGTACGTTCTGAGCAAATGTCACTAAGCGCAAGTGTCACTCCGAGCAAGTGTTCCAACCCCCTGTAACTAACAGTCAATAATAGATACTGTACTTACGGGTCTAGCGAAGCATCATGAAAGGAATATTTCAGTAAAGCTGAATATTGTAACGATAAAGACTCTTATCGTCTGTAAAAGTGTGTTTTATTGTGTGTTAGCCCCACACGTTGTAGTAGTTACTTCGTGTTTATCTCTAACCGTCGTACTTTTCCTAACTTCTCACGCTGACGATGTCCGTAGCGAACGCACGAATTACCAGTACCGATATCTCACGAGTGTAATCCTTACCTGTCCTTCAATGAGTAAATTTATTTCCCGGGCGGCGCCAAATTGTTTATGAAAACAATTAAAACAGTTAAACTGAGCGGTCGTTCTATGCGGTGATGACTAATTCAAATTACCCTCTCAAACTGGCAGGCATTTGAATCTCGCTTGTAGTTCGTCGTGTGCCGACGTCTAACGCTGGCAGACAATTTTGCTCATCGCTAAAGTACACAAACTTTATAATACAATTTATAATGAAATAAAGGACGGTTATTACTAATCAGTACTAGTTTATTAATGTGAAATAGTTAATAGTTATTCAGTTAGATACAAAAATATACTGTTATTAAATAATGTTGCCCCGGCAATAGATAGACAATATCTCAAGGTTGGCTAAGTTGATTGAATCGTTTCTAAATCGACATGGCTGCCGTCAAGGTTTATTTTCTACAGTTCATTCAATCATTGAGTCCTTTTGATTACGAAAAAATATAAATAAGATGTTAATAAAGTACACTATCTTACATCAATGGTACTTATATACTATTAAAGTTAAATACAATTCGTTTTTTAAGTGTTAAAAAGTGTTTGTTATAATTTCGTACTTCTTACACAGGTTAAAATTATGTTTACATACAAGTTTAATATTCTTATTAATTTACAAAATCATTGCTTGTCTGTTATTCTCTTATTTCTTTTTCTGTCTTTACTCTAATGATTAATATTATGTTTGTAAAATTTATCTCCTTTCTTATATCTATTGCCATTTCTTATAACGTGTTTATCACTTAATATTACTTATAAAACATAACACAAAAATTAGGTTTATGGTCTGTTTACTTTTCAGCCATATTCCTCCTTACAAACTCAACTCTTTTAACTGAACAAATAACTATTTTGGTGAATAACATTATCACACCATTTATTCTATCTTGATAATCATCCCTTGAATTTTATTATTAACATGGGATGTCTTATTTTCATTGCACTCATAGTACTAGTTTATTATGAATTAACACTATTATATTAATGGTCTGTCCATCTTTTACTATCTGTTTTATTATCTTTGTTTCCTTTTTCTTATTATTGTGAATTGTTTACTCTCTCACTTCTAACTTCTAACACTTACACGGTTTATCACTTTCACTTCCTACCTATCTCTCACTTTTGGGTTTTTATTATTTTATACACAATTGATAGTCTGTTAACAATTTTATGTTTTGATTTTCTTATCATCGTAGGGTTATTATCTTATCATCGTCGATACGATCATTAATCTTCCATCATTTATACTTTGGATTGAATCTGGCTTCTTTTTCAATTAAATTGGATAAAATAAATAGTTTTGAATATTAAAATCTGGTTTATTAGTTCTCTTGGGTTAACTAATTCTTTATTAGACTTCTTGCATCCACATCTCGTTAACTTTTGCAGTATTTATTAGTATTTTAATTGAAAATTGAGTCGAATATGGTTTGGCTTCTGTATCTCTTGATCGTCAATAATGGACTCAAGTTTTATAACGGAATTAGATATAATAACGTTCCGTTGTTATGGCAACTGTCTATACTCTCATTGGTTGATTACATTTATGTCTATTGTTATAATATTTGAATTTTAATTCAAAATGAATAAATATTTTCTGATGGCTATTATTCTTCTGTCTTCTTATCAATGGATTAGATATTATCATAACTGTTTCTATTTTCTTTCAAAGATCATTTTGACATCCCACAAAGCTGGGTATTTCATGTATTAAAGTTTTGACAAAAATGTTAATATTATATTATTACATTTCTTTCTTATTTTATGTTTTTAATCTAACTCTGACATCTTAATATGGTTAACTAATTGTAATTAATGAGTTACTTGCCCTGAATTTTCTAAAACAGTAGTTAATTTCTTACAATTTGTTTATTTTGCATTTATACAGTTAGGCACTTTATAGGCCTAAGTAGGAATTGGCTATATCTTCTTATTTTACACAAATTAATGATTATTTTTTATTTACATGTGTTTTGCTTGGTGTCACTTATGACTTATTTACTTTTTGAATTAATTTGGGCTGTTTTACAATAATTGAATGTTCTTATTAATTTGCAAAATCATTGCTTGTCTGTTATTCTCTTATTTCTTTTTCTGTCTTTACTCTAATGATTAATATTATGTTTGTAAAATTTATCTCCTTTCTTATATCTATTGCCATTTCTTATAACTTGTTTATCACTTAATATTACTTATAAAACATAACACAAAAATTAGGTTTATGGTCTGTTTACTTTTCAGCCATATTCCTCCTTACAAACTCAACTCTTTTAATTGAACAAATAACTATTTTGGTGAATAACATTATCACACCATTTATTCTATCTTGATAATCATCCCTTGAATTTTATTATTAACATAGGATGTCTTATTTTCATTGCACTCATAGTACTAGTTTATTATGAATTAACACTATTATATTAATGGTCTGTCCATCTTTTACTATCTGTTTTATTATCTTTGTTTCCTTTTTCTTATTATTGTGAATTGTTTACTCTCTCACTTCTAACTTCTAACACTTACACGGTTTATCACTTTCACTTCCTACCTATCTCTCACTTTTGGGTTTTACACAATTGATAGTCTGTTAACAATTTTATGTTTTGATTTTCTTATCATCGTAGGGTTATTAATAACATACAATATCTATTACTCTGGTTAGTGTACTTTAACTAAGATTATTTAATTTAATTTTAATACTTGTTACTAGACATTTATTATTTGTTTGTGCCTTTCCTTTATCATTATTTGAGTTTATACCTTCTCATTTTATTTTCTTTATTGGGTCAATCACTTGGGTTGGGTCATAGTCATTTGTCTCGTCATAGTCATTTTCTTTTCCTTAGTTTAATATAGTTAATTCATTATAGTTTTCTCTGGTATTGGGGCTGCTTTTTGTGTTGTAACAATATCAGGAAGGATATGTGTCGGTATCGCATGACTGGCTAATTCGTATCTTGAATAAATATGTTGTAGCATGACAGATAATGCCCATGGTTCGGTCATAATGCCTCTCCATCAAAATTGATCATTTTGGTAAAACACTAGCATAGTTTTTTATGAAATTATCAGTTATATATAATTTTTCCTTTTTCTTCTTGTTTATTTCTCCTTTCTTGTTTCTCTTCTTACTTCTTACTCCTTTTTATTTAGTTATCTTTTAGATCTGTATTTACTTATTTCCATTAGTGCGTTCTCCCTGTTATATATAATTTCCCTAACTTTTAGTAGCTGGTTTCATCCATTACTACCTTTTATTCCGAGATCAGAGGAACGTCATCTCTGCTCAGTTAATTGATTGATGGACCTATTCTCAGTCAATCTTCAATACCTTTTTGTCATCTTGTGACTTTCATTAATATTTTGGGGATTGTCCACTTTATGGTTCTTTAGATCAATTTAACTCTTTTGCTACTCCTTCTTCCTTCCGCTATACCTTTGCTATATTCTGTTATATACTCACACAATTGATTGTTTTTATTTATTTAGTTGTTAATTTCATTATTTCTAACTCTTAATTAGTTTGTTTTTCTTTTCTTCTTGTGATCATTTTTAATTATTTTAGAAATTTTTTCCTTTCTTCTGTTGATTACTCTTATTTTGCTTTAGCCACTTACCGTATTTGCTTTATATTTTTCATTATACCATTTCTTTTCTTTTCTCTGAATATGCTATATTTTTTACAATTTTATTTATTTGTCTTAGCATGTCTTGCTTGGTTTTATATTTGCTTATTATAATTGATCTCCTTTCTAATTATTTTATGTTATTAATTGTTCTTTTCATTTTGTTTGTTTAGTTTATTTCATTTCATATATTTTCTAAATATTAGTGTAAGTCTGGTCTTACTTATATTTTGGAATTTTGTAGTTTATTCCTTTATTTTATCTCTTATCTCATATGTTTCCTAAATGGTAGTGTAAGTTGATCTTTTTTTTTTTTGTAGAATTTCTTGATGGAAACTTGATTATATACTCCCTTGATCTTTTTTGTTATTGGATTGCTTACTTCATACGTATTGTTGCCATTGTCTTTTGTTATGATATAAGGTCCTACGTATAACAATAATAATTTCTTGGCTATACCTTCGAATGTACTAGGTAGCTCACGATTCTTTATTAAGATTTTTTCTCCTATGTGATAATTACTTTCGTCCTGTTCAGTGAATATTTGGTTTTTTGTTTCTCTATCTTCTCCATGATCCTGTTGTAGTATTTCCTTTCTTCAAACGGGTCTTCTGGGTTAGTTGGAAAGTTAATCAAATCTTGTATCTCTCTCTATGTGGTTTTTTCCCAAACATCATAGAGTATGGGGTGTTTTCGATGAAGTGGTGGTAACTTATGTTTAGAAATTCTTCTGTTGATATTAAATACTTTTGCCATTCTCTTTGTTTATCATGACAGTATGTTCTGTTTTCCTGTTGCTCCGATAATGATTATGTTATTAATTGGCAACTTTGGTATTGTTAGTTTGCAGTTTGATTGTATCCGTTCTAGTTCGGTCTGGTTTATTAGGGAAATGTTTGATCCTGTGTCTATCATGATATTGTTATCGATCCATTTACTGTGGCCTGTATATAAAGTATTTCGTTATTGATTCTTGGCAACTGGTTGTCCTCTTCTTCTAAGAGTTCTTCTCTTATGTTTTTTAAGTAGTTATTGGAGACAATTTTTATTATTTTATTACGATTTCGTCGCGTCATCTGTCTTTGTAACCCAAGTGATTGGTCATGTGAAGGGTGGTCCTCGGTTCTCACTGACCTTTTTAGTTTAAATTTTGGGGTTCGTTGTTGGCCCGATTATCTGACTGATTCGTCGTCGTTTCAGGTATTGGCTCTTGTCGGCTATTCCTATTATTTTCAGACGATTCAGTGGTCCTATTTCCTTGGTGTAGATCATTATTTGGTGCTGCTTCGTGATAACTGGAGTTTGCTTGTGTATTCGGGTAATACCTCCTCTGGTTTGTCTGGTTTCTTCCATTTATATAATTGACCTGTTCCCGATTATCTCTGGTTCGGTTATTCCCGTTTCCCCTATTGTACTGGTAATTCGGGTTGTAGTTGTTCCCGTGGTAATTACTGTTGTTGGGGTGGCCGTTCGGACGCTGGTTTGGTCCATTTCCCCGGTAATTGTTGTTGTTGGGATTGTTATTCTGATTGTCCCCGTTATACGGTTGATTAACCTGGTTGTAGTTTGGGCGATTACCCCTATATTGGTTGTTGTTAAAATTCCGGTTTGGGTCATTTTGGTTGTTATTCTGGGGGTTGTTGTTTGATGGATTGTAATTCGGTGGGTTGCGGTTCTCATTCCATCGGTTGTATTTCAAATTGACAATCCTGTTACGCTTGTATAGTCCGTCATTCTCATAATCTTCTAACAGGCTTGCCATACCTTGTATCGTTTTGATTTGGCCTTGTCTTCTGGCTTTTTGGACGGCATCCTCATAATGGTAACCGAATTGTATGACTAACGATTCTTCCGGGATTCTTGGTTCCAAATTACGTGCTAGGCACACCTTGCCCAGAAAGGATGTAGTTAGGGTGTGTCCTGCTTGTGGTTCATACCTCCTATTACTAATGTCGTTCCGTACCACGTTCTGGGTCGACCCCGACCAATACTTGTCGCGGAACTGCGTTTTAAAATCCTGGGTGTTGTTTATCTCCGGTCTTGTTGCCGTCCACCAATTGTCGTGGGTGTCTCGGAACATCTCATCAATCATGCTGCGCACCGTTGTCCATCGAGTTTCCCTATTCTTTTCAATCCTCTCCTCGACTCTTTTTAGGAACTCCATCGGGTTGCGCAGGTAGCTTCGGAAGTTTATCAGCTCCCAGTTCTCGCTGGTTATTATGTGTGTGTTGTTACAGGGTTTGTCTCTCAATGCATCTAGTTCTTCCTGCATCTGTCTCTCTCGTTGGTTGAGTCCGTGGATCTTTTCTTTGTTTTCTTTGATTTGCCCGTCTACTTGCTTGAGGTTGCTATATACTCGTTCCACCCTTTCACTTACATCGGTTTGTATTTCTTGGTGTTTTTCTTCCAGCTTTTTGAGCACTTCTTGTTTGTTTCTTGTGCATTCTGTTGTCGTGACTTGTTGAAGTTCCTCGATCCTAATTTTTCTTTCCTCCTCGACTGCTTTAATTTTGTTTAGTATCTCCTCCTGGGCCTTCGCTACCGTTTCACTGGTTGTTTTTATTTTTTCATTGGTTTCTGATACTTTCTTCTTAATATCTTCACAGTATCCTTCTAACTGTTGTTCCAGTTGATGTTTCAACTCTTCTTCATTCTTCTCATGGTCCTCCTTCAATTGTCCACGCAATTATTCCTTCAGTTCTTCATTACTTTTTTGGATGTCCTCCGTTAATTGCTGTTGTAGGGTTTCTTGGTTCTTCCTTAAAGTATCACTGTGTTCCTTCATTTTCTTGTTTATCTGTTGCTTCAATGTCTCATTATTGCTTTCGATTTTACCGTTCAGTGTCTCAATATCTTCCTTTAGTTGTTTCTTTAAGTTTTCACGTAAAATCTCATTTTGTCTCTTTGAATTTTCATTAATTTCCTCTTTTAAGGATTCTATATTTTTATTGTTAATTTCATGCAATGATTCTAACTTTTTGTTTAATTCTTCCTTGTTTTCCTTTCTTTGTTCTTTAGTTTCTTCCGTCGTTTTCTTATTTTCTTCCTGGATTTTGTTATTCCCTTCCATAAGAATTCTCAACATCTCCTGCATGCTCAGTCCTCTTTTTGTGTGGGTTTATTTGGTTGGTCCCCGACTATTACTTCTACTTCGGGTTCTGGTTGGGTTGGGTTCTTTGGTTGGTCCTCTTGGGCATCCTCGTCGGTCATTTCCTCGATCATTTCCATTTCTTCAACCGGTGTTGTCTCCTTGTCTTCCTTGTCGGTGTCTTCAGTCCTCTTCTTCGGTCTGCCACTGGTGATCATCTTGTTGTCTTTTTATTTTTTTCCTAACGCCGCTAGTCTTTAATGCTAGCCACACTAGTTGGTCGCCAATTTGTAACGATAATGACTCTTATCGTCTCTGTAAAAGTGTTTTATTGTGTGTTAGCCGCACACGTTGTAGTCGTTACTTCGTGTTTATCTCTAATCGTCGTACTTTTCCTAACTTCTCACGTTGACGATGTCCGTCGCGAACGCACGAATTACCAGTACCGATATCTCACGAGTGTAATCCTTACCTGTCCTTCAATGAGTAAATTTATTTCCCGGGCGGCGCCAAATTGTTTATGAAAACAATTAAAACAGTTAAACTGAGCGGTCGTTCTATGCGGTGATGACTAATTCAAATTACCCTCGCAAACTGGCGGGCATTTGAATCTCGCTTGTAGTTCGGGTAGCTCAGATATACTTAACAAATTTTGTTGAATTCTGGTGAAGAGTCACTTTATTCTTAGTTAGGTTGGGTCGATACGATCATTAATCTTCCATCATTTATACTTTGGATTGAATCTGGCTTCTTTTTCAATTAAATTGGATAAAATAAATAGTTTTGAATATTAAAATCTGGTTTATTAGTTCTCTTGGGTTAACTAATTCTTTATTAGACTTCTTGCATCCACATCTCGTTAACTTTTGCAGTATTTATTAGTATTTTAATTGAAAATTGAGTCGAATATGGTTTGGCTTCTGTATCTCTTGATCGTCAATAATGGACTCAAGTTTTATAACGGAATTAGATATAATAACGTTCCGTTGTTATGGCAACTGTCTATACTCTCATTGGTTGATTACATTTATGTCTATTGTTATAATATTTGAATTTTAATTCAAAATGAATAAATATTTTCTGATGGCTATTATTCTTCTGTCTTCTTATCAATGGATTAGATATTATCATAACTGTTTCTATTTTCTTTCAAAGATCATTTTGACATCCCACAAAGCTGGGTATTTCATGTATTAAAGTTTTGACAAAAATGTTAATATTATATTATTACATTTCTTTCTTATTTTATGTTTTTAATCTAACTCTGACATCTTAATATGGTTAACTAATTGTAATTAATGAGTTACTTGCCCTGAATTTTCTAAAACAGTAGTTAATTTCTTACAATTTGTTTATTTTGCATTTATACAGTTAGGCACTTTATAGGCCTAAGTAGGAATTGGCTATATCTTCTTATTTTACACAAATTAATGATTATTTTTTATTTACATGTGTTTTGCTTGGTGTCACTTATGACTTATTTACTTTTTGAATTAATTTGGGCTGTTTTACAATAATTGAATGTTCTTATTAATTTACAAAATCATTGCTTGTCTGTTATTCTCTTATTTCTTTTTCTGTCTTTACTCTAATGATTAATATTATGTTTGTAAAATTTATCTCCTTTCTTATATCTATTGCCATTTCTTATAACTTGTTTATCACTTAATATTACTTATAAAACATAACACAAAAATTAGGTTTATGGTCTGTTTACTTTTCAGCCATATTCCTCCTTACAAACTCAACTCTTTTAATTGAACAAATAACTATTTTGGTGAATAACATTATCACACCATTTATTCTATCTTGATAATCATCCCTTGAATTTTATTATTAACATAGGATGTCTTATTTTCATTGCACTCATAGTACTAGTTTATTATGAATTAACACTATTATATTAATGGTCTGTCCATCTTTTACTATCTGTTTTATTATCTTTGTTTCCTTTTTCTTATTATTGTGAATTGTTTACTCTCTCACTTCTAACTTCTAACACTTACACGGTTTATCACTTTCACTTCCTACCTATCTCTCACTTTTGGGTTTTACACAATTGATAGTCTGTTAACAATTTTATGTTTTGATTTTCTTATCATCGTAGGGTTATTAATAACATACAATATCTATTACTCTGGTTAGTGTACTTTAACTAAGATTATTTAATTTAATTTTAATACTTGTTACTAGACATTTATTATTTGTTTGTGCCTTTTATTTATCATTATTTGAGTTTATACCTTCTCATTTTATTTTCTTTATTGGGTCAATCACTTGGGTTGGGTCATAGTCATTTGTCTCATCATAGTCATTTTCTTTTCCTTAGTTTAATATAGTTAATTCATTATAGTTTTCTCTGGTATTGGGGCTGCTTTTTGTGTTGTAACAATATCAGGAAGGATATGTGTCGGTATCGCATGACTGGCTAATTCGTATCTTGAATATATATATTGTAGCATGACAGATAATGCCCATGGTTCTGAATAGAAAGAAAAAGCATCAAATAAAATAAAAACAAATTTAAATCCAAGAAAGCAACATTAAAATTAATTAAGAACCACCGTAAAGCACAATTATAGTTTGAAGTAAGAATTTCATTAAAACCAGATATACAATAAATGATGAGTAAGAAAAATAAACCAAAAAACTAAAAATAAAGTAAGGAAATACCCAGGTAGGATAGGAGTAAGTAAGGAAGAAAACCGAACAAGACAACATCCACAATAAGAAGGAATGCTTTTAAAAGAAATCAAAACGAAACCCCAAAAGAAAGTAAAAATAACCAATGAAAGTACAACAAAAACCCAAATTTAGAAAACCATGTAAAATAGATATAAACAAAAGTGTATAAAGTAGAATTAAAAGTGAACCAATGGGAATTAGTTATATAATGGAAAAAACAAACCTTCATTATTATCTATAAATAATAATGAAAAAAAAAACAAATCTTCATTATCCTCTATAAATAAAATTCTTGATTTTAATAAGACTATAAAACTGATTAGAAATAAAATCAAAGAATAAAAGGGGACCAGTGCAAGTTATTATATTATATTAAATAAACTTAATGTGTCAATGTGTAAGTTCATAAACTAAGTAAATTGTGCATTTATACAACTTTAAAGTTTTTATATTGTGTAGAGAAATAATATTTAATAGAATATTATAATGACAAATAGGATACAAGTGTTTCTAAATAACTGCCACTCTTTAGACGACAACATTCAGTAGAATGACAGTGATAAAACAAGAGCAGGCCATAAAAGTGAAGTGACCAAGAATAAATACCCAAAAATCAAACAAAAACAGCTAAGACTGCAAATAAAATTAGTTATAAGAAATAGTTTAAATGATGGAAGGACAGATATGTTTTATTTACAATAAGTTCAAATAACTCAAGACTGAAATGTCAGAGTTGAGTACAATTCTTTTAGTATAAAACTTTTATTATGTGTTAATAGTATTAATCAAGGCTGAAATGTCTGGGCTTGAATACCATTTTATGTTATAAAATATTTGTTATGAGTTAGTCGAATTAATCAATGTTAAATGTTAATATAACTAAGTAAGGGAATTGTAATTAAGATTGTATAAGAAAAGAAAGTCAGAAAGGGTATAAGCAGGCTGTAATATTCAAGAACCAAGTATATAAAAACATGTGAAATCTAGGCCAAATGGCAAATCTCAACAACATTAAAATTAATAAATAAGAGAAGTAAATTGATAAACCGGATGAAATTTGTATAATATGAATCCAACACAGTGTATTACAACTATACCAATACTTTATAAAGATAGTGAAGCAATATATGAAGTATTAATAGAAAAATTGTAAATGTATTAACAGTAGAACATAAGGGGAATTATTTAAATTACAGCTAATAATTAATTTAGACAACCAATTCATAAAATTAAAAGGAATTAAAGGAAAATAAACATTTTATTTCAATCAAAGATTTTGTTCAATCATAATTATGACATAATAAAAATGGCAAACAGTTAATGACAGGAAGTAAAATTTTAGAGCCTACATTTTCAGTAAGTGCAGTAAAGATGGCATTTTGAGATAAAAACATTGTAAGATTATTTTATTTGGTATCAAATCACGCAGAAGTAACTAAGGAAAAAGATTATGTATTTGATAAAATCAAATAATAATAAAATTGTATTAAGTAATATAATGTAAGTGTCAACCATATAACGGAAATGATAAAATTTTAAAACAATGTCTTGCTAATATTAACTGGGCTAAGACGTTTCGGATGAAGAAGAAAATGGGGGAGTTGATTATTATATGTTGAGCAGTACACATCAAACGAGCTCTCGCCAAAATAGTTACATATAGTAAAGGAAGAAGCATGGCGTACATCAGCCCAAACCTATAAAATTTAAACTCGCGAATTTTGGAAAAAACGTTCAATAACGATTAAAGTCAGTGAATTAAACCAGTTAAACAATAAAAGTGAACCACTATTGAACAGTAAACCGATAATAACCATTTAAACACTTATAAACGATAATTCCTAATATCGAGACGAAAGTTGCTACTCTCGACCTTATTGACGGGAGTGAAATAAAACATAAACCAACACAATTTATCACTATCGCTGTGACGAGAAACCATTGGAAAAGCAACATTCATTTGAAGCAGATTCTTTGAGGTGCAGTCGTCTACTACATCCGAATACGAAGCGGCCATCTTTGAGTTCCCACAATTCTATGCGCCACAGCCAACATACCTTCGAATGGTTCGAAACATTTTCTTTACTAACCATTATATATTGAATAATATGTTTGTATTTTAATTAATAAGCTTGTAATTTGTAATGTTATACTTTCTATACTTTGCCCTTTTCTCTGACTATATAAAATAACACTTCAAACAACCCGAGAATTAATAATTTGTATAATCTATTAATTTGCCCTGAGAGAGTCGATTCATCAATCGATATAAAATCGATTATTTTACTAATTGTCAATAAAAACCATTGAATATTATAATTTTGAATCCTATTTATTTCTAACTTATAAATAGAATAATATAAAACAATATTTGAGACATAACTACCAGAACAGTTGAATTTAACAACTTTAAAGGAGGACAAACTTCAAATAAGGAAAGATCACAAATCGATTGTTCCTGGAGACAATTCTATTAACATAGTACAAGAATTCTAAATACACAAAAGGGTATAATTTGACAAAAACAATCAATAAGAAGTTCCAAATACAATAAAACAGTTTAAAATAATTAATACTAAATTAATTAAAAAAAATATATATATAATAAATAATAAAAAATTTTTTTTTACCAAACAACAAAAATTTGTTAATAGTCATACAAGAAGCTATTATTTGTTACAAATTGGCGACCAACTGAAGGGGTTTCAATTAGCGATTGATAGGCCACTATAACTTGCCCAATCCTTAATTTTAGCCAGGCAGCTGTTATCAAGTCAGAAGGGTAAGAGAGATGAGGAAACGAGCAGTATCAAAGAAAAGGGCAGAAGAAGCCGAAAAAGAGATTGAAGGAATAGATATGGAAGACAAGGAGGCAACGCCAGTGGAAGACGTAGAAATGACGCTACCTCTGGTCGAACCAACCAAACCAATAGCACAAGTGGAACAACCCGGGAAACCCTCTCAAACAGAGAACACGACAATACAAGAAATGTTCAGAGTAATAATGGAAATGAGGGAGGAGAGCAAATCAATAAATAAAAACATAGAATCCACGAAAGGAGAATTAAGTAACCAAATTGGAGATACGAATAAGAGAATTGAGGAAAACAGTAAGAAAATGGAAGAGAAGATGGAGGAAAATAGTAAGAACATGGAAGAGAAGATGGAGGAAAACAGTAAGAAGATGGAAAGTGACAACCAACAGTTGAAGGAAGAGTTAAGAGAAAATAACAGGAAAATGGAAGAGAAGATGGAGGAGAAGTTGGAAGAATTGAAGGAGGATAACCAACTATTAAGAGAAGAATTAAGGGAGGTTAACCAAGAAAATCTGGACAAATTAGGTGAGAGGATAGAGTTGTTAAAGGAAGAGTTGATGAAGGAAATCAACGATAATAATGAATCCACAACTAAGAAATTAGAAGAAGAAACCATGGGAATCAAACAACAAATTAAGGAAGTAGACGAAAGGTGTAGCCAGACGGAGAGAGAAGTACAGGGTTTCAAAGAAGAGGTAAACACAAAATTCACTAATATCGAAGAGTACAGTAGAAGGAAGATGGATGAAAACAGAAGAGAAACCCAGGAAGAATTAGGGAAGGTACGGAACCAAGTCGCGGAAAGGTGTGACGGAATGGAAGAGGCTATGACGAATATAACGGGTCAAGTACGGCAGAGCCAAGAAGAAATGGAAGTCATTAGAAATCGACCCACTAACTTTACTGGGATACCAATGAATGAAAATCGGGAATGGTTAAATTTCCGACAATACAAAAGAAAACCGATGGAGTTCCTGGCCCGGATTGAGGAATACTTTGCCAAACATAGAGGGAATAGGTGGAATAAACACCGGGAGATATTGGACGAGTCGTTCAGGGAAATGACCGACAATTAGTGGATGGCGAATCGAAGTGAGATCGCGGACTATCAACAGTTTAAAAACCTATTCAAAGCGAAGTACTGGTCAGAAACCACGCAGAACTTGATACGGGACAATATCTGCCATGGACGATATAAGGCCCAAGTAGGTAACACCATGACGGCCTATTTCCTAGGAACGGTGTGTCTGGCGAAACATTTAGAACCGGCAATACCCGAGGAATGCCTGGTGAACAAGTTGTCCTACCACTATGATGAAGACATAATCAGAGCAAGAAGGGGTAGCCAGATAAAGACGGTGCAAGCCATGACCGAATTACTGGAGAGTTACGAGAACGAGGAATACTACCGTCAGAGTAGAAGGAGGAACGATCGGCCGGAAATAAGAAGTAATCAGTACCCCAGTAACAGTAACAACCAGAATGGTAACAACTACCAAGGGAACCGTAACCATCAGAATAATTATAATGGTAATAATAACCCTCAGAATAATAATAATAATAATAATAATAACTTCAACAATAATCCGAATAATAGGAATAACAACAACTACCAAAATAACCGAAATAACTATTATCAGCACCCTAATAATTCTTATAGTCAGAGAAACCCCCACCCCGGTAATACTGAAGGTTATTACCAAAATAATAGGAATTACAATTCCAATAACTACAATAATAACAACAGGGTTTCCCGACCACGGGTAAATTTCATAAGAGCTGAAGATAATGGGCCAAGAAGGTATAACCGTCAGCGAAGAAAAAGTTTTCACGATGGAGATCATCGGCGGATGAGCGGAGAACGTGATGGTCCGAGGTATGACCAACATAGACGAAGTACCAGTCTAGATGATCCTGGCCGGCAACCAAACCAAGAACAAACATTTGAACATCGTTCAGAGCGGCAGGAACCGACGCAAGGTTTCCAGACCGACACCTCGGTCGGCCCTAATAACAACAACGAACACTATAATTTAAACGGGAGGAAGCAGTGATGAATTATCACGACCCTTCACTGCTCCTATCCCCTGGGAATAAACAAGAGTTGCAAGGTGCAACTGAATCGAATAACGTTACCATCATTAGAAATAACTATCTAAAACATATGAACTGAAGGAAATAGTTTCCGGAAAAATCAAAGGCGTATACAACCAAAAATCCATAAAAAAATATTACGAAGATTGAATTTAGAAAAAAAAAGAAATTGTCTAATTTCTAAAAAATAGTAAGATCAACTTATAAATGATTTGGAAGAAAATAATTTGTCATTAATTAAGAAGAAGAGTTATTATAATAAAATCGACAAAATTAAAAAAATAATAAGATCAATTTACAACTAATTATTTATGGAATTTAATTTTTAATGAGATAAAAAGAAGAATTTTTATTTTGTAAACCTCAAAATTTAAAAAATAAGTAAGACCAATTTACACAAATAATTTAAAGGTCAACTTATACCAATCATATGAAGAAAATAGTCTTAGAAAGAAAATAATAAAACATTTATGAAAGGCAAAGAGAAATAAGGACCACATGGAAAATATAATATTAATGAATTAATTTTAATGAAGACAAAAGCGGAATAATAAATTTCTGAGAAAGAAAAGAAAGGAAAATATATTTATATAATATGATCAGAATAACAACTTGGATGTCAATTATAATGAAACCCATTGAAAAAACGAACTGTCATAAATTAATACCATTCGAACAATTAATAAGAACTAAGAAGAAAAAATATATAAAATATATGCTATTAATATGAATAACCAGAAGAAGAATTAAAGAGAATTCAGATGAAAAAGGAAAAAGTTACACCATAACTAGTAATAAACATATTAACAGAGTTTCCGACCATGATAAAAATGAAAATATCAGCCGAGCTAAAAGGTTAGAAGAATAAATAATGAGAATAATAAATACTGAGAAGAATAACTGTGATAGAAAATCTGAGAAAATCTGAGAAACAACGAAGTGAAGTATCCAAAGATGTTTTTATTAGTCGAAAAATAGACATTCTATATATAATTTTTATTTGATGACTGTCTGTAGATAATTCCAGCAGCATTATGTTTTGAGTAGAGATGAATTTCCTCTGATCTCAATGAGAAGTGTAGTATGGCCAGCAGAGTATGTAGCCAACAGTGCCTCTCTGAACTGTTCCAGCTCACGTGTTAGGGAATGTTAGGGAATCAATATCCCATGGATAAAACACAAAGTTAAGAAAAGGAAAAATATAATAATAATAATAAATCTCAGAGAACAATAACTATCCAGGAAGAACCAAAGTCAGATAAAAGACTATAAAGTTTAATAAGCTCAAGTATGAAGAAGCCGATATAGAAATGGGGAGGAAGACAAAGAAGAATAAATAAAAAGCTATCATAAGCAATTATTTCATCCATACTCAAGGTATAGTCTGAAATAATCGCTTCTGGAGGAGAGAAATCTGTAGCATGACAGATAATGCCCATAGTTCTGAATGGAAAGAAATATCATAAAATAAAATAAAAAGAAATTTAAATCCAAGAAAGCAAAATTAAAAATTAATTAAGAATCACCGTAAAGCACAATCATAGTTTGAAGTAAGAATTTCATTAAAACCAGATATACAATAAATGATGAGTAAGAAAAATAAACCAAAAAACTAAAAATAAAGTAAGGAAATACCCAGGTAGGATAGGAGTAAGTAAGGAAGAAACCCGAACACGACAACATCCACAATAAGAAGGAATGCTTTTAAAAGAAATCAAAACGAAACCCCAAAAGAAAGTAAAAATAACCAATGAAAGTACAACAAAAACCCAAATTTAGAAAACCATGTAAAATAGATATAAACAAAAGTGTATAAAGTAGAATTAAAAGTGAACCAATGGGAATTAGTTATATAATGGAAAAAACAAACCTTCATTAACCTCTATAAATGATAATGGAAAAAAAACAAATCTTCATTATCCTCTATAAATAAAATTCTTGATTTTAATAAGACTATAAAACTGATTAGAAATAAAATCAAAGAATAAAAGGGGACCAGTGCAAGTTATTATATTATATTAAATAAACTTAATGTGTCAATGTGTAAGTTCATAAACTAAGTAAATTGTGCATTTATACAACTTTAAAGTTTTTATATTGTGTAGAGAAATAATATTTAATAGAATATTATAATGACAAATAGGATACAAGTGTTTCTAAATAACTGCCACTCTTTAGATGACAGCATTCATTAGAATGACAGTGATAAAACAAGAGCAGGCCATAAAAGTGAAGTGACCAAGAATAAATACCCAAAAATCAAACAAAAACAGCTAAGACTGCAAATAAAATTAGTTATAAGAAATAGTTTAAATGATGGAAGGACAGATATGTTTTATTTATAATAAGTTCAAATGATGGAAGGACAGATATGTTTTATTTATAATAAGTTCAAATAACTCAAGACTGAAATGTCAGAGTTGAGTACAATTCATTTAGTATAAAACTTTTATTATGTGTTAATAGTATTAATCAAGGCTGAAATGTCTGGGCTTGAATACCATTTTATGTTATAAAATATTTGTTATGAGTTAGTCGAATTAATCAATGTTAAATATTAATATAACTAAGTAAGGGAATTGTAATTAAGTTTGTATAAGAAAAGAAAGTCAGAAAGGGTATAAGCAGGCTGTAATATTCAAGAACCAAGTATATAAAAACATGGCCAATATAAAATAAAATCATATAAATATCATATATATTATAACTACACTACTATGCGTTATTGTAATGTAATGTTGTGTGTGAGTACCCACCTGCTGTCTGATCTTGCAGATTCTTCCGACTAGGGCGTGTGGATTTTGGATTTGAAGTTCGCAAGCTAGTAATCTCAAATTATTACAACAACACACATAATGGGTTACTTTAAAGGGGGAGAGTTTTGTGAGACTGGTAGGCTTTATCGTACAACAATAAAACACTGTTATATGGGGTAATAAAACGTTGTTTATTACACCCACAACACACAAGAATAGAATGGTTATAATCTTATGAATTTTCTTATAGTCTATACAATGATTCGATGTTTTTCGATTGATTAATAGTTGAAAGAAACTGAACTCGTTCTTTGCGAGTTAATTGCAATTTAAATTTGACTTTATTAATTGATTTGAATTTAATTAAATTTATTTAATTAATTTGAATCTAAGTGTTCATGAAACAAAATATAAAACTCTGAAATTAATTAGAATAATTAATTAAAATAAATTAGACGTGACAGTCTAGTTCACGTTATTTCATTTCTAGTGATTCTACTTCTGATCTACTGCAGTATGATCTAAGATTAGATTGTCAGTTAAGATTTGTATAGCGCTTTTATACTACTTCTATTTCTTAACTATAACTTACTAAAGCCTTAAACTGCTATACAGATTATCACAACGAATTTACTTTTTAATTACTAGAGTCTTTGCTTTTGTTTGGCACCTGAATTATTTGAATTACAATGTTTTAATTGAAAAATAGAAAATTTGATCTGAAAAATAAATAAGTGGATTTTGCTTTCCTGTTATTGAAGAGGATGTCGTCCCGATTTGTCCCTCGTCGATTCGAGTCCTTGGTTAGAGAAAGTAATCTGCTTAGAACTGCTGGATTCGGTCGTGGAGTTCAAAATTCGGCAACACTCTGCTTCCTTGCTGTTTGTGAATATTTTAACGTCTGCTGTTGTCTGCTGGAAGTGCTTCCTGTCCCTCGTCGATTCGCACGTTGCACGTCAGCGTGTGTGTGTGTGCTTCGTTCGGGCGGTCGCTCTGCTCGTCAGCTGTTCACCAATGATTTAGACGGCCTCTCTGCTGTATTCTTGAAGTCTGGTCTTGAAGTCTGGTGGATCTCTTGCGTGCTTATGACTAACTGGTAGTACACAATAAGCTTAGTTGATGTCCTGAAGAGTATCTCGCCTTTACACAACAATTACGAGCTATACAGATGATCTGTACTTAGTGTGTTCGTAATTGCGTGTGTGTTGACCACGTAGAGTCTTCTTGTTGATCTTCACCACTTTGGCTACTAGACGATCGAAGGACTACGTCTTAACTTCGTGAGTACTGACAGAAGAGTGATTTTTCAACCATAAAACACCGCAGTAGCCGGGGCTCGCGCGAAATGATTTCATTGGTCGACGCACTCTCCCTACCACATAAAATTTCGAATTCCCTTAGTCCGTGAGAATGAAGTCTGGTTCCCACAGACGGAGAATAGAATTATTATCTAATATATAATAATCCGGCGGAACCAGTTTGTCGCTAAGGATATCCTGTACTTACTTAATTTTGCAATAACTTGGTTGCAAATCAAGTTGTGTGAAATCTAAAATATACAATCTGTCACAAATTATTATCTTTACAATATACTAAAATCTCTTTACTGTAACTCTATTTTAACAGAAGTTATTTAATTATTTTAATTAACTCTTACATTTGTTAATTATATTGCATCAAATTTGCACACGTCATTATTAATATCTCGGCAAACATTTTGGCTATGTTAGATTTCGCCTTTATTTATTAGTTTCCGAGATATTAATAATTAACAGTTTGGGTGTGGTCGCTTCCTTGTACAGCGAACTGATTACATAATGACCACGTGTGCGTTGCTTTACACAGCATTATTTTCAATGCGCTACATTCAAATGGAGTTTTGACTGTTACTTTTATTTAAATATGGTTTCAGTATGCGGTAAACATATAACCCCAAATAGTTAATATTTGGTACTGTTATAATATAAAATAAAATAAGGAAAGTTCACAAATCGATTGTTTCTGGAGACAATCCTATTAACATAGTACAAGAATTCTAATTACACAAAAGGATATAATTTGACAAAAACAATCAATAAGAAGTTCCAAATACAACAAAACAGTTTAAAATAATTAATACTAAATTAATAAAAAAAAATAAAAAAAATAAAATAATAAATAAATAATAAAAATTTTTTTGTTTACCAAACAACAAGAATTTTTTATTTAGTTACAAATTTATTATTTGTTACAATATATATAGTTCATCCTGAAGTTATAGGATTCTTAAAAAGACAATGAAATAAAGTAATACAAAGACATTTGTATTGCTTCAAATAACTATAAGAAGTACATTGAAAAATAACTGAACCATAATGATATACCTACGTAGGACATGCAATAGACGTAAACGCTGGAAACAATAAATGTAAAATCGCGGAACGCTCCAATTTAGCAAACACTGATTATATACAAAGACGTAATTTAATAGCAATGGTAACTCACTAATCACTAGTCTCCAAAACGGGCTCTTGAACGATAAAAAGTCTTATGCTTACCGACGTCAACCAGTTTTAGGCGAAAACAGTGTTAGGGTTTGTTATGAATTGCCAGTGCATATACGAATAAAACGATACCAGAAAATAAACTAAATATAGTTTGTAAAATCTGAAAAAGAGGAAGGTGTGGTTCAGTAACATGCAAAATATAGCTGAATAATATCAATGATCATATCACTAAAGCTGAAAACAAGACGAAAATATAATCCACTCGCCAGTGAATATAAGATCTACAAATGACAGGCTGGTCTAATAATGCCACTGATAATTTACAGCATCAGATCTGTAAACTAAAACCTGCCAATTAATCTACCTGAGCTACAATTAAACGCTAAGACTATAACACTTCAAAAGTCAGTCATATTGAAAACATGCTGCATCGAGGTAGAGCTGTGTACTTAAAGTGAGCAGCGGGTTAGAATTTGTCATATGGAACCTCGGACATAGATTAGTGAGCAGTAGACCTGAGAGTCAAAGAAAAAATAATAGGGCTAACAAATCTATTAATAATACTAATTTTAACAGCAAGAATAACAACAACAATAATGATAATAATTTTATTATTATAAATATAGTTTATATATATTGTACTGTTGTTTATTTTAACAGGTATTGTAATTATGTAATTATGATATGTAACTACCTTTATTATATTTTTTGTTTATCAGTACATGAAAAGAAACTCTCTCTCTCAGGGTTAATGATTATTAAGCTGTTTGATCGTATTTACGATTGTATATAATATTTTCTTTTCTTTAAACCAAACCAAATACAGTTAGTATGTAGTATTTTGAAAAATAACCATGTAAAAAATAAATACCAAACAAATGTAACTTGACTGATTCTGAATTCTTCCAGCTGCCACGGGTTCACTTCTAGTTAATGTTTATTATTTTCAAAAGCAATATCAGGCTTGGCGATCCGTTCCTTCACACAAATTTCTTATTGGTTTCACCGCTGAATGTTGTTTTCTAGGATGACTGCAACACAGATGTCCCTCGGAATACTTAATTATATTTTATGACCACTTAAACTATTCTTCAGTCCAGGATTTCCCTCTTCTATCGGCGTTCTATTAAGGATATGTTTATATTTCTTGTAATATTATTTATTTATTGAATATTAGTTTATTTTACTAAACTCAATAGGAATGTTGAATCTCTCCTCCTGATTGTTTACTTTATTAACTTTATAATCAAAACTCTGGTATAACAAATTAAATTCCTTTACTGTATTTTCTTTTACATATGACATTAAACTTGATGAAGTACAAATTTTATTTTATGAATTTAAACTCTTCATGCTACTCTTATTCCATATAATTCAAGACTACTGATGTTTCTTTTCTTCGATATAATTGAAGACTACCCATGTCACTCTTATTAGATATAATTTTTGACTAAAAAACATTTCCTTTCATCTCTATACAATACAATTTTTAACAATTTACAAATTTGCCACTTTGATAATTCCCTACTTTCATTACATCTGTTTATCATATACCTATTAAAAACATATATCACTTTTCTATTTCTTATTAAACATCTTTATTTTATCTCTAATATTCGTAATTCTAGTTGGTATTTATTAAATTATAATTTTATTACTATTTACTCTTATTATAACATTCATTCCAATTTCATATATTCTTTTCAGAACATATAACTTAATATTGTTTTATATCATATAGGAATCGACCTCTATGTTGACTGGGTGAGTCGATAGTTCCAATGTTTTTGTTTACATTTTAAACCATATGTTCCATTTAAATATTAAATTTGTATCTTTTCTCTTTTAAAATTTATCATTTCCCTATTATGTACTGTGTTGCATTTTAACAGCAGTACATAATACCTTCCCTTATTTCATAATTTCAGATACAATTTTTACTTACATTTACAGGGACGAGAGTTGAGCTATGTTAATGTTACCGGAGTGGAGGGAAATGTTAATGTTGTTTACGACAAGATGTGTTAATTTTCGCCAACTGATATTATAGAGCTTACTCTCTAACAAAAGAAACCGCGTACTTTATCTCGTTCTTACTTCCTGCCATTACTTTTGCTTATCCCATCAGCCGCCGTTTGCTATGTGCAATAATTCCATTTTCTTTTGCTTTAGACGGCGTCTGAAATTTCCATTTCAAATCCTCAACGGCAACCTAGCTTAAATTACCTAGACTGAACTTTATGAAAGTGTTAGTGGGTCGAAAGAGACATCTTGCCGTGACAGATAAAGAGCAATACCTGTGAAAGGTCGTTCTGGAAAGATCGTTCAGGATTACTTTACAGACCTGGTATTAGTAACTAATGGACACGGCCAGTAACCATAATACGCGGATTACCCTCTAGTGGAAGAGGGGAGTGAGGCAGACAGAGGTTAAATGAGCCATGAAAAGTGATTGGCTGATGCGCATGTTCCAGATAACGTATGTTCGACAACCATGAAATTATGAAATAAACCGGCATGAAATACGGCCGTGAATGAGAATTTTGTATTTCTTCCTTTCTGTTTTCCATTTACCGCATTTCATGCGTTGTCAGTTTTTGCCTATTAAGATATTTCGAGTTTTCTGACACAAAGAATAATAAAATAATACAATTATATTCATATTAATAGTTATCAGTGGATATAATAATATTGATCTTCAATATGTGCTTTTTGTTTTCAATGTGAAAAAATGAAACTTGAAAACGCTTAGAATCACTTGACTTGATCCGGCTTCTTGAAATAGGATGTCTACGTTTTCAAGATATTTTTTAATCTTCTTAATGCACCGATTTGTATGTAACATACCTTACATAGAATGAATTTCTTAAATCATTAAAATAACATAGAGTTTTGAGAAAAGAAATGGCATATGAACGTGCTTTAAGTTAATTAGGAATTTGTTGTATTTAAAAAGTGGTACAAGAAGTTGATTAAACTAACTTAGAACAGTAACTACTAGAATTGCTGTTACTACTGGAGCTACAGCTGCTAGTACACTACAGTAGTATGATACTACAATTGTCGTTGATGTAGAGTACTAAACAGTTCCTGGCTTAACGTTAAGTACCAGTAAACCCATTTGTAGCCTCTCAGTACATTATCAGTAATTGCATTGATACTACTGTTAAGGAAATAGCAACGTATCGAAGAAATACCGTACTTAAATGACAGTACTGGAAGCTGTTAGAATGGTCGACTTCAGTTAATCAGGACGGCCACAAAGAGTAAAAAAATACTATCGCTATTGGCTTTAGAAGGAAGATAATGCAGAATTCAAGTTTTTTCAGAATGTACAACACAAGATTGACGTCAGATAGTAAATATAAAACTACAGGAAGGTGTTCAATGGAATGCAACTGTTTAACGAAAGACTGTGTAACATTAATAAAAGAATAGGATAGTATGTCTGAAAGGATAGTATTGTATTTAAGGGGTTTTATTTGTTGGTAGAATAATGTATGGCAACAAGGAAAATGTCCGTATATTTGTATTGTATTCACAAACGCAACGTTCCTCAGTACAACATAGGCAGTACATGTGAAGTCTGCTAACAAGTGGTTCTGGATGAACGGCAACTTTTTACGGTTATAAATAGCCACAGAAAACTTATCATACGTGTAATATTTGTGGGTAAAGCTTATGAGAAATTTGCAGTGATCCCCAACAAATTACACGATACTGGATTCAGATCGCTTCCACCTCAATAACACGACTACTGCCTCATTTTACGTGATATTAAGAAAGAAAAAAAATTGAAAAATCTTATCAAAATACATTTGAATATATCTGAGGGGAGGCGGGGAGGCATTAACTGCTGCGATGACTATACGGTAACAACTGCCTCGGTTCCAAGCAGCGATAGGTTTTGTTACTGGGCAACAGGACAAAAACTGGGAGAAGTTCCCGAGGCTGCCTGTCGCGTGAGCGAGAGTATTTGAAATAGTTTTTAATGTACACGTGCCCTGTAGAAGAATCAAGTCTGACGACAGGAATAAGTAGTGAATGAAAGAAGATAAAATTAATTATGATGATAATGATGTTAATCAATTTCATGTTGTGATGAGTACAGTTACAAAAATGATCTTCATAGTGACCAAACAATAGAATTAATTATAATTAATATTATTGGTACCAGTGACTCTATTATCATCATCGTCGTTGTTATCATTCACATTCACCATGATGGAGATGTTGGTGATGATAACTAGGCTTATTGTTATTGTTATTGTTATTATTTAATTTATTGTTATTATTATTACTATTATTATTATTTCATATTATTATTAGTATATTTTTTCAATGTTTCTGAGCATCCTGAAATTGTTACCATAAATTGTTGATTTGATTAAATGGTAATCTAATCCATATTGTTGAACATAAATGAACTGAGCGGAGTAAAGCTAACCTGAGTCTACATCACCTTCCTAAGAACGAAGATTCAGCACTGTATTATTCTTTTATAAAACCCACTTTAATGGTTTTCTATGATTACTTATCTCCGTAAGAACCTGTTTAATAAAGAATCATTGTTATTACCAAGTGTTTCTTGTAGACCAAATCATTGTAGGCTGTGTGAACCTTAAGCTTCTGCAGAGATAAAAAGAAAATTACTACTAAATTAATAGTGGTTATTAGATGGAAACAGTTCGCAACAACTAATAACACTTTTCTTCTGATGAAACCAGTCTCAGTTGAGCCAATGAGAATGCCTCATCGTAGTATGGGCAAAACGTTCCGTTTAAAGAAAAAAAAACGACGCGTGTTTTTATCCGATACCACGAAAGTTTACGAGCGAGACGTATCAACAAATTCAGAAGGTATTACTGAGTCGTGTAAATATTAATTTAATAAAAACTACTCAAGTTTAAAATACTAATTGACGAGACTGGTCGTTATAAGTCGTTAAGTCATGATTGAGGTGGGACGTAAGATTCATCTAACGGAAAGCAGTAATTATTAAAATTCCTAATCCACTCTACTAGTTAAGTAACAAAATAGCGGTGCATATGATAACGTTAAGAACGTAATATATTCTGTACAGATAAACATACACATACCCATGACTACACACACTCACACTCACAGTATAACAATAGTGGTAGCGTAAAAATATAATGGGACATTCACCAAGACAAATTTCAAGAGGACTAAACTGATGATGAGTTAGAGGCAAAAGGTCATAAGGGGAAAAATCAAGAGTGAAGACTGGTAATCAGGAAAGTGAACAAGTTAAACAGTTTTGGCACTTTATGAGTATAATTTTAGAAGACAATGTGTTTATGCAGGTGTAAAGAACAACAGCACTTGCTAAGCAAGCCTTCCAGAATAATGAACACAGAAATGCTCACAGGTAACCGTAAAGATTCAGAAGTTAGAAAAATGTTTGCACAAAATTTAGTTTGACGTACATTAGAATACGGAACTGAAGTCTGGAGGTTGGGGAAGCCGGCTGGAGGCAAAGGCGCAGATGTGGATAAAGGATGAAAAACAAATGATACAAATTTAAAAAAAATAAAAGATAACAGAAATAAAATAAAAATAAGTATTAAAGGAAAATAATATTTCTTGTTAATGGGTTTAAACATAATGGATTTATTTTGATTATCTTTCAAAGAAAACTGTTAAGGACGATAGTGCCTTAGTCCTATTCTCTATACGCGAGGATGGCGGCGGCCGGAGGCCTATCCCTGGGAGGAGAAAGATTTTTGTAAAAATAATACACGCAACTACTTATTTGTATGTTGGTAAAATTCCTAGGACACTCAGAAGCATATATAAAGAGTGCCTTCATCTGTCAACATAAAACATTCGGAGCTCCTCAATAAATTTAAATACAAGTATCCCAGTGACAAGGTTAATGACAAAGACGCTGTAGACATGAAGAGAGAGAAGGCATAGGCGAAACTGAAAATCAACTTTAAAATCTCAAGACAGAAATTATCTTATAGAAAACTAAATTTAAATATTGCCTACCGCCACCTTATTAACGATGGATTGTTTATATCTTTCTCGAACGTATAAATCAGTTTGAGAATGGTTTTATCAATGATGGTATCAAATACACCTGATGAAAGGTCTTTTCCAAAACTAAAAATTGTAAGAAAAATTATTCTGAGAAAAGTTAATCAAATCCGTTGCACAGCTTGAGAAAACCTCTTGTAGGTAATGAGAAACGTATACTATTATTATTTAGAACAATATTATTACTGTTTCGTTGTTCTGTCAGAGTATCCAAATGCTAATGCTCAATCTTCAAATGATGTTACACGTATGTTAACACGCACAAAATGATGTTATACGTACATAGGTGGAGGAATACTACATTACAATATTACTTACGATAAAGCAAATAATACATACATAATAAACATATACAATATTACATACGATTTTTAAGAAAATATTGTAAAATAAAAGTGTTGTTTTTAAATGTTCTGAAAGTGATTTTATACTAATGCATACAACACACACAAATATTAAAATAATAAAATTAAATATACTTATAATTATTGTTTTCAACGCTAAACATTCTCGGTAACGCTAAACATTCTCGGTAGGAGCCTCATTTGAAGAAATTGCGGGGGCCGCAAAGGTCAATTGCGGGTCAGTAGACCTACACGGTGAGGTCAACCGAGAAAGCTTACACTTTGCACAGATGCTGATGGAAAGTATGATGTAATGAGAAGAATGGCAGTAACGGGTAGTTCCTGGTTACAATAACGCCTGACCTTCAGATTAAGAAGATTTATCATTCCGTTTACACATTAGATGCCTGTAGACGTGCGAAGTTTGTATACAGAAGACACGAAGAATCGATCACAGACAGTCGAGGAAGGTACGTGAGATCATTGAAACGTCGGACAAATTCTACAACACATTCTTTCAGGTAGTACCATAGATCGAACCACAGGTTTACCCCACAGACCCCAACTGTACTTTAGATTGATCCTCTCAAAATAGGTGGCGGGAGTCAAAACCGTAAAGGTAAAATTTTGAAAAAATTGTAAGGTGTAAAAATTAATGTGGGGTATCAAATTAAAGACAAAAATCTGAATATAGTCTTTAGTTTTAGAAGTTTTAAAATTTTTAATCAGTCAAACACTACAAAAGAGACCAAAAGTCGGCGGGGGCTGTGTCGGAGCCACGGCCGCAAATCTTCAGAGCGTAGAATACGTCTGTGTGGTTTAGGGTTGCTAATGTGTTATGAATAAAATGAACAAACACATATTTAGTTTTACAAAGTACAACATTTTATTTGCAAAATCATCACAAAAGTTAATTAGTTGGTTCAAGTAAGACTTTATTTATAATGGGCCTATGATAGGAGAAGTAGCTGATATAAGGTAAGATATCAACGCTGATGTTTCTGGTGAAAGTCAAATCGATGGTGGTGTTACACAGCGTAGTCGGTGGTGACGGCACGTGGTCTAAATTGAATTGTTCCTTCATGAAGTCCAGCGCAGGTAAATTAGTCTGTGCGTCGACGTTGAAATCCCCTATGATCACCATTGGCACTTCGGTGTCTACGCTCACATCATCAAATATTTTCTTCGTTCTTTCAGAATATTTAATCATATTACAGAATAGAAACATCTTCAGATTGGAAATGCTGACGTTCGGGTGGATGTAAGAGCACCCGAGTACGAATCTCGATTTCCCATGTAGGTCATCATCTAACTGGCGCGGCAGAGAAGCCACCATATTGTTCACGTCTACAGGCACATTTATCACTTGGCCGATGATAGCGTGTCCCTCGTGTCGCAGCCGACGAAGTTGCATAAATGGTATACGTGGGGATACAAGCCTCTCAGTTATCGGGTCTAGGGGCGGCAAATCTGGCTTCGGCGGATACTTAAACCCGTTTGATCTCGACATCGGTGGTATTTTGCCCTTAGACAAATTCGTACGGCAGTAATTGCATAGTCGAAACTTTGTGACGTCTTCATTGGGAAACTCACGCTTAAGCAACGACATCACTTTAACAACCACTATCTTTACGCCCATCTGGAACCACAGTCTGTCACAAACATCACACGCGTGTCCAAATTCATTATTAAAGAATGTTTTGTGGATGTGCTTTGTAGCTAACTGCCAGGTTTTGCTGAATTCGATCGGCTGATACACTTGCGAAGTCAGGCGCTTTTCCTCATCCAACTCGACTTCAGTATCGTTGTCGGTAAATCCTCTGACGTTCGGCATTGGTCATTTTGGTTTTTTTGAATTCCCCATAATTTTCTCTACTCTCCTGTATGCGTTTACGATACTTTTGAGCACATTTATCATCCATATACCGCGACATTTTGTCCGAACACACGATTTTTACAACTTGAATTACGATTATTCAAACCTCTTAATAACATCACCGCTATTACGGTACACTATGTAGATAGTACTCGATGAGACAATTTTAACGACACCTCACCCAACGTTCTATCGCATCGGAAACCGGAGAAATACTAATTTTAGTGCGCGCCGAGCGGCGCAAAACATTTCTATTTCTCCCCCACTCACCCCGCGCTGGATGATGCAATAGCCCGCTTATATTGTGCTACTTATTATCTTTGTTCCTTTATCTGTCGAATGGTACCTCATATAAGCGTGAATCTTTTGTCGTTTAGATAATATTTCATTTCAAACGTGACGTGAAAACGTAACGCTCGATTTTCTGTTTGGGGGTGCCTATTGCTGGCCTGAAAAGTAAGACGTATTCTACGTCAAAATAAAAGTCTTTGGGGAGCATTAGGTTATAACGAATTTTATTTAAAATACGAACTATTTGACAAAATTAATATTCGTCAACGCACCTTGGAAAGTTGGTCCGCTTCAAAAGGTTTATAATACACATTTTATCAGTTTCAGTTAATAAAAAAACACATAAACTACGAGAAACGACGTATGGTAATTTTTCCTCGTGGCATTCCTTGACTGACGCTAGGAGACATACGATGAATTTTACTCGCAGATTTAAAAAAATTAAAATTTGTTGATTTGATTTTATCTAATAATAAACGTACTTCGTTTAAAATAGTGCGGGAGTTCTGTAGGTCAGAAAGTTTACTGAATTGCTGAGACAATTTACGAAAAATTATTGTAAGCAATGAGGCGTATGAAAAGTGATAAAAACTTACCATCCAGTGACATGTACGTTAAATTAAGCAAAACAGTAATAATAACGTAAACAGTTAAAACTTTTGATTATAGTTTCTTCTATTGGTTCTGCAGTTTCATGACATGAATTTTTATGCGACGTATAATATCAGACAAGTTATTGGTGACTGCAGTTTCTCGTATCAGTGAACGTCTTTCCTGATAACTTACTTCGTATAAAAACGTACTATGTAAGGCCTGAACCAATATGTGTACAGGGAAAAGGGAAGACAAGTTTTTATACTTTGAAGTCCATAAAATCTGGTTTTACGTAGAAAGATTTTACTTAATAACGTCGTATATCGGTTTACGGTGTTTTCAAAGATGTTACCGCATGCAGTTCCCTTCCCTTCCGGCTTCATCGAGCTCACATACATTCACCCGTCCTCTCCTTAAAGCTTACACTAAATCCGTATAACTCATAAGGCTGGAAGTTCTCAAACTCAAATCTTTAGATTTTCTCCTCAAAACAGGAATAATATTTGTCACCTAAGTGTAGAAAGTGAGGGGAGAGAGTGAGAGAAGGGAGGAAACCCAAACGTGTGTGTGTGTGTGTGTGTGTGTTGGATAAATAGACATGTCGTGAGAAAAGAGAAGAGATTTATAAACGAGCCAACTCGTTAAACAAAGAAGGTAGAGACGAATTTAAGTAGCACATTATAAGTGGATGGTGACAGTATGTGATTGATAGCATTGACTTTATCCCATGGAAGAGATCACATGCAAATTGTTGCCATTGCCGTAAAGACGATTTCATTTAAATAATACTAAAAATCTCACGTTACAACGGGTGTGTTTTGATATGCTGTCTTAAAACGTTGTTGTCAAACACGTTGAACAATTAAAATTATTGTACACTTAACAATACCAAGAAACTAAAATGATAATTCAGTAGTCTAATGTAATACACAATTGAAATAAAATTTACTATTTTCATTTATAACTTATCTTTCTACGTTGGTACAACCGTGTGTAGTTTGTATGCAGTTTGACATGAAAGACAGAACAGAAGATTAATTACGACTTAAAGAAAAATTTTATTTTAAATATACATGTTTCCTTTCCTGCATTCGTAGTTCAGTTTCAGTGACAGTATAGCGTACTGTCTATACAATTTATTTTGAGACTCACAAATACTCGAAATACAAAAATTAGTTCATTTTAGCTACGGCAGTGTGCCACTTCTCCAAATTTTTAAATAAAATTAAAGATCATAGTTCTAATATCGCTTATTAATCGTTTTGTAGGTTATAGTTTTGAAAAATGCTTCAGAATGTATTCATCGTTGAAGATTCACAAAATAAAATCTGAAACGGTCTTCAGGCAACATAGAAATTACATCTACAAGCGGCCTATTCTCCATCACGGTGAGATAATAACAATAAGGTCATTGCGGTAGTCAGTCTTACAGTTACATGCAAGTTACAATGGTATACTAAAATGTGGTGAATCATGAAACTAAACACAATTAACGGAAATACATACAAAGCAACAGTAAATTACCAGTCTATACGTAGTGGCAACTCCACTAAATTAAGAGTGTACAGCATGCTAAGACTTACACAGTGAAACTGGTTGTTATATAATTTACCTTATAATTTCCGTCAAGTGACGTCTAGCGTAATTTGTGCTGGGTTACGCGTTTCAGGCCATATGACCCACCCATCTTCAGACCTTCACTCCAAAGGAGCTCGTTATATAATAAAATCCATATTAAACTAACACATAATAAACAAATACGTAAAATACAATGAATGAACATATTATAAGCGTACTATTAACCGACACGGTGCACCGCGTGTAGCATGTCAAGACTGTGTCGATGGGCACTGTTATCTAGTATTATCTTTAAGCGATCGCAGCGCGGTATCATACAGTGGGTTGGACCTGAAGTTAAGTTTATCATTGAGTATGTCGTCACATATATCGGGGTTATTATGACCTCTATATATCTCGAATTCTTCGAGTGCATCCATGTAACGGCACTTACTACAATAATATAGAGGTATAAGGTTAGCGTTGAAATTGGTATATGAATGATTGCTTGAAATTAGATGCCGTGTAAAATTAGATTTAATATTATCTAGGGAAAAATCACCCCTGTTAAAGTAGCTGTGTGGTGTGTGTTCACGGAATCGTTTGATAAAAGGTCTACCCATTTGGCCGATATAAAAACGGTCACAATCGTCTCATATAAGCTTATAAACACCGGTTTTGGATTCAATGTTGGTCTGAACGACTGGACGAACCAAGTTCCGTAGACGGTTATTTGTTTTAAAGGTAACGGCATAACCTAAAATACTTAAGGTTGATGTTAGGATCTTAGGCATCAACTCGGTGTATGTTGTTGAGATAAATTTGTTATTAGGTGTATTATCTTGTGTCTGTCTGGAACGACGGACTTTGTGTTTTTTAAGGATGTTGTCAATCATTTGGGACTCATAGCCGTTGGCTATAGCTATGTGTTTAATTATGTTGAGTTCACACTCGAAATCATCATTATTTGGGGGGACCACCAAAAGCCTGTGAATGAAATTGTTGTAGGCCGCTAATTTTTGAGAGAAAGGTGGTGTGAGTCTGCATTACTGGTTGGCTTGCCTCCAAAGGAGATGATTTTTGGAAAAAAATTGACTAAATGAATTCAATGACAGTTGAAAACAAAACGACTGTGCAGACTTTATCAACTGAAACGTAGCTTCGATGTGTAAAGTATGACTGATTGATAGTGCGATTCTATTGAATGACAATCAATTATTTAATTGTTGTGGAAAATTAAATGTCAGGGATGGTGGTGGTTCGATTTGCCCCTAATTTTAACTTTCAGCAAATTTTATAGTATGTAAATGTTCAAACAAAATTGAAAGAAAACATAGTTTTCGTGGCGTAGGACACTTTTGTTTTATAAAACACGATAGTAGCTCAAAGAACCTTTCTGCTCTCCTCGCCTACATACTGAAAATCATTGGTCTCGGTGCAACCTTTCTAACATTTTTTAAAATAAATGATTAACAAATTATATATGAATATAATTATATAATTTATATATATTGTAACGTTCAGTTTAATATATATAATCCTCCTTATGTATCCAGTGAATGTGGAAGGCCCCACTTCTGAGCGTCAATTTGTAACGTTCAGTTACTATATATAATCCTCCTTTTGTATCCAGTGAATGACACTTCTGAGCGTCAATAAGTAATATCAAAACAAATTAGTATCTCTTACTAATAAAGTATAACCTGTTTTATTTTTTAAATAGAGGATTATTCATCTGAACCTCAGGGTCAACATACAATTTACATATAGAACAAACAATACAACTTTGATGCATGAGACTCGGTATTACAGTGTTGTTAATGTCTGTTGAATGTTTGTGGGTCCTTTTAAACTACTATTAACTATAACAAAAACTCTTATTATTAATGACTATTGTATACTAGTGTACAAAAATAATTCACAATTATAATGTTTTTATATTGATTTTTAGTTATTGTTTTTGTTGTAATTCAATCTTTACTGTCATAATGTTTGGTCGAATATTTGATTTAGTCATGGAGTGATCTCACCAATCTAGCAGTTTTCTTAACGGATTTATTGGTTGATTCTTTATTCCTGGACATCTGGTTTTTTGGTCTCTTGATTAAAACAGCATTCTTCTAGGTTTTGCATTTTTTCCTGGTCCTCTCATCTTTTATTGGTCTTCAATTTGTATCCAATTCAGGAGTCACACCTTAAACGTTCTCTTGCAATTCACAATTTTTTTAACAACAATCATCTTCACTCAAAACATTAATTTCATTAGTTAAAGGCCATGGCTATATTTTTTATGGGTCACAGGTTCGGTTTACCATTTCTAATTAGTAATATTCTGTTGACCTTTACTTTATTTTTCCTTCGTAACTATATTATTATAAGTTTTTTAACGTAAGAGTTTCTATCTTTTAAATTATTTACACTTGGTTTGATCTCACTATATGGGCTACATAACTGCATCATATAGATTATATGTTTCATTCAATGCTCATATTATAATATTTAATCACTTTCCTTATATCTGATTTTTTCCTTTTTAAAGTCTATCACTGTTATTTTCACTTTCTAGCACTATCACACAACCTAACTTACATAATTATAGTTTGATTTATATATTTGTAAAATCTATAACATTCACTGTTTGTAGTTCAATGATACAAAACAACTGTCTGAGGCACGCAGACCTCCTCATAGTTTTAATCTAATGCTTATGAACTAACAAATGTCTTTTTACTTATTTTCTAAGTTTAACATTTGTACCTTATAATTCTATTAATTAATTATTATTTACATGTTAACGAGTATGTTATGTTTTATGTTTAGTGAAACGACACGTTACATAAAGCCCCCCGTTTAAGACAAGTTATTTCAGTAATGGTGGTTTTGACTATTCTTCCTTCTTCTGTAGTTTTTCGCCGTGTATGCCTTCGTTTCTTCTGGTCTGGTTTCTTTGACGGGGTATATTAATTGCCTGCTTCTATCTTACCTGGGTAATTTTGTTATTATTATTTTTAGTCTTCTGGGTTTTAAAATTTGTATTATATTATATTATTTGCAGAAATTTTCTTTATTCAACCTTTCTTGTGAATATATTATTAAACAGTGCATTTTAATTAATTCTCATCTGGATATTCCATATATTAGAGCTTTATTAATGATCATTGAGTAATGTATTTGTGTGGATTATCTGTCATGCTACAATATATATATAATAAATCATTATTTAATAAATTCTAAGAAAGTTAGAGAGGTCAGGCTTGTGGCAAAAACTCCATTTTCAGACTATTTAATCAGTGTATAAACGGTTAGAAGTTAACAACAGGTTTATGGGGTTGTTGTTATAGACTACTTTCGACAGACACTGTACATCTAGATATATGAGACACACTATATGCGAAGTACACGTACTAAATGTGCCCGCGCGCGTGATTGTATATATATTCATATACACTGACATAAATCTATACAATTGGTCGACATGAGCATTTATAATTTACATGAGGAAGCAGACAATGGTGACAGGCAACTTAATTCGCCGCGTGCAACAACCTACGAATGAAGTGTAGGCCTACATTGTATCCACACAAGAACATCCACAAAAGCGAATGGAGTTAACGGGTGGGGCAATGGTCAACCAAGTCGACTACATAATGTAAGATAGCACTGTAGTATCAAGTATTGCAGATGTGAAAAACTACAGAATGGCTGCTTAGGAGCCGGACCACTTCCTGGTCAGATCAAGATCGATAGAAACGATTGCAGAAATTGTAAAGAAACCAGGAAAAAGTACAGAAACGTAGTGTAGCAAATAGGAAGACCTGGAAAATATGTAGCACATGAATTTGGAATAATTTCAAAACACAGAAACGAAGGAGAAATCGATGGATTAAACAGATTCTTGGTGATAAACAATTCAAATAGCACTCATGGAGACCACCGAAGAGGTAATGGGACGTCGGTTAGTGGAGAACGGAACTGAATGGTGAGCGCAGAAAGGCAATCATCAAGAGCAAAGAATCTCAAATGAATGTCACAGAGGCCCACTCAAACGATTTGAATGTCACAGAGGGAGATATAGAAATACGAAAAAAATGAGTTTGGAAGACTGAGAAGGTTTGAAGAATATTTATGTTGATTATATTGTTACAAATAGAACGATGCAAGACTCACGAGATGTAAGAGACAAGGAAATTTTGTGGTAGGATTGAAACGGCTGGCCAGTTAACCAAGGGAATCAATGTGTAGAGATCCACAGAGGTCACTGAGGGATTTTGATTTTTCTGGTAAACAAAGGGAAAAGTTGGATGCATGGTGGCAATACTTTGCGGAATTGTTAATTAGAAGAGGTGACAAAACAAGTATACAAAAGAGTATAGAATCATTATATGCTACAAAACCTCGGTTAAACAAACTTTGTTTAAAAAATCTAAAGAAATTAAGAGCCGTTTAAAATCTTATAGGAGCTGATAGTGATAATTTGGAGGACGCCTCTTTGATAAGGATAGCGAGAACCTTGATTTTCACCTTACATAAAAAAGGGAATCACCTTACATAAAAACTCTACTTTCCAAAATAACATCACTTACTACTTTATGCAGCTTATAAGGTTATAACTGACACATTTTAGTACGGAATTAATATCGTACGGATTGGAAAAACCAAGCGGGATTCAAAAGTGGCAGGTCAACTTTACATAAAATGTTTTCAGTTTGTTGAATAATGGAAAAAGCCTGGGAATAACACACTGGCTTATATAAAATATTCATCGACTTCAAGCAGGAGTACGACACGACGAATCCAGAAGCACTTTACGCGCGATGGTAGAGCAAGGGATTCCTCTGAAAATAGTTAAAGTAACGCACATGTTAATGATACACTCAAAAGGCATAGTTAAAATATAAGACGGATCAGACTGTGATAAAAGAAAGTTTACGACGGAGGTGATGGTTTTGCTTCCGTATCATGTAACATAGTGCTACATAAAGTAATCTCATGAAAATAAACTGGTACCATTGTGATTAATGGAAACAGATAAAAAGCACACCACATCGTCACAGTCAGAAGGTTAAAAAAAAAGTCACGGCAAATGTTATGAGCTCTTAAAAATGAGTAGTACAAATCGTTAGGTTGAAAGTACAAATAGATCAGACCAAAGGACGGAGACTGAATATTGCACAGAGCACGGAGAAGAGGAAAACAACTGGGAACAGCACTGAGATGGTCTCCAACTTCAAATATCTAAGGAGTAATGTGAACCAATCCAGCGACATCGCGAAGGATATACGTAAAAAGATAATGAAGGGACCCAACAAGTTTTACGCAATATTAAATTTTATGCAAAGGACATTTATAAAACTTATAAATCTGCTACTTATACAACTCTAATAAGACCAGTTGTTCCTTTAAAGAATTATGCTTCACCAAAATCTTAAGAATTTATAGCAACGTTTTAATGGATATATGGCTCAGTCCTTATATTTAGAAAGACTAACTGGTCACACGTTTGGAGAAAGAAAGATCACAGACATGGGAAACGGATGCGCAGGTGCGAGAAATTTATAAGTGGCTGCGAGGGACATGAAGCAGAGGGAAATTAATTCTCTTTTAGAATATCAATAGACGTTCCATGTTTCTGTTTTATACTGTTTCACACACACACACACACACACACACACACACACACACACACACACACACACACACACACACACACACACACACACACACACACACACACACACACACACACACACACACACACACGCACGCACGCACGCACGCACGCACGCGCGCGCGCGCGCGCGCGTGCGACGTTACGTTCTTGTGCGTGCGTGTTCGTGTGTTGAACGTATCTCTAATGCATTTATATACCCATCCAGGCTGTGATGTCTGAGCTTAGTTGAGTTACGTTCAAATACTGCGTCACATATAAAGTTTAATTTTGTAGAGAAGAGAAAGTATCGTGATATGAAATAATTAAGACGAATTTGGAAAGATTAAAATTCCAAAACCCTAAACTAAAATTAAAAAAATGTACGCCTCTCTTCATAAGTGTGCATGTGCTGTATGTACCATACATACTGCTGTAAGTGTACCATAGTATGTAATAATCATCATATTAATAACTTACACTTATAATTGTAAACCGCATACTGATATACTATAAAAATAAAATTGATTTACTTTATGTTTTGACAGACATTAAGATGTCAGTGACAATTAACCAATTAACATATTAACTAACAACTGAACAATTTAAAATTCTGATATTAAATATTTTTTAAAGAAAATCATTGAAGTAGTAACAACGTGCACCAAACACGCAAAGAATTTAAATTCTTAGCGTACTCAAAAATAAATGTTCATATCAAATTTCTTACTTTGTATCTTGAATAAAAATGGTATATTTCAATTTTACTATTTACAATTTACACACGCAGTTTACAAATTTATAATTTTTTTATTGTATCATTATTGTAACTGTTTTGTACTGTTTTTTTATATTCAAATAATTTATTTCTTTGTCACCAGATATTGTTGATCACCTTTTCTTCGTATGTGTGTCCACGGAATATTACGCGCGCGCGTGTTGTCTAGTTTTTCCAGACGCGACGTTCACACGTGCTACTCGCGAAAGACACGACGTTCACTCGTGACGATGTGATTTCAGAGAAAGACTTTGGTGGTTTACCAGACATGGATTATATAGTCCTGGCATTACATACCTGTCGAAGATTGATTAAACAGTCCTGGGCCTGTCAAGGATCGTTATAACACTCTTGACGTTGCTGTCACAATATGATAAATTATTTGATACATTGGCGATTTTCATCGTCTTTGTAAATGCAATAAGTGCTCTTGATTCAAGCTATTTTGCAATTTATGTTAGCGTCTGTAGTAATCCGTATTATTTTTAACAAATAATTACACTGTCACCTTATTAAACGCGCACGATTTGTGCTATCGCGAGTTCACGAGCGCGTAACATTGTTTGTACAACTCGCTGACACATTGTTTGCGCGTGGCGTTAATGAGTTTCGCACAAATTTACAAAACTTATAGCTTTGAGTGCGTCTACTTTCAAGTCTGTACCAGCTTCACGTACACAGACAGCGTAACACACAGAGATCTTACCCCGTTATGACGTCACATTCGTTAACAGGCCTATACCAGATCCATAGCTTTAAAACCTTACAGTGTTAATTTTTTTTATATTTTATGTTTATTCCAATTTACATATGCGTTATAATTTGCATATTTTTTTTGAGGTATAGGCCTAGTTACATATGCGTTTGCTATAATTTGTTATTATGTAGGCTATATGTTTTGTATTTTATAGAAATGTTAAACACAGATGAACAAACTAACCATTAGACCGTTCAACGTAGACTAGACGCCTTGCACGATTTGATACAACATACGTTTTTGTAGTAAACCTTACATACTATTTAACCCTCACTAAAACTGGCAGTAGCTAGTTTATACATAATGTGCATAATTGTATTACTTACACTTAAATAGCTATTAAAAAGCTGAAAAGCAGAAATTCTACTTAATTGTAAGTAAGTAAGTAAACTTATTATTGTCAAACTAGTAAAAGACGTATATAAGCCACAAAACAAAATCACAGCGAAAGTGCAGTATATAAATAACATCTCGCAAGCGCATGCCCTTACACACAAATAGAAAAACTCATAAATTGCATGAGACATTCTATAGCCTCAGAACCCATTAGTTTAAGGCAGGTTTCTTCAAAAACATACAATGAATCTGAAGTTTCACTCTTCCAGTCATATTTTGGAAGGATATATGTTGACAATGATAAGAAATTAATTTTCTATCTCTTTAATTTTTTAAAATTAAAAGTACAATATAAACTGATCTTTTAATTTTAACTGACAAATCACAACACTAGTTTACACACGCGCGCGCGTATGATTTTGTTTATGTTATGTTGCTAACAATATGTTTGAATGAATATTAAAAATTTTGATTAGACGATAAGTGGAATAGTACTTACTTCAAAAGTACTAAACAAATATGTTCCGATTGTTTATTCTTGTAGCTAGTCAATCCTAGTAATCCTCTTTATTTCTCTCCTCCTATAAATATTCCTTATCTAGATAAGCTACAGCACTCATACAAATACAAATTTTCCTTCTTCTTATAATGTGTGTGCTACTGGTTAATTAAGACATTTAATGGAACCGGATTTATCAAAAGTAAATACCTTTCGCTGACGGATTATGCTCATAAAGGACTATACTACTATAGTAACCATTCTTGCAGTAGGTAAGTACTAAGCGTAAAACCATTCTTTTAACGAAAGACGTTTATAAGCTGCAAAACAAAACCATTTACAGCTAAAGTGCATTATATAATGCCTACTAGGGCCTATTATGAAGAATTATGAAGGAAGAATTATGAAGGAATTAATTATGTAGAATTATGTTTATATAAAGATGTACTTTAGTGTTATCATCGACACTATTAATATTTATATAAATGACCTTGTAAGAGAATGGAAGAAAGTTGCACCACCTGGTATACAATTGCTCAGCACGAATTTTTAAGTACTATTCTCTTGGTGATGATCCGGTTATAATCCAAGACAGTGCAGAAAAATTGCAATTAGCTGTCCACAGAGTGAATCAACTGTGTGACACCATTTAAAAATGTCAGAGGAAAATTCTAAGAACATGACGTTCATAGAAAAAGAACCAGTACGAACAAAACTCATAATTGTCAATCAAATGCTCAGACAGGATGCACATTATATTATTTGGGGTGTGGCATAATGAGGAAGGCAAACATATTTTAAATAAGACGAACAAATGTCGAAAGATATGTGGCATTATTCAACGAACTCTGAAGGGAAAACGATGAGGGATACTCAAATAAAGTTTTATATCCCCCTAGGAAGGGAGACGGATATTTTAAGATTTCTTCGATCCTTTACAGGTTGTGCGAGACTCGATCGTATATAAAGTAATGACATAAGGCAATAATTAGATGTACAATGGATAACAGAAATAATATCATGGTATAAAGAAAGTTGGAGGGAGCCTGGATGCATATGTCTGTGGATAGAATACCAAGGCAAGTTATAAGCTTTAAGCCTGTAGGAAAATGAAGTTGTGGGAGACCGAGAATAAGACGGGAACACCGAAGTGTCTAATCCTAGTAAGCAAGACGGAGAAGGTGACATAATTGATTGCCTCACCATATTTTAAATTATTTCAGTCTTAATTTCGATTGGTATTTCCGCCTTTCCTAAAAAAACTCAATTTTCAATCTGTCAAATGTTTTTCTATGTTCACTAATTTTTTGTCCACCTCTTTATCCAGTCTAACAATTATCTGTGTTATTGGGCCGAGGTATTTAAAATTCTGTAAATATTATGTTTCTTGATTATTTAATTCAATACTATGCGCCACACTGTTATTTTCCACTTCAAAACTCTTAATTTTAAAGAACATTAAAAACGCCTCTTTAAAATTTATATGGATCCAAAAATAACTAAAAAAGACACAGTAGTAAAATTTTATAAAACTTTGGCTATATCGAGATTATTGCATAACAGTGCATTCGCACGAACAAATGTAACAGAATAAAAACAGCAGAGATGAAAATGCTGCGGAGGATCGCAGGTTGCACAAGAAGGAACAGAACGAGGAACATACAAAAGTAAGAAAACAAATAAAAGATGACAAAGCAAGTAATTAAAGAGTATAGGAATAAATGGAAATAATATTTACAAAAAAGTAAGGTCCGAGTCATATGTCAACCGCAAGAACGGAGAAAAAAGAAGTGGAATGATCAAGTCGTAACATACTATTAGCCTAATGCTTGGCCGCAAGAAGAAGAAGAAGAAGAAAAAGGAGAAGAAAAGAAGAAGAAGAAGAAGAAGAAGAAGAAGAAGAAGAAGAAGAAGAAGAAGAAGAAGAAGAAGAAGAAGAAGAAGAAGAAGATAAAAACAAATATTTAAAGTGTAAGTTAAGAACTGTAAACATGCCTGGCACGAATTTCCGCACATCTATAATATAACGCGGTAGGTAGTGTTAGTCATCGGTATAGGAGACCAGAATTCATTACCATAGTAACAAGTAAATAAACAAATGATATTTACCGGCATCGCATGTATACCTTTATCCGTTCCTATAGTTTTTAATGTTTTTACTATGCTTGTATTGATATGTTTTGTAATTTTGTATACAGATACGTCTATATATTTTGTAATTGTCCTATACTTCTGTATATGTTTTAATTGTAAAATTTATGTTTATACGTCTTTCTGATGATCCAATGAATAAGTAATAAAATATCTATAACGCGGTAGGTAGTGTGTCAGTCATCGGTATAGGGAGTTGCAGGGAGGGGGGAGTGAGGTGGAAGAGCGAAGGAGAGGGAGTTAGGAGGTGGCGGGGCGACGCCAGTATGCCCCGTGCAGTCAGGGCGAGAGGCGACCTCACGTGGCGAGGCAGATCTCTGATTTCACTTTCTTTCTCGGTGGCGCACGGCGAATCTCAGCCTCCGGTTCAAGCTGGAAGCCTTGAGCCATAAGATCCTGCCATTGGGCACAGAATAAAGCCTTTGAGCATACAGACAGTGGTATTGAGCATAAAAACGATCAAATATGCCTCCTAAACGCCAGCAACCACCAACTGCTGAAAAAATTGCAGCAAAAAAAGCACGTAATGCTGAAGCTCAAAGACGCCGTAGAGCGGCCATGTCAGAAGAGCAACTTCAAGCAGAATGTGAATCTAATGCTGTAAGTCAACGGCAACGCAGGGAAAACATGCCACAAAATCAACTTCAACAAGAGCGCGAGGCAAACGCTGAAAGACAAAGGGTTGCACGCCAACATCAAAGAGGACGTCTGAGTAGATATGTCCGATCCCGCAACACCGCTTTGCTTCCCGAAAACTTCAATGAAGACGAAATTGAAGAAAGTTATCTTGGCCCAATGGACGCTAAATGTCTATTTTGCAATGCCAAGCATTTCAAAAACAATTAATGTCAAATTGCTGCCATAAAGAAATACGAATGCATCCTTTCATTAAAAATTACATGAATGGATCTGATCCAAATTCCAAAAATTTCATGGAAAACCTAAGATCCTACAACAGTGCAATGGCCTTTGCCTTAATGGGAGCACAAGTTGACCAATCAGTGACCAGACGTTCAGGTCCTTTTTGTTACAGAATACATGGGCAAATTTATCATGCTACATCTGCATTACACCCAAATCAAGGTGAATCACCAAAGTATGCCCACCTGTACATTTTGGATTCGGCCCAAGCCTTGACAGAAAGAATGAACAATCAAGCAAACAATGGATGCATTCGTGTCGTAATGGAGAACCTCCAAAAACTTCTTGGAGATATCAATCCGTTCTCTAGAGAATACAAGAAGATGCTCAAATTTGAACAAGACGAAATGCTAAAGGCAAATCGGGAAAACCGAACGCCAATTGAATATAGCATGACTTTCTTTAGAGAAAGAGTAAATAATGTGCACCCCGGCAGACCCAACGCTCCCACTGCCAGAGGAGAAATTGCTGCCGTTTTTCACAGAGCAGATGGTGCACCCCCAGAAAATCGGGATATTAAAATTCATCCGAAAAGAGGAATTTTACAAAATATATCCATCCTGAGTAGACTCTGTGACCCAATGTGCTACCCTTTGCTTTTCCCATAAATTTTGCCTTTGCCTTTTGCCTTTCCTTTGGGATTCAGGGTGGACCACAGATCTGAAGAAAGCTGTTGGTCAAGGAAATGTGTCCCAGCTTCAATGGTATTCATACCATTTTGCCATTCGTGATGGAAACTTTAACCAGTTCCTCAACGCAGGAAAGCTGACTCACCAATTCATGGTTGATGCCTATTGCAAGACCGAGGCAAACCGTTTGAATTGGTTTCGAAAAAATCAAAACACAATAAGAGCTGAGACTATGATGTCCTTCACCGATTTGTGAATAACCACAATTTTGAGGTCGTTAACATATTGCCTGGAAAGAAAGTTATATTGCCTTCAACCTTCCAAGGGAGTCCAAGAAATATGGCTCAAATTTACCAAGATGCTATGGCCATGGTCAGAAAATATGGCAAACCTGACTTATTTGTAACATTCACGTGCAATCCTAAATGGAGGGAAATCAGGGAAAACTTACTTCCCGGTCAGCAACCATGCGACCGGCCTGATTTAGTAGCAAGAGTGTTTGAGTTGAAACTGAAATTGCTACTTGAAGACTTAACCAAACACCATAGATTTGGACGTGTTAGGGGTATGCTCCACGTGATCGAGTTCCAAAAACGTGGTCTACCACAAGGGCACATATTGCTATTCATGGCCCCGGAAGACAAAGCCTGGGAGAATGAACGAATTGACAAAATTGTCTGTGCAGAAATCCCTCATAAAGATGCCCACCCGAGGCTACATGAAATTGTAAAATCCTGTATGATATACGGCCCATGTGGTCCATTAAATCCAAACGCACCGTGCATGGAAAACGGCAAATGCACAAAAGAATCCCCAAAAGATGTCAATGGTTACCCAAAATATCATCCCCGAGATGATGGTAACTTTGTTGAACTTGGGGGAAACAAAGTGGATAACAGATGCGTGGTGTCATACAACCCATACCTGTCTCTGAAATACAACGCCCACATTAACGTAGAGATTTGTAGCTCAATTCAAAGCGTTAAATACCTATTCAAATACGTTTACAAGGGGCATGATTGTGCAAATATTCAATTCGTTACTGTTCCCACAGAACAGGAAGCTACTATTGAATGGGACGAAGTAAAAAATTACTTGGAGACCCGATATGTAAGTGCGCCTGAAGCATGCTGGAGGCTCAGGGAATACAAAATGCACCACCAAACTGATCATGTGGAAATATTAAATGTCCACCTTGAGGACTAGCATACAATATGTTTTATACCAGGCAAGGAAGCTGAAGCTGTACAGCAAAAAGCCACCAAGTCCAAACTTCTGCCTTGGTTTAAACTTAATCTGGAAGACCCTAATGCCCGAGAGTAATTATATATTGAAATTCCCGAACACTATATCTGGGATGACAAAAATTCTAAATGGAAACCACGTATTAGAGGGCATGAAACTACAATTGACAGAATGTTTGCCGTAAGGCCCACGGATAGAGAAAAATGGTTCCTCCGAATTCTCCTTCTCAATGTTAGAGGAGCAACATCTTTCGAGGACCTAAGAACGGTTGAAGGAAATCCTATCCCCTTTGCAACTTTCTTAGAAGCATGCATTGCAAGGGGATTAACTGATGATGACGCAGAATGGGATACTTGCCTAACAGAAGCTGCAACCCATCAAATGCCAGTACAACTTAGGCAGTTGTTTGCATTTATTTGTATCATGTGTGAGCCGTCGGATGCAGCAGTATTATTCGACAGACATAAGGACAATCTTATAGAAGACGCTTTCCTGATGGAGAAAAAGCTCTCTATTTGACACTTAAAGAAATTGAATCTGTCCTTCAAACACATGGAAAGTCATTGGCAGATTTTGGCCTAGAACTTCCAGTCGGCAGCTATGACGAGCCAATCCATTCTGGAAAATATTACGATCCAATTGACGAAAAAACCATGTCCGAAGAAAAGTTTCAAATTGCTCAACCCAGGGCAAAGAAGGGCTTTCGACAAAATCAGGGAAGCAATTGAAAACCCTAACTTACCCAAACGTCTATTCTTTATTGATGGGCCTGGCGGAAATGGTAGGCCTAAAACCTTCCTTTACAACACAATCATGCACTATGTGCGTAGCAAAAATGAATTAGTCTTGCCATGTGCATTTACAGGCATAGCAGCAAATTTGCTTGAGGGAGGCAGAACTTCCCACAGTCGTTTCAAGCTGCCTATTCCAATAAATAAAACATCAATCTGTAATGTTCGACATGGGACTAATACGGCAAATGAACTGAAAAAGGCCAAAGTGATAATTTGGGATGAAGCTTCAATGGCCCGAGCACATGGAGTAAATGCAGTTGACACACTATGTAAAGAACTCTTAGCTGAAGATCCAAAAGTTCCTTCTAAAAAACCATTTGGAGGTGCGGTCTTTCTTTTCGGTGGAGATTTTAGACAAATTCTCCCTGTTGTTCCACATGGCAGCAGAACCGAAATTCTTTCTTCATGCATGAAGAATAGTAAGTGTTGGAAAAATATTCAGGTCCTAAAGTTAGACCAAAACATGCGTGCCAGTGAGGACAATGTCCCATCATAACACCGAGGGTTTTCCGATTGGCTTTTAAAACTTGGGAATGGAAAACTCCAAGAGCCTGGATTAGAGGAAGGCAGCTTCGAAATTCCTCCAGTCTGCATTGAAAATGGATGTATTGTTGATGCTGTCTTTCCTGAGGTCATCCAATCAGGAGATGACAGCATTGCTAATCGTGCAATCCTGACTCCAAAAAACCACGAGTCACTTGAACTTAATGAAAATATCCTTAGACGAATTCAATCTGAATTGAAATGCTACACTAACATAGATTCTATTCAGCAAGACAGTGCAAATGCCGAGGAGGCAGCAAACTATCCAATGGAGTTTTTGAACAGCTTAACACCTGGAGGTATGTCTCCTCATAGACTTAACTTGAAAGTTGGTGCAGTAGTAATGTTGGTACGAAACCTTGACTCAACAAGAGGTCTTTGCAATGGCACCAGAATGGTCAGCAAGCAAATGATGTCAAAAGTCATTGACTGTTAAATCCTGACCGGATCTTTTAAAGGTACCTGGGTATTTATTCCAAGAGTTATTCTTGCACCCAGTGACCCTGACCTTCCCTTTACATTAAGAGGAAAACAGTTTCCATTTAGACTTGCTTTTGCTATGACCATCAACAAAAGCCAAGGACAAACACTGGACTCAGTTGGTATTTATTTTCCATCTCCAGTATTCAGTCATGGACAACTTTATGTTGCATTTTCAAGAACAAGGTCCTTTCAGCAAGTCAACGTAAAAGACTTAGGAACTGACCAACAAGGTAACTTAAAGAAAGACCACAGAGTTTACACCAAAAATGTGGTCTACAAAGAAGTTTTCGCCCAATAATTAAACTTCATAGCCAGCCGTGGCTTGATCAATATGTGCCAATAAAAATGCTCGCCACCCGGGCGTAGAACGGGTACTTCAGCTAGTTAATTACATAACATAATAAAACGTGTACCATCAAAGTCATTGTAGGATTAATGAAACAGTTGGGAAAATCTACATAATATAGAAATATTGTAACATTAAATTTGGAACAACTTAATATCGTACCTGATTTAATGAAGACTTTGGTTAAGAAGCTAACAAGAAGAACAATATCTTCCAAGATGATAGTGAAGAGGAACGACTAACCATTTTAGACTGACTAGTAAGACAACTGACCGTACCCAAATTAATGATTTAGGCAAAGTGATACAAAATACATTACAACCCCAATTATGACATGAAGTTTCAATAATGACAAAAGAAATAATTATAAAGACAGACGGCTTATGGACCAGTACTATAAAGAAACAAATGGTTTCATTCAAAGTATCATAATGTCAAGATAATCAAAATACAAATTGAGGGATAATAGGCCCAAACATGTAATACTATGTAAAAGAAATATTAGTAAATGATTAATTTAAATGATGTAATGAAATTATAACACACCTTATTATAGATACATGAACCATACAACTAACTGTAACAAATAGTGTTCATAAGATTGTCCAGAAAACAACAAATAATAACTTGTTCACAATAACATTTTTATAACAAGAGTAAAGTTCTTTTAATGACGATAAAATGTAAAAACCTATAAAAACCAATAAGTATGGTTATAAATACAAACTATTAAGTGTTCAGTGAGAAGGGTAAACGATACACATAGTGACAAGTAATGTGAAACATAACATAGACAGTTTTAGAGTAACCAATGAATTAACTGAGAGAAGACTAATTAATTAGTGCATAATTTATTTTATAAAAATGTGAATGTTATTATGTTTTAGCACGTTGTTTTATTATCATGGTATTTGTGTTGTTTTTTGTATGTAGCAGGTGAAGCAGTTGTTTTAAGAGAACATCAATTAACTGATATTAATTTCATTCTTTATGTTAACAAATATAACCATAGAACTGGTGTTAAACAGTGATAAATTGATTGGCAAAGCAAAATAGACTAAAAAAAGATGTTATTGCTAAGTGTCAAACCATTGTATAGCTTAAGCAAAAAACAGTTTATTTGTTCAAAGGTTCAATAGAATCATAGCCATGTGGGCATGAAATTAAACTAATAGAATAGTATATCTTTTGTTTTGTTAAAATAATGTTATGTGTTAAACAGTTTTTATGATTGTTAAAAGTTAATTTAACTGTTAAAGGTTTTAAACATGGTGATGAAAATAACACCAGTACATAGGCCAGGTAAAACCAACTTTTGAAAATTTTAGATAATAATGTTAGGGATTTTGTAAAACAAATGTGGAAGGATAAAAATATTTATAGTTAATAGTGTACACAACGAATATAGAAACAAAATAATACATCTCAAGTTATTTAAGAAAATTTCAAATAACAAAATTGTAACATCTGTAGTTCTTAAGTAAAAGTAGGCATGTTTAGTGTCTATGTGTCACAAATGTAAAGATCAAAATAATGCTGATAATGGTTTTAAATTCCCAATCAGTACAGAAAAATTATACTAATTTAAAGGTTTTGAACAAATTTAGATTCTGAAATAATGAAGGTATATGACAATGTATATCCGAATCAACCAACCAGATTCCAAGTTTACCCTTAGCAACCAGAAATTTCGGATAAATAAAATGAGACTTCTTTGACAACGATCTCAGCGGATAGACGCGTTTGTAAAACGTCCTACATAATATAAAATAAACTGTGAAAACACGATACAGACATATTGATACAGATAAAGATACATAACACGAACTTTTTACACCAAATGAAGAACACCCATTATATGAAATAGAAGACCCAAGAACCAGGGAGAAGGACTGAAGCGGACGTGGGCCCTGTCTTCGACAAGAACCATACAAAAAAGAGGATTTGGTGACTTTGACATCTTATTATATTGTGTATCAACACCCACATTAGTATACTCGACTTTTTAAGTACTAATCAACTAAAACTACAGACACCATATCACACTAACACTAAGAACACTCACTAATAACACGATTTGAGATTGACACCTTTTCAAACACCACAAGAACCTTTGATTTGCATAATAATATTTAAACACCTAAACTGGACATAACCTATCATAACTAGTAATCACTATACGACTGCCTGTGTGCACGTTACACTCTAACCTTGTAATATCCTTTAACTGTAAAACTTGTATTTTGATTTATAGAATAATATTTTGTTTAAATGTAATCCCCGAACCATATACGCCCTGAGATACTTTATTTTTAATAGAAACATTAACCAAGCATTCTTTTGATTTGACTAAATACTGAATATTTGCTACTGTACCAACTGGTAAAAAGAAGACGTATAATTTACGCCACAATTGTGATTATCATATCAAATTTAAGAAACAATTAACCAGTGCTTTTCTGAATAAAGGATTTCTATAAGGATATATGTTTGATGTTATATTTGCGTCGTTATTATTGCTGTTCCATTTAGGAAATAAATTCACAGATTACAGCGGACACCACGACAGTTGGCAACGTTGAGTGACGTCACGGAAACGAGCGACATGGTGGGAGCGAGCGGCAGATTACAAAACCATTCGCCGTTCAACATAACATATTAATAATTACAAATTGACGACTCCAGTGCGAGTTAGTCGCTACATTATTTATTTTTTACAAATTAACATTTCAATAAGAAGTAACCCTATATAATATAACTTGGTTACAAATTGGTGAATCCAACGTGAGGTTTAACGTAACCTATTCCTAATAACATTATACGTAACGAAAATTTATACGTTACAATATTAATCACAAAACAAAGTAATGCCTACAAAAATTCATATCAGCAATAAACGACACAATTTTTTAAACATTAAACACTGTTAACAATCGGAAACAACAAAAATGTCTTTCATACTTAATTACTACATCTCAAACTAGAAAGCCCTATTATTACCAATAAACAGCAAAAACAAACCAAACGCTTATACTTCGATAACGGACCAATATGTATGATAACGGAATGTACATCATAAAACTGTATACATACCTCAAAACTTACATTTTGACAGTGATTTCAATTTATGTTAATCGTTTAACTATAGAGTGACTAAATTTTAATACTGCAACTTCCAAGGCGCGTCACAGTACACAAAGCCTGTACCATAAGTAGATTTTACGCTTTATTTCATTGTGTATATTACTCTTGTGGTAATAGTGTAAACTAGATCACGTCAGTACCTATACAATATAATCTAACAAAGTACAATAGAGTCTTACGGTATAATATAATGTTACAGAATTAAACACGAGCACGTAGCAAAATGAATTTCAGCGCAGTAATACCGACTAAAGCAGAAAAAGTATACTCGAGATGATAATAATAATAACAAACATTTATTACACTGTTTATTTGATTCTGTAAAAGGACGCCTTGTTTGCAAAGGGCTTAAGAAATGCATTACGGAAAAGTGAAAGACAGCTGGTGTTGTCTCAACTTTATTACGCTGGGGAAATTAGATTTATTTTGAATCCTGGTTTAAATTAAAACCGGATTTGTTAAAGATATTAATGAAATTTATTAATGAAAGAGGACTAAGAGAGGTAAGAAAGAAACGAAAGAAAAGGTAGCGACAGGGAAGTTGAGAGAGAGAACAGAGGGAGCGGGCTTAGCAGTGACAGTGAAGGAGGAGAGAGAGAGAGATGGGAATAAGTACTATATAATAAGGAGAAGCATATAACATGAAACATATTTATTATCAATTTATTTTAAAGTGTCTATCAGTCTTAGTGACATATTGAAAATATGTTAACGTCAGTATAATAAACGTCATGGAGTAATGAGAACTGAAAGTACTGGTCAACTAATCGCATAAGTCAGGCTAACAGGAGAATACACGAAAATTCACGCTTAACGCTGATGTCATAACGTTTTAAGATAGCAACTAGATCTTACGCGTGGAAGCGGAGTCGGGAGGAAAAAGTTGTGGTTTCAAGTCCGAGAAGAATACAAAAATATAGATATTGGGAGAATATTGTTTGAATAATGGGTAACACTGTGGTGACGCTTAGAAAAACGCAGTGCCTTGTGTTCGATTAGAAATGTTTAGTTGTAAACGAATATCATTCACCTTATCAGAATGCCTTTGGTCTCTATTATTCATTCGATCTTAATTACTTGCTAAACTTTTTTGTAAAGCTCAATGAATGAAACCGGAGAGACCCCTTAACTAACTGTTAAGGTTTAATTCCAGCTTTGTCGTGTTTACTTGCTGAACTACAATTTGTCATGTTCCACCATTTTCAAGTCCTAAGCCACGACCACCTGAAAATGGTGGAAACACTGAAAGGCCTCGTCCGGAACATGACAAGTAGCAGTTCAGCAAGTAAACACGACAATGTTGGAATTACAGAAACTGCTAATTCAAATAACAAGATGAACAATGTTAAGAATTAACAAGCCTAACTGGATAAGAGGGGTAGTAAAATGTACGTGAACAGTGATATTCTTCCAGAAGGGCTTAGAAATTGTAGTAAAGAAGATTGACGAAGCTGTCAGGTCAGTGACGAAACGTCAGTGAAACAATGAGTATCCAGCCATTCTGGACAGATAAAAAGGTCATAACTCAAATATCACTAGACATATGAATCAGATACCAGCTATTTGAAATGGGTTGAAACCCTAAGTTAAACAAATTAGAAAAAAATATCAAATGAGGAAATAACAGAGATTTAAATTTAATTTGTTTTCTTGTTCTGAAAAGTGAAAATTCTTTTAAAACTTGAAGGAAATACTAAAACCTGAGTGGGAATCTCTACGTCTGCGGTTTGAAAACATTTTTACCTTGAGTTTGGATTTTTTGAGTAGGCCCTGTTCCCCTGTGAGGCCGTAGAAAAGCGTTGACAAACAAACGTTTTATACCGAAGCTCAAGGCGACTTCCAGCTATATTCGCCTATAGTAGACAAACGTCACTTATGCAAGGTGTTTATTATATTACAGGCGATTTAAAACTGTCAGATCGAATCCAATTCGCTGTCAGTTGCCTGCAATGTGTTGTGGTCGTTTCTCATAATATTTCTTACTATCTTTTTTCTCACACCGCAAACCGACAAATTGAAAGACGATTCTTTTAACAAAATATATTCTACAAAAATTGTTGGCGACGTAGAGATCATACGGCTGAAAACACACACACGCACGCGCGCGCGCACTTTCCAATATGCATCGATGGCCAACGGGTAATGGTGGTTTAGTGTAACCTGTTATATAAACCTAGAAAAATGTAGGTATGTTTCCGTAGATATTGGACTTTTGGAAGAGACTACTGTATATAAATATTGTATTTATTACAGTATTCTATTTTTGAATACAAGCAATCATACATACCAATAATGTTAGTACTCATGCACACGTCAAAAAAAAAAAAAAAAAAAAAAAAAGAAGTCGAAGAAACTTCTTCACCTTCAAGTTCATGGATAAAGTCCAAATTCTTAACTGTTATTGATAAATATGTTGTTTCAGTCGTGCATTTTATATTTGGCCAGTAATATTCATTAGAGAAAAATACTGACGTATAATTCTACATGCTTTCATTGGTTATATTTACTTACGAAAACATCATACGTTATGCGCAATCACTATTAATGGTCGTTTCAGAAACACATCTAAGACAGAATTATGTATCACAAAACCAATTTTTCTTGTCATTTGTACACTTATACATAATTACAACTACGTAAGGTTTTGTACATTAAAGGTAAGCATTTTTTATTTACTGTACAGTTATTTTTGTTGGTTTTATTTTCGTCTTTATTTTTGTCAATAGATGATACATTTTCACCTTTTATTGTCACCTACTAAAATGGCTTTGTCATTTGACAATAATAGACTTTAGTTAATCGTAGGTACTAAAAGTTAAGCTTCTGTTGTTTTCATTACAATTCGGTTATTTCGTAAGAACAGCATCTGTGTGTGTGTGTGTGTGTGTGTGTGTGTGTGTGTGTGTGTGTGTGTGTGTGTGTGTGTGTGTGTGTGTGTGTGTGTGTGTGTGTGTGTGTGTGTGTGTGTGTGTGTGTGTGTGAATATTGTGGGAAGTCTACGACAAAGATCGTAGTTACGTTTGAGTAACTTAAATTTAATAGCCAAATATTCAACATATAACCTATTAGTTACACTAACTGCGGACGACAGCAATTTCTCTTGTATTCTTGAATAAATCTCCAATGGATTCCCCGGGCGGATATCCGCTTGCCGAGGGAGGCCAGTATTGTACTTCCTGAAGAAGTTAATGAAGTATGCATTGCTGAAACAGGAAAAATCAAGCGTATCCCCTAGTGCTTTATATCTTCTTATTTTCTGACCTCTTTCTCAAATTCGACTACGCAGTTCATTCGACTTCAACGTAGATTTCTCTTTCTATAGCTGTAATGATTCTTTGCTTTATCAATGTTCAGCAACGGATAGAATTATATCCCGCTTCACATTATTTTCTTCTTTGATTATGTATATAATTTTATAAGTGTAAAAGTATGAGGGGTGTTTATAATCGAAACATTTTGGCGCTAACGATGTGACCAAACTTTAGCCGATTTTTTTAGTGATACCTATGTTACCTACCGTACACGAAATAGTTTTTTTCTACCAAAAGAAACACCAATATTGAAGCCATACTAGCCGATCTAAAAATTTTGCATTTACCATTCAATTTGACGTTGAGAAACTTGTGGTTTGTGGTTCTTGTAGAATAAACATCGAGGATCCGTTCAGGTCATTCTTCATCCTGAACGTTCAGGAAACGATAGTTGATATAACAGTAAATTGTGAATATTGTAGCATCACGAGATGGTACAAACCAGGAAACTCAATTTAATTATCAAAAATTAAATAGGGAAACTACTCAAATAGATAAATACTATGTAACTGAATGAGGAGTGCAATAGAGACAACAAAAAAGTTTATTTGTTTGAGTGGTCAAATGAGAACAACAAAAAATAATTATATAAAGGAAGAATTATAATAACTAAACCAATAAACCATGAATAATAAATAAAGAATACGTGTTACAGATGCATGAATAAATTAAAAGCAAGAATTAACCTTGTAAACAAATATAATAAATAACTTGACAAAACAGACATAAAAAAGACTAGACTGGACGGTGTCTGTGACACAAAAATTACCCAACAAATTAGGGAAGTGATTTTGTATATCTAGTTATAATATTGTAAATAGTAATGTTTTAGTATGTAAGTGAGAAATGTAATTAGGGTTAAGAAAAATAATTTGTATAACCAGCCTAAAAGTCAAGCTAGGTCTTAAACCTAAGACTGTATTTGTAATTAGCTCATAGGTAGTGTCATGGTAAAGACAAGATAATTATTTTTATAATTGTGTTTATTCGAATAGAAAAGTGATAAATAATGATAATGAAACATTGCAAATGACACAGTGCAAACAATGATAAAAATATAAAGTGTTGTGAACCAAGTATGACCATAAGGTGAAAATGGCATGTATTTTATATGAAGTGAACAAATAACAATAAAATCAACTTCATTAGTGCAAGTGACAATATAAAATTAAGTGAAATTAAAGCATAAATGGGATTATGTAAAATAATCAGGAAAAGTAAGATTATATTAAAAACTTATGTTTACTGGAGGCAGATAAAACAGTCCTGAGACCGAAAAATACACCAACAAACCAAGGCCTCTTATAGATGAATCTAAAATTGATTGTTACAAGGAAGAAAGCTTTGTCTAATGCTGGCATCCAATGAAGAAGAAACAAATTGAAATAGTTGCCAATCCAATCAAGATTTAATAAGAGGAGTATAGTAAAAAAGCCAAGTAAAGTTATAGAAATTATCAGTAAACTATCGTACAAGTTGTGTTCAACCCACCTGGAGAAGAAAAATTGAAATTATTATCCTAACTGGTGTAATACATCTTGAATTCGGTGAGATCCTTCCAACTTTATAACAATATTGACCAAGTATTAACGTTTTACACAACCTTTAATATGAACTAAATAACAAACACCTTTAGTGTGACTACATTTCTAAACATAATATACGTATGATATCAAAAGTGAGTGACACAAACTTATTTTGAACCAACAAAAGTGTAGTACTCACATAAATTTTATTAAACATTCCACATTGTGCATACCACAAAAAGCAAGATGGCGTCTGTCATTTTCTTAACGGTGAAGAAGGGTTACAGCAGCGCGCCATGTTGAGAAATAATGAACTATGAGATATAGCATAGACAATTAAATTTTTATTTTATTTTCTTTTGTCACTTGTATTCCTAATATCTAATAATTAATGATTTTCATTGTTTTATTAATGTTATATTTGTAATGGGTAATATTAAGTTGTAAAATTATCTAATTGATTTCGTTTGTATAATCACAAGAATTCACATACAACCATGATACACAAACAACAATTATTTACTACATGTTCAAATTTTTTATTCATGTATGTAATTAGTATAATACTTGTTAGGTGAAGTTTTAATATTACTGAAGACGATTTTTATGTTGTTAAAACCCTCAGATATATACATTTTTTCATGCATCCGAGAGCTAGATGGAGCTGAAACCTTAAAAAAGGGAAAATGATTTGTTAATTAATAGAAAATAAAAAAAAAGGGGAACTTATTATAATAAGAAAAGCAGGAATAAATATCATAATAAGTAACATAAATATAACTTTTCTAACTTTTACATTGGAAACACATAACATCTCTAATGAAGCCCCAAATCAAATCTTACCTTCGGTGTGTCATTCGGAATGAAAAAATCCTCTTCAACTGCCAGGTGACGATTCTTGGCCGTCTGAAGGTTCTGAATTATAAATAATCTGTTTGCTTTTGTGACTTCAGTTATAACACTTGTAGTTTAACTAAATAATATCGTCAGTGCCTTTACTTAGACATTGTGCTTATATTTCCTTTACTTATGTATCTTTAATCATTGTTTATCATGTCAATAATGGCTAATTACAGTTTTGCTGAAATGTTGGATATGCGTCTCATTTACGAACTTTCAGACTACAAATTGAAACATGCCATTATCGATTTTTATTAATTCAAAATAATTTGAATTCTTGTGATTCAAATTAGGATGTGTAACTAGTAGTTAAATATGTTAAATCATTAATTTAATTGAAAATTTATTCCTTGCTTTGTTATAAATTATTGTTACTGATTATGTTTGAAAAAAAATAGTCATAGTTTTCAATAAATTTTTCCTATACTGGAGGAATCAAAGACATGTACAAAAAAATCAAGTAGTCGTTTTTGCCTATAAGTCAGTTATTTGCCAACAGATTTAAACAAACAAGATGTCGTTATGTTTGCAATAAAAAGCTTAACATTTTATGCAATAGACAATAATTTTAAAAAGTTAGAATTTACAGAGCTATTAGTGATAAATAATTAAAGTTACCTAACAAGTGAAATCATGAATTATTTAAAATTAATTATTAACACGTTAACAACACAAAAACTGGGCCCTACAAGGTAGTTCGCTTGAGAAGTCGCACACTTTGGGAGACGTTGTTCCCACTAAAAGGGCGCTGAAATTCTTAAACTGTATTTATCCGCTCTGTCACAACCTTTTGGATGTTCTCTACACTTTCAAAATAGAGGTCTTCGTTTTTTTTTCTGGACATTTTATATCAAGCACTTACAGTGATGAAGCATAGCAAAGTGAACAATCTTTGCGCAGACTCAAATGATGTACCAAAATTTTTATCGTTGTCTGACGATTTCAATTCAGTTCATAGCTAACCACTGTTAATGTTAAATGACGATCAGTCCTAATCAAATCTCTCACCTTGACACATTTTCATCGGATTGTGCTGTGATTAGTCGTCCAGAGTATGGTAATCATCCACATTTACATGGCCACCAAAAAGAACTAGTTCCATCTAAAAAACTGAGGGTCGGACCTGGAGTACAGCTTCATATTTGTAAGCTAGTTTTAAAATGTTAGTACTTCTGTTAAACTGATTAAAGTTTGATACGAAATTTGATTGTACTAAATCTTCTCAATATTAATGATCTCTATTTGTGTGACGCGAGCAAAAACAAATACTCACAAAAACTATGTGACAGCCACAAATCTGATAAAGTTAGTGAAAACTTTTATCAAATTAACCAAACATTACAGGTTAAAATTGTAGCAGTTTCGCCCCACAGTGTTACCACTACATTTGAAAAAATTCAGTCCATTACTTTTTAGACACACTTTAAAAAAAATATTTATTACATATGTCTAGGATGAACACCGCTACAGTTGTATTTGAATTATAATGCTGTGTAATAAGTATAACATTATTGAATCTTAATACATAAAATAAAATTATTGTTAGAAGTCAGTTTGACCTGACATTCATATTTACAGTGATAAACAACAAGAAAATTATAAACGTCTGTTGCTACAAATATTGTAGTATATTTAAAACGTAGGAAAAACTGTTCTCTCTCTGCTCGCTGTTAAAGTCTGAAATTCAACTAAATGAACCCGTGAAAAGTAAGAAAACAACAACAAAACGCTAATTTAAGAGTAAGGAGTTTCAAAGTGAACACTGTTTTATGTAACTGCTTTCCTCGGTTGTTTGATTCAGCGCTAGGAGAACAACATACGAAAAAAGAGAAGTAAAATAAAAAAGGGCATATTTCAGTAGTGCGCATAACAAACTGTAGGTGAGATAGCCAGTATTATTGCGCTAGCGAACCTATCAGGCTTGACATTTATTACGCCAGCAAGACATATTGTTCCTCCCCAGCATTGCCATTATGCAGCCTCTCACCCTTTCTCATTGCATCCCTTCTGTCTTACACACTCCTTCTTTCCTCCTTATATTTCTATTTCTACACAATGCGCACTCGCTTGTACTATGCAAACGCTCTAATTACCCTATTTCACGTTTTTATTACACTCACAAGTGACTACGCAAATGCATTTATGTATGTGCGTGTGAATGTATACGTATATACTGCAACAATACATATATTTGCATATTTGTCCAGGGCGGTATGTTTGTAAATATTTAGCATAGAAAGTATATGATGAACAGTTTTTAACAATATTATGCAGGCCCAGAATTGTCAGATAGCTTACACCTGCCCCTCGTGAATACAGCGCTTGTGTGTTTATGTGTGTGAACGCAAGCTACGACAGGAAGATGGGGTGATGTGTACGGCTGTAATCAGGTTTTAACCGGATAAAAATAAACTAATTAATACGTTTGAAACCTGTGAACGAAGACTTACCCAAATTATAAAGACACCATTACATTAAGGAATTTTAATGATTATGGTGATATAAAAATTATTGCAAAATGTGCAAAATAAAGAGGCTGGGTAATTTAATGTTAATTACTAGTGTAATTAAATAGTAATTAATAAGTGTGTTATATGTGAGTGACCAGGAAAAAATTACGCAAACGACGATATCGCTCGTGCTACGAGTATGTTTACGAAATCGCGAAAATGAACCAAAAAGTGATTTGTAATTAAAAGGACGCTTTGCACGAAGTGACAATATCTAACAGGTCGAAAACAGTCCTGGACCTGTCAAATCGCCGTCCAGTATAAATACCACCGGCAATTTTGGGGCGGTCTCAGACTCAAGAAATCTTCACACAATGTCACGCTGCCGGTCTGCCGATCGATCAGGACCACACACACCAAGATATGGAGGAACTCTGGACCATCACAGACAACAACCCATAGAAACAGAGAACGCAGCATCAGCATAATCATCATCATCATCATCATCATCAAATTCTCAGGATTCAGGACACACACATACACACGCGCGCGCGCGCAACGGTAACGGCAGATGTACGCAGGTGATAAATAAACAATTATATATATATTTTTTGGGTGAAAAGAACTTTCAAAAAGAAAATTATACATGAACAATCAAGACTTAAAGTTTTAAATTTAAATAGTAGTTAAAGTAAATAATTTAATTGAATAAGAAAATTTAAAAAATACTAATCTTCTGTTATATGTTAAAATCTGGGTGTCTCAGTAGAATTAAATAATAGGTTGAAAGTAAATGTTATTATTTTATTTTTCTTTATAGCAACAAGTAATTTTATTCTTGAGTTTAATATTATTTTTGTTTGTATATGAGTTGCTATTATTATTTAAAAATTGGAGTAATAGTCAGACACACTGAAATAAAAAGGGTTTAGATAATTTGTTTAACATGTCTGTTTAGCTAGTAACATTAATGGTTATTTATTTTAATATGTCATGAATAGCAGAGAAGGTTATATGGTACTTTATGTAAACTTATAAAAGAGTATATTTTATTTATCAAAGATTTGAAATTTTAATATTTGAATATTTTCAATCAACATTAAAAATCTTAGTATGATTGGAACTGGAATTGGAATCTTAGTATGGAAACGGTTTTAATTAATTATTTCATGTCAACAACATCTCACTCCTCTTTAAAAATTATTTAATTATTGTGCAACTACATATACTTGACGCAACGAGAATAAAAAATCCTGCGACCTGGCCGATGTAATACACTTTATAGTTGCGTTGAGTACATGGTAATGTATTTGTGTGAAATTTTGAAATACTTGTAAGGTTGCAGTATATAAATGTACACGTATTATTAAGCAACTGGATCCTCGCATTCAGACAGAAACAACAACTAACTCTGTGAGCCCGCTGTGTTAGCGTTACATTGCCTACTCTCATTATTTGGTAATATTTCAGCGCTCTGCAAAACTCCTTCAAACTTTTCTCCCTCTACACATAACGACTCCTCTCACCGATATTACACACACACACACACACACACACACACACACACACACACACACACACACACACACACACACACACACACACACACACACACACACACACACACACACACACACACACACACACACACACACACACACACACACACACACACACCGTTGTTCAGCTTATATAATCTCCACGAAATATCCCTGCCAGTCGTTTTTTCACCGCCCGCGCCCGGTTTTATACGTTTCCCAGTTCTTCGCTTCAAAACGACCCGACGTTTTTACTTCCTTAATGACTGCTACTGTTCCACCACTAGGTGTTGTTCTTGTCTCCCTTTTCCCTCTCAAGTTAATTTTGCTTGTTAACGCCAGCAATCATTTCTGTTTAACATTGTTTCCTTAAAAAGTGTTATATTAAAAAATACGGAGAAGCAGTCGTCCCTCTCATTTTGTCCCCCCTTTCTATGCTGTGCTCTCTATCACTCTACTCTTTGCCCAACCGTCCTTGATTACGTGCTTATTGTCTCTCCGTTTTTTGATTTTATTCATAATTATCTTCCTAGTTACTTTCACTCCTACAGTATTTTTGTTTTCTCCCGGACTTCGTTACCTCTACTTTTACATTCTCTTTTTATTTATTTCATATCAGGCTATTTTTTATTTATTTATTTAATCCACTTATTATTTACTGTTCGGTTCCCATGTAAACTTCGTTTAATAAACACAACGCTGGTATAGGAAATTTTAACTTTTCTTCATGAAAAACTTATATAGTTTTTAAGATAGTTCCTCGCTGATAAATTGTTGATTGAGATGTCCTCCACTTTATGGGCTAACCGAATTAATAGTGAACTAGTGGGTGCATACATGAGAGTTTCTCAATTGTGCAGAATGTTGATGCAGAGAATATAACGCCATGTGGTTAATTTTTGTATATCAGTGTTAAATATGAAATAGTTTCAGCACGTTCCGAAGTCTAAATTTCTCTTCAGGCAAGTAACAGTTTTTAATCGAATTCGTGCAATTCCTAACACACATAAATTTAAGAGATTAATGTGTATTTTGAACGTTTCTGTAGCAACAGTAATCTACTAGACTTCATATAAATTAAAAATATATGAAAACCACACACACACACACACACACACACACACACACACACACACACACACACACACACACACACACACACACACACACACACACACACACACACACACACACACACACACACACACACACACACACACACACACACACACACACACACACACACACACACACACACACACACACACACACACACACACACACACACACACACACACACACACACACACATTCTTTAGCAAGAGAATGTGACGAACGATTATTTTATTTCCCAATGAACTGTATGTATTTCTAGCACAACATAATTCTGGATATTTTATCATTAATAAGAATAAGGTCTTGAAACTCGCTTGGAAAATATCTAACATTTATTTAATTCAATGCACAGAGGTTCAGCAAACGTCACAGAGATGTCCGCTGAAGAAACTTCACAAACTGTCTGCTGTGCACTTACGCTGCCCGTCAGAAGTGAAGTTACTAAGAAAGTGCAGTCAGGTTTCGTATTGTTGACTGTTAGTTCAGTATTACTAGTTTCGCTTGTCAGTGCGACTTGCTTTGTTGTTCAACGCTGTAATCAGTGAAATTTATCCTCGTTTATTATGTAAGAGAACTAACTAAGCACCAAGTTCCAGTAAGGAACGCCGACAAATATCAGGTTGCTGCTGTGTTGGGACTTTAGGAATTCGCACTTACATCACAGTGTGTGTGTGTGTGTGTGTGTGTGTGTGTGTGTGTGTGAAGACCATGAGAACTTAAAACAGCAAGCAAGCTTTACCTATTTGATGTATTACATCGACTTGAGACCGTCCAGGTGACTGGACGCAGTGTGTGACACGATTTATACAGTTCTGTTTATAATCACATTTCTTAAATTCGGAGATTCAGATCTGATTCGGCATTAATGCTGCTCTCATACTGCCGCCTGAACTAATTGCTTAATTTCTTGTAATTTGTTTGAGTTTATGTTGAAATAAAGCATCATGTTTTCAATATTAATATTTTCCTTCATAACGTTATAGTTTCCTGCAAGTCAGTGTAGGCCTACATACAATTAGGTATTATGCCCTGGCGTGTACCACACACACGCGCGCGCGCGTACCTCATACATATACATATATTCAGGCCCGGCCCAAGCAATTTTCCGTTCGGGGGCCACTCGTGAATTTGGCGCCCCTCTCCCTCCACCACTAAAATTATACAGGCGGCTTTTTAATATAAAATAAACCTATAAATTGTAAAGTTAGCAGAATGACAAACAATTTATTAACTTATTCAAAGTTACCATTGTACTAATTATACACTTATAATTTAAGTTAATATCACACTTGATATCAAATAAAACTAGTAATAAAAATAAAAAATGAAATTAATAATTTATATAATATCAAAGAAAATTTAATATGTAAAGCATATAATTGTCATTTGAAAATGTGTAAATTACAACTTTTTACGTTGTTGGTGTTTTTTAATTGAATACTATTATTTATGCAAAAGATGGTACTTTGTAAGTAGTACTTAATTTATTTGATGACACAAATAAGTAACTGGTTTGTGTGTATTTAACTTGTGTCTACTTACTTGGAACTGTCTTCTGTTTGCAAGATCTGTTGTGCGTATTCACTTTTTGCCAGGCCGCCAACCAAAATTTAACTTGATTTGTGGTAAATGAAAAGGGTTTACTCAAATACTTATACAAATTTAGAAAGATAATTGATTATTTATTAATTCTCATTTGTAGACTTTATTCTAATTGACACGTATTGCTTTTGATTCTTATTACTACTATTTTAATGTCTCAATTTTAATATAATGCAATTGATTTGATTTACGATTTATTTATTAATTTATTAATATACGACAACAGTCTTTGAGTTGAGCATGTTTGTTAGACTTTATCTCAAGGAATCCCAATTGATTTATGTGGATTCTTTGGTCTCTTTAAATTTGAGCTTTTGAGTTATTTAATAGAGTTGACATATAAAAATATTGCTTTACGATACCAGTGTTCCCTGATCACCTTCGTGTTATCCAATCTAGGCGACACTAACACTGAACACTAACACTGACACTAACACAGATGGTCTCCGTAGCTCGCTTGGGTCATAAATGCTATGCCCGTAAACATTCCGCTTTCACATTTCATACTTTCAAAAAAAAATATACTTATTGTACTTTCAAATAATTGTTGTACATACTCATTACATTTAACATACACATTACATTTATAAAAAATATATCAAATAAAAAATTATTTTTTTTCACGTCACAAAATATTTTAACACCAATAGGATATTAAAGATTTATGTAATAATATTCCAAGTAATGATACAATAGAAATTTAAATTGTTTAATTTACTTAGATTATATTAAACTTTTGAAAGTCGGTTCAGGATAAACAACCAATAGCGTTTACTTAAATTTTCCACGCCTAGCTTTACTTTCAGCAAATTTTTCAATAACAGAAGAGAGGTCTAGGCTTCTAGCAATGTCACTCTCAATTGATATTTTAGCTAATGCTGACAAACGTTCTTGGGTCATTGTGGAACGCAAGTATGTTTTGATTAGTTTTAGTTTACTAAAACTACGCTCTCCACTTGCCACGGAAATGGGAATTGTCAGAAGTATTCTCAGGCATATCGATGTGTTTGGGAAACAGTCTTCCATATTATTCTTTAAAATAAAGTTTAAGTAATGCGCAGGAGTTTCTACTTCAGTGTTTTTCAACAGTGCCTGAAAATGCATCATTTCATCGCACAACTGCTGACCGTTTACATCACTTTCTCCAGTGTTTGCATCTACAAGTGTTTCTTGAAGAGTGATGCACTTGGCTTTCAAAATGGAAGAGTCTGGTAGGTTTTTTATATCATATAGGAAACCCCACACTTCATTGTGGTTGTCAAGCTGGCAGAACCTCTCTTGAATAGAAGTTAAAGCGCTGTCAATAAGTGGATAAAAAACTGTGGCTTTAAAGTAACTCTCCGGCTCAGATAGAGCTTCACTTTCATCTGGTGCTTCATAGTTAAACTGCCTTTTTTTCTTCCTTCTTGATATTTCCTTGAACTTGGATTCAATGCCAAGCTCCTGTGCAATATCTTTAGCTGTAGCAGCGGCGCCAGCATAACCAGTTTCACGGTAGTCTTTTAAGTACTGTTCACATTTCTTCAAAAGGGATACAACAGTTGGCAAATCAGTAGGAACCCTTTGCATATTTTTGCTAACTAAGTTGATTTGAAATAAAACATCATACCAAACTATCAATGTTACTATAAAATCATAAGAGGATAGATGTGTTTCTAGGGATTTTGCCTCTGAGCGTTGTGATGATTTAATTCTTCTTGCATTGAGGATAATGCCTCGCATATTTGTACCAACTGGTATCGAACTGCTTTTTTCAGACTATTAATTCTACATTCCCACCTCGTCTTACAAACCTTTTTAATAGTTAGGTTAATATCACTGTCTTGGAGTATTTTCCATCTTTTGGTGGAAGAAGAAAAGAGCACAAAAAGGCGTTGCAAGACACCAAATAAGGATATACTTTTAACAGATGATGAAGCAGCATCACCGACAACTAGGTTTAGGGAGTGGCATCCGCATGGGTTGAAAAATGCTCGGGGAAACATTTTTAGAATTCTAGATTGAATACCTTTATTTTTTCCAACCATGTTGGCACCGTTATCGTAGCCCTGACCTCTGCAATTGTTTATGTCAAGGCAAGTATTTTCTATTTCCTGCAGAAGGGAGTTCATCAGGCCTTCCCCTGTCGACTCACAAATCGGACGAAATGACAAAAAATGCTCTTTAACTTTAACATCATTAGTGGTACAGTCGACAAATCTAAAAGTGAATGACAGCTGTTCTTGATGGCTCACATCAGGCGTACAGTCAAGTATAAGAGAGAAGTATTTTGCTTTCTTGACTCTGTCAATGATTTCATTTCTTACTTGTGTTCCAAGGAGAGTAATAAGTTCATTTTGAATAGTCTATCCGAGATAGTGATCATGGATTTCCTTTGACTGAATTCGTCGTATATGCTCAGCTAACACCGTGTCATATTTACCAAGAAGTTGAATCAGACTTAGAAAATTACATTGTTGTTAGCATAGAGCTTTTCTTGACTTCCTCTGAATGCCAGGTTATGTTCAGACAAGAACATCGTTATTTGAAGTAATCGTTCTAAAACCCCTTTCCAGTGTTCTGCCTCTTTTTGAATTGCAGCTTGAAGTTAACTATCAATACCTTTGTTACCAAGAAGGTTCTTTTCAGCATCTCTCCATTTACCATAGCAAATGAAATGTTCGCTAGATGTTTCATGCTGCATTAAGTATTTGCCAATGTGCTTCCAATTGTTAATTCCACTTTGGCCTAATTGTGATCGGTTATTAACAAACAGTAAGCAGCAAAAGCAGAAAACTCGATTTGTTTTATCTGAATATTGAAGCCGTGTCCGGTAAGAAGCCTCATTGTTAGGCAATTTTCTTGTACAGTGAAATAAAGAAAATTTTCTAATCCTTGAAGATTTACTACCGCAATCTTTTGGAGTATCAACAGGAAATCGAGAATCGGGGCCAAGTATTTTACACGTGCCATTCTTTATTATTTGGTCTCGTATTTGGTTAGTGAGAACAGGCCATTGTCCAATATCATTTAAGTCATTTTCATTCAGTGGAATTTCATTTGTATGATCACTCAAATCTTCAGTTGGAGTCTTTTTAGATGTTTCACCACTGTCCTCTGTAACAAGAACACATTCTTCTTCCTCTTTTGCTTCAGTGTCCACATCAAGAGAAATAAAAGGTGGTTGTAGTTCAGTTTCTTGAGTAGAATTGCAATCACGGGGACGGGACAAAAAATTACACATTACTTTTGCACTTGCTTTTTGTTCATTTAAAGCTTTTGCTTTTCGTTTACGGTTCTGGGCACCAGATAGTTTAGAAGACATGTTTCTACTGTAATATTTTATAATGCATTATTATGTTATCAACCTCTAGTAGTGTTACTTTAAGCTTTAGCACTGCACGTGGATTCTATATAGTCTATACAGTATACCAGTGGCGAAGCGTCAATGGAAGCGAGGGAAGCGCCGCTTCCCTTCGTATATAAAAAGATTTGTTATATTTTACTAAAAATATTTATCTTTAGTGAAGCAATAAAACCTTTTTTTACAAATAAATGCTATTATAATATAGTCATCTGTTTGCGTGCGCGCGGAGCGGCGTGAAGTGACAGAGTGGTGGTGTTCTCAGGCAGTGTGGCAAGACGCGATTGTAGTGTCCGCTTTCTACTGAGAGTAGTAGTGTGCTTGGCGAGCGTTGAGGTCGTTGTCCTCTGTCTGTTGCTTCGTAGGCCTTGTCAACCTTAAATATACAACAAAATGGTCATTAAGTTTTCACCCGTCATTTTAACGTTAAATTGAACGATATAAAATCTTGGTTCCGTGGTTGTAGTACATTATCAAAATTATTTTGCTGGGCCTATCTTTGCTTTTTAAATGAAAAAAAGTGTGTTCAAAACCTGGATTTGACCATTAATATGGCAATTTGCATGAAGCACGAAAAAGACATTCGCTTTCCTAAAGTCACAGAACAAGCCGGAGAACAAATAAAGAATTTCGGGAAAACAGGAATAGAATTTAGTTTAAATGAGCAATTCCTTCTGTCAGTTGAGGCCTCGAATGAAATTGTTCAAAAGAACAGGAGAATATTAAAACATTATTAAATCTGCCTGTTTTTTGGGGAAGCAAAAACTCATTTTTGGCGGTCATAATGAAGCTTAAAAGTCTTTAAATAGAAGGAATTATATCGAGTTGTTACAGGAAATCAGTGATTTTGATAACGAGTTGAAAAATTATTTAAATAATTCTACAGAATTGTCAAGGTTGACAAGTGATATCCAAAATTACGTTATATATTCTATAACAACAGATATACCAAAAAAAATGTTCCTGGAATCACAGACGCATATACAGTATAATAAACAAACTCAAATTTATTTTTTTGTACAAGCTATATTGTACTTTTTGTCCCAATGCTTTGTTCAATTAGTAAAATTAAAATACTATTTTTGAAAATGCAGTGCAATTACATTCTTTAGAATATAGAAATAATGAGGCGATAACATAACAGTGCACATTTACTATACCTTAGTAACCGTACCTTAGTATCACGTCTGGTTAATGAATAAAATAAATAAAAAACTGCACAATATTAACAACGAACTACTACACTACACAGTTTCAAAGAATGACAACACACACTTCTGACTCACTGACTAATAGACTGAGGCGAATAATCAGATGTTTCAGGATTGAAGGTCATGCAAACAAGCTTGGACATGAAAACGGCAGCTGTGAGCCTGTAACGTTAAGGAGGGGCAGGGGTTATAATCGGAATCCTTATATTTACCGAACACAAACGATTGTTGTCACTGAGACTCTGCGATCGCGAACAGCGCTGTTAGTTGAGAGCTGCCACACGAAAACACGTAGTACGGAATTAATTGTAAATTTGTCAGACGTATTCACAATAACAAAATTAATAATATTTTCATATAACTCACAGTTACACAACCCTTGAAAAGCCATATGCGCAAAGAATGTGTTTTTTTATAAGGGAATGTAGACCTACCATTTTTACTAAAAATCTAATTTTTCATCATTAATTTGGCGCCTCCCATAGTCGGCGCCCCGGGCCGTGGCCCCCTTGGCCCGCCCCTTGGACCGGCCCTGCATATATTCATCAAAACCTAAACAGTACAATAACAAAATAATTCAAAATAAGCAATTCGCGTGCTCTCTGTCTCTCGCTCATTATACTCTCTCTGTTTTCTTACTCAGTGTGTCCCAAACAGCACTTTTCGAACAGCCCTATGGGTGGCTCTTAGCTGGAGTTACAAATACATGCGTCAATGGTAACGAGCAAACGCGTTTTAAAGAGGTGACAATAGAAAGTGAACACTGACTACGAGATGCGCAGTGGATAAAGTTCTCGTTGGGAGGCTAACAAAATTTGCAGTCACTTCGCATATGGGCACAACAGTCTTGTACAGTGTTTCATAGTGTGAACATCTGCTGCAACAAGAGTGATCAGAGCATTAGAAGCATTTGTGGGACAGAGAGAGAGGTAGTGCATGAGTGAGATGGTGAACTGTTACCGCGTTGTCTCCCTTCTCTCCTCTCTAGACACTCACTCTATACTTTCAAGTGGGAGTAATTCATTCGCTGGGTCGGCGAACGTGACAGCCTTTCTTGGTCGCTAAGCTGCGTCGACCCAGCGAATGAATTACCCCTACTTAAAAATATAAGCTAGGTAAATTGTCTAGAGAGGAGTGAGGGGAGACAACGGTATAATAGTTTGCTGTCCCACTTCCACACTAACTTTTTCTCTGTCACACACATGCCACCATTGTTCTCGCTAGTCTCGGTGACGCCGACGTTCACAGTATGAAACACTGTACAAGACTGTTGTGCGCATGTGCGAAATGAATGAAAATTTTGTTAGCCTCGCAACGAGGTGTTTGTCTACTGCGCATTTCGAAGCCACTGTTCAATTTCTGTCGTCAGGTCTATAACAGTAAATGTTTCTACAGGGGATTAATATGCTTACGTGTTTTATAACGGGTCAGCTACTTAAAAAAATTATTTACCGAGACTTGCTCGGAGCTCAGAGTTTACTGGTTTATTGCTAATATAATAAAGAGTGCCGCATACATGCAATTTTTGCATTATAGGTATTATTATATGAATTAATAAAGAAAATTAATACGGCGTCCTGTAATTCAGTTTAGTACGGATTTATGGAGGCTACATAATGGCCAAGAAGCGTAGCCACGTGAATTCTATAAAGTTACACTTAACTTGAAAGTAAAACTGTAAACTCAGATAATCAACAGAAGGGTCCGATTGAATGTCTTGAAAAAGTTACAAATTTTTATGTATGTGTGTGTGCGTGTGTGTGTGTGTGTGTGTATGATTGAGGGAGGGGGAGAGAGAGAGAGAGAGAGAGAGAGAGAGAGAGAGAGAGAGAGAGAGAATTTAGCGCTTTTTACCAAACAGAATGTTTAAATTTGATTTTTGCATATAATTAATTTTTTCTTAAGAGATTGTTTAAATTTTAATTTTCAGTGCACGCAAAACAGAAATTACACAATAATTCTGTATTAAAGCACAACGAGTAGCTTCCATTGAAATATTATAATTTCCATAAAATACTTGATATCCTTTAATTTCTGCTTACTTCACACTGTACATTTGATTACATGAAATATGTACGGGTGGGACCAACGCAGATCATGGGTCGCTAATCTACGAGAGAAAGAGACACTGACTATGGTTAATGAGATTCGACTCAAACGCGTCGGTAGCCTAGCCTATATACCGCAAACGTTCAAAATGTTATTCGTTGTATAGACTGATACACGTCTACACGCTTCTTAAACGCGGTAAAACGAGTTGTAGTTACATAACAAAATGTATATAGAAATAAAAGAAAAATGCCTTGTAAAAGTTCACGACTGTGTGTCTGTGTGTGTCTCCACCGTTTGCATGTTTACTGTAAATTCCCTTAATCTGTCCTCATAATGTGCCGTTCTCCACTCATGTCTAGTTGAAGTTCCTATTGCGGTTGTTATGATATGATATTTAGCTGTCGTCAGTAGTATACTGTTCTACACTGGCTAAACGGATTATCTTTGAGAAGTAGAACCTGCCGAATAACTACTGAACAGCTGCGTAACGACTGTTCTACCATTCGAAAAATACCAATAACGCCTAACGACTTCTCTTTCTGTCCTTACTTAAAGAGGAAGCCATAATTCCTGTCAGTACAAATACCGACGACCGTAACAGGGAGACTCCTGGTATTAAAGAAGTATCATCAATGTCAGGAAACCCTGCTGCTGAATTGTGCTTTATAAGGTTCTCTTGCACACAAAAATTTATTTATTACCTTTATTGATGTACTTGATATAGATCTATGATATTGGTCTACTTTTAAGTTTCTTTTTTTAAAAGGAAAACACAATCCGTCCATCCACTTTGAGTTTTCTACTGCCGTCTGTCGCATTCTGAACACCAGATGTTTCTGGTGAACCAGTCAGCACGTTGCAAGCCTGTTTCCCCCATCTCATCGTGTGCGTTTTCTTTCCGTGGTCTACTAAGTCTGTTCCTTTTTCGGCGTCCACGTGGAACCCAATTTGACAACTTCTTGGAAAAACCACCATTAAGCATAGTTTCATGTGAACATTCCGTCCTTTGTATTTACGATGTCTAAAGCTGTTTTGTCAACGCGAAGCTGTCTCCTAGTATCTTCAACTCTAGTGCACTGGAGCCTGGACGCCTCACAAGACCTCCAGAAGCCCATTTACATTGCCTGGAACCTTCAGGAGTTTCTTTGATTCATCTTCCAATTTTCAGAGCCATTGATCATCATCATCTTTACAACACGACATACGCAAGGTGCTGCCTGTTCCGTATTCAAAGATCCTCCAGCCATGTCTTCCTGGGTCTACCCACACACAGGTGTCTTATAGGTTATTTTCAGACTTGTTTGGCCAGTCTGAAATCTGACATTCTTTGTAAGCGTTCTTTCCACTGTTGTTTGTAATTTTTTAATTTTTCATTCAAATTAAAAACTTGTAACTCTTCTTTTATGGCCTCATTCTTTATACGGTCAAGTTTAGAACACCTTTAAATTTCTCTTAAGAATGCCATTTCCAAAGCCTGTATTTCAGACCCATAGCTGAATATGCTTTTTGAGATGACAGAGTAAATTATCTTTTTGGTTTTGTACGTTATTTTTCTACTTCAAAGCACAGAACTTATCTATCACCATCAACCTATTATGTAACACCTTTTTTTCTTGCTTTATTTTCAGCTGATATTTTTATCACTTCTACTACAATTTCATTCTAAGATACGTGAAAAAACACTGTTTTTTTTATAATATGCGAATCTACTGTCTTACTGGTTGTTCACGCCCAATAACTAGCTGTTTGAATTTTCCAAAATGTAGCTCACGTCAAGGCCCCAAGAGCTATATTCTTCATGGAGTTTTCGGATTCATGTCCAGTGTTCGGTTTTTACAAAATGTAGCCCACGTCAAGGTCGCAAGAACTATTTTCTTCATGGAGTTTTCGGATTATGTAATTGGTGTTCTGTTCGCCTAATGCTAACACAACTTGATCATCTGCTTTGATATTAAATCCGTCGTCATTTTTTAAAATCTCCATATCACGACAGCGTCTTGTCAGCCTACTTAAGGTTGTAAAATAGGAATTGTGAATAAAGCAGGTGCTACGAAACACCCTTGCCTTAAACCTTCTGTTACTGCAACGTATTGGGACACCTTATTCCCAGCTTTAACAGCAATGACACACAACTTATAAAAATTATGTAGACCGCTGTTATATAAGCCGCGATACCATCAGCTTTATGCGTGGCGGGACAGAGCTTTGATAACTGATCGCTCTATGCGAATCAGTAAGTATGAGATACAAAACTATTCCGCATCCTTCTAACAAAGCTGTTTCAAGCGAAACACATTGTCAATACAAGACTGCTGCACGGACACCATTTTTTCTTCTGCGATATCGTAGGTTCTATTCGATTTGTAGAATTCTTCCAGCAGAACTCATCACACTAAGCTCACGATATTTATCGCATCACAATTTTGCTAACGGACTTTTTTATATAACGATATTATTTTGGCCTGTTTCCATTCATAGGGGACTTCGTCACCCTTAAGGAAAGTACAAAACTCTCAAAATTAAATAATAAAATGCCCCACTAGTTTAGAGAAAAGCGAGTATATGCTGCAAATATTAAAAATTGATGTGGTTGATCAACCGTAAAGGACAGTCGGGCAGAGCTGGGTCGTAGACATCTGGTTAATGATACTTTCATACGTACAATAGATCACGAATAACGCATAAATATGTAAATTGTTTGATGGGAATGCACGATTACAGCACTAGAGAGTAGTAACACATAAGAAAATGAAAACTGGAGACTGCAGTTTTATTATTTACAAACGACAGACATGCGATATCCACTAAATCAAACCAATCATGCCTATAAATTATACTGCCATACGCGTAGAGAGTACGATGTTTTTAATAAAGTCTTCTTAATTGTAAGACGTACAAATTGCCGCGTTTTACGTTGGCGTGCCGTCTACTATAGAGCGCTGTACATTACATTATATTACATTACAATACCAGTGTATACTTTATCAAGCCACTTTTGTATTAATTATGCAAATGTACGCACACGACGCCAGACAGGCTTACACGATATGCATTGTTCTGCTTAAGAAATGGAATTGCTGGCGCATGCTGAACAATAGAGACGTTTTAATCTACACCATGCATTGGATTAGTGATAATAGACTTATTCATTATGGATTCAATTTTAAAGTTACCATAAATTATTTGGAAAGAGTAGAGAAATCCTGAACGTACAAACTCTATTTACGTAGTGTTTAAGTCATTATTACTTGTCGCAGCAACCCGACTTGGGATGTAATGCGCACACTGAAAAACTCTTCATTCCGTCTCTAACATGAAAAAGGAAACGTGGTTAGGTTAACAGGTTTTCCAGTCATGCATATTGTTAATTAAAGTTATTTTCTTTCTATAATAGTGAATAAACTAATGGGTGGAGAATTCATGTTTATGGTTTGGATTTCTAACGCATGCAATAAGTAATGTAGTTTACATCCTGTATTCCACCCTCGCATTGAACAGCTTGTACTCGTAGCGCCTCACCACTAAAAACTTAATCAATACGTCGCACATAACATTGATAAAATGGCGTGAAACACTAAACTTGGTTTCAGATAATTAAAAACTATACTAGTTTGCGGTAAATTACGCATTTCATTCGTATCAAACTGGTACGTGATTTGCCGATACTGGTATGAACCACCGAGAATTTGCATATAACCGACACTTTTGGTTAATGTTATAAACTATTTCGTTTTTCTGAATACTGATCGTTTCACTTGTATATACTATCCTGTATCCTTTGGTTAAACTGATAAATCCAGGTTTCTGCAAGTTTGAACATGTCTCAGTAACGTGGCATGTGGTTACACGCGTGCGCGTCAGTTTAGGTCCAGCGTTCATTGAATGCGGACCTGTGTTGTCATCTTGATGTGGAATATCATCGTTTTGACACAATGGAAACTCCGTATAATAAAACTTAATTGATGTTTTCAAGAATAAGAATGAGAATTTTGGGATCATGAGTAAAGATGGGTACCTACATTTGGAAAAGTACGAGAGTGACAATTCAGACCTACTACTGAAAAAACTAAGGTTTATATAGGCCTATGACTAAAGCGGTACGACATTGAAGTGGGCAATAGTGAAAAGTTAATGTGCTCAGTGAAAGTCCCGTCATCATCAATCCGATCCAATATTACGTATATAGAGAGGAGATCTTCAACATAATTCAGAAGACACACTTGGATATTGGCCAAGGTGGAAGGATAAGAATTTTTAAAAAGCTGCAGAACAAATACAAAACATCACTCAAAAGCATATGACGATATACTTGACGTTTGCGAATCCTGTCAGAAAAAAAACTAAAAGTGCCAAAAAAAGATTTGTAGTCCGTCCAGTGATACTTAAAAAGATGAACTCAAGATGATTGGTCGGTTTAAATAGCATGCAGAGTCAAGCCGATTACGACTACAAATTCAATTTTGTGTACTAGCAACAAGGTACACAAGGTACCTTGTAATTTATACACTTGCAATCTTTAAAGAATAAAAAAGTAGAGTAAGTCGCGCATACCGTCTTTATATTTTCACCACTTTGGGCACTCCCACCATACTGCAAAGCGACAAGAGCCGTGAATTCTGCACCACATAATTCAAGAAGTTTGTACAATGTGGAGCAAATTGAAGATAGTTAATGTAAAACTGAGTCATATAGCCAGTCGAAAGGATCTATGGAGGACGTAAATCACAATATTGAAAACATGCTAACGACTTGGACAGAAACAAACCAAACTCGGCTCTGGTCTAAGGACCTGAGGTTTCTTCAATTCATGAAGAACAGACCTCGTCATGAGGCCATAAATTGCAGCCCATATTAAGCGGTACTCAAGAAACAGTTCGCGTTACAACTTCAACATTTTGTACTGATGCCACTGGAAACCTGTAATCTAAAGAAAATCATGAAGCCTTAATCAACTCCTGGTCGTGTGCTTCGGTAGGAAATGACTAAAATGGACAAACAGAGAACGGCGATGAGAAAGATGGACACATAGAGGACGGATACAGAAGTATGGAGGGAATTACCGGTGAAAATATTATTACTGATAAAATCAACAATATTAAGAAAGGGTATAATAAGTTATAAACGCATTGCAGTCTCAGACAAAGAAGGTGACATAAATGTCTAAAAAGAGTGTCCAAGGGGCAATATTGAAGACGAGTTCTTGATGTCGAAAGGGGAAGGGTTGGCCCTAGGAATATTTTAGGGATATTTCTGCAGGTGTATGGTGATGGCGAGATGTATGAGATTGGTAGGCAGCGGAAAACTGACTTAAAAATCAGTTTGTTATTTGTCAACAGACTTTCATTATACAATGTTATTGTGTCTGTTCGCGAATGTGCCAGAAAATCGCCCACCACTGGAGGTCAAGGCTTCAAGAGATGCAACTGCAAGGAAAAATGCCATTCGAGAAAATGTGGCTGTAAAAGTCATGGAATATTCTGTAATTCGAGATGTAATGAGTTTGTCCTTTTTAAAAGAAATTGTTCGTTTAAAGAAGGTGAGAATAAAGCACTATTATATTGGAAAAATATTTCTAACTTTATACCACAAGCCCTTATAAAAATATTATTTTCTGAATATTAAACAGAGCCAACTTCAGCCAACAGAGGTTGTTTTTTATGTACAATAACTGGTTAAAATAATTAATTGCATTCATTTATTTTATTAAATTAACCAGTAATATTTATTATTTTATAATAAACTATATTATGCATAATAAGCTATTTAACGTATTAATAGTAACATATGCAGTGACACTACATTCTATAAGAATTACACGCAATTATGTTACTTTTACCATAATTACGTAACAATGTTAATAACGGGTATCCATACTTATGAAAATTTTTGTCATCTTCCTTAAAAGTTCCTTCTAAGAATTTTATGTTGCCCGAAAACTATCCTAAGAAAATAATTTAAGAATCTACTTATCGATTATAGTGACTGTGTTCATTTATAGAGATGGTAAATCCACTGTGCCTTTCTAAGAATACAAATGTACTTTCGATCTTCATTTTTACAGTGGATCACAAGTTGTACATATGCTACTCAAGTACATAGGAATCACAATGGAAAAAAGTGTAACAAAATATAATGTGAAGGAGCGATAGGCAGATTCGAATAACTGGAGGGAAACGAGAGAGAAATGGTACAGGCAGTAAAAGATCATTCAGGAAAAGATACGATTTTGATAAAGATGCCTAAAAGTACCATTAATATACAAGTTATTAGATATATTGAGGTGGCCATAAGTTACTTTGTTTTTTGTTGCACAAACTTCAGGAAAAGAGAAGGGTTTATGCACAAGCGAACAGAGCAGTTATAGGGGCCACCCGTCTTGCAGGCAACATCACATGTTATCGCACCAAACGGCTTTGGAGACGGCGAACCTTATGGTTTGGTTGCTGTATTATGATTGGAGATTTGAAGATTTGACCTCATGGGACGGTTTAAAATGTGCTTATAACGCAGTTTATCAACATACCACAATATCTGGATGTTTATGGAAGATGTAAGTTTACTTACATGCTCCTACATTTGGAAGATGGACAGAAATTCTGAAGTGTAAAAGAACGTTTACAAAGAACAAAACAAATGGCAAATGTTTATAATACCGTGTTTACTAACGCAATTACGTAACTATGACAGCAATGCGATAATTGAGGTAAAATATCCTAAAACAAATTATTGTGGAATCCAATACTATAAACATAAATATTTCTAAACGTGATTAATATATTCACTGTAACGTTATTATTATTCCTTTAATTATTTAAAAACGGGTTTCAAATTTTAGTGTAATAAATAATAACAAGTAGATAATTAATTAATTAAATTCCTTCCTGCGTCCAACACGCTGCAACGTACTGCTTTATTTTGGCCCCAATAATCGCGGTGGTTGTTATGTCGTATGAAACCAACGATTACATTTATTTGCTTATTTTTCAATATTCTCATGGTTCTCTATGTTCTGTTTTAAATATGTTACGTAAGAATTAGTGATAATTTTTTCGTTAAAACCTTATTAACGAAGTATACGACAGCATTAAAAAAACGTATTCACGTAAACGGAATGCGTACGCGCGCGCGCACTTAGTGCGAATTGACGGAAGTCATCATCTTGTCATTGTAAATAGAGACGGCACCCTCATTGCTATAATAATACTGATTACTCAGACTAATCGTTGCTTGGTTTCTGTATTCCAGGACAGAAGCGGTAAGTGAACGTTATAGAAGCGCGTTTTCCACTACGGATGCACTAGTCTGTACTTCTAAGGGATGCAGATTAAGGATTATCAAAGGAGCACCGCGGTACGGTAATGCGCTTCTTGTTGCCGGTGACGAGCAGCCTCGGTTTCCTTTTTATTGCTTACCTGCTCTGCTCCAGCATTTGCTTTGGAAGCTTCGAATAAATTTATTTTTCCACAAAATTTCTTTCTTTAATCTCCGTCTTTAAATGTCTTCTCGCTTTCCTAGCCTTTTATTGCAAAGAAAATTTAAACTGCGTTTTTATACTTTTTATGTTACTATTTTACTTTTGTAATTAAGTTAACAGATATACATCTATGTATATTAGGTTTGTCGTAAAAATACTTCACTTACAGTTAATATTGTTAAGTCGCAATTATAGATTGATATTTACGTTTTGCGTAGTGAATTAATAACTTAGTCAGGTAATAACACTTCCACCGTGTGTGTGTGTGTGTGTGTGTGTGTAAACCAAATCAGAAAACCAAATATATTGTCTGATTTTCAGTAGATTGTGGATAAGGAGGAATCACAGACCGATTTCTTATACACGTTACTAAACTATATGGAACAGAAAACATTACCCTGCTAGCTAAATGTAACGACAAACTACTAGCAAGCGAAGTGAGATTTTGAGGCAGGAAACCCATGAGACACAGAATTAGAAATATAACGGTCAGCAGGAGTGAATAGTGGAAATAGTGGAGACGAAGGCAACGCGGTGGTTAGTACATGAAACGAGGATGGACGAGAAGGAAAATTGAAACTCATCGTGGGAGTAGGCCCAGACTGAGACCAAGAAGGGAATGGTTAGAACGTTTTGAGGGAAGTGAAATGCCTCGCCCAAGGTAGAATGAGTTATAGAAAGTATTTTAATTTCAGAAGAAGAAGAAGAAGAAGAAGAAGAAGAAGAAGAAGAAGAAGAAGAAGAAGAAGAAGAAGAAGAAGAAGAAGAAGAAGAAGAAAGATAAGAAAGAATGGATGAGTAGACTATAGTGAAGCTAATTAAGGTAAAGAGATTGAGATGGTGTTGTTATATAAATAGAAAGAAGGAGAAGTTAGTTCGATAAACAGGTCATGAAATGGAGACAACAGGAAAGTGAAGATAGAGGAAAGACCATACACTATTGGAAGACCGAGACCAAGACTGGAGAATTGGATAATTATAGACTTAAAGGCGATGGAAGTGATGAAGTCGATAGGGAATATGATTGACAAGGAGTGGTGAAGGGTAGCGGTTGAAGAAAGGAAGCATAGCAGTCCGTGAAGCGTGAGGTTAGAGTGAGATGTTTTGACTTACATCGCGTTAAAGTTTAGGTGGCCAGAAGAGTTCAGTTGAAGGACGTAATTCCAAAAGGAATGTACCGCTTTATACTTATATAGCAATTTTAACGCTAAAGTGAAAGAGTTTACGTTGTGGAAATGTAACGTCTCTTTGTTTATCGCGTGTATTGGAAGTGATATGTGAAGTCTCTATAAGGTTATAAATCGTTGTGGATAATTTGATCGGGATTATCGATGCGCTTGCCTGCATCTATAAGCCAGGTTTCCTGCTCAAGATCGGATAAGGAATGTCTGTAGGAAGCGTATGCACACAGAAAAGGATATTTAAAATTTAGATCAGAGGTGATCCAGTAGAAGATGAATCGATGCCTCGGTGACTATCGACATTGCAAACTACGTGTACTGGATTTGTCACCTTACTTACCGTCACTGCAAACTAGTCTGACTGAGAAGAAAACATACAATAGCCATAATTTGGTATCAGATAAATGAGACTCGAGTGGGAAATTAATGGATGATTTGCAACTCATAATTCTATTTATGTCTTCAAGTTTTTCACTGTACCTAATATATTATTTATTAGTGTGAGAAATTAATTCTTTTTATGTATAATTATGCCAGTAAAACAAACAGTTCCGCAGCTGGTAGTGAACTGTAATACACTAATACAATAATACGGTTTTGTGTGCAAGTGTGATTACCAATGAAGACACAATGGAACTGTGACGGATATGTATACAGTAACAACAAAAACAACAACGACGAAATATTTTACTCGCATAAATACAGTACACGGATATTTTAACATATATTTCGAAGAGAAAATTACCAGCCAATAAAAATATTAACTTTGTAAAACCGAGTTAAAATTTTAAAACGAGAAAGGTTTAAGAGACGGTTCTGAAATTTGTTTCGTGTTAAAACTACAACAGTCGGTTGGTTGCAACAGAACAGCTCTGTTATTGCACTGCTTTCCATTGTACAACTTTTCCAACTTTTGCTCCTCTATTATTCGTGTTATTGTTCTCAGGAGTCTTAGCAGACGTTTTTTATACTGTAAAAAGCTGTCTTCAGTTCTGTGTTTGTATGAATGTTCTTCCCCGCTCAGATGTGTGTCCTCGTTTCTAGTGTGCTGTTGGGTCACTGCGCTAACATACTCCTACTTTGCGACCTGCTATTACCTGTTCTGTGTTTACTAACAACAAATATTTGTTTTTCGCAACAATAAAACAGGTATTTAGATCTATCACATATTATATCCACAATCGTCTTCCTACGCAGTAGTCAACCAGCGATTCCTGTCATTCACTTCGAGAGGAACGTGCTGAAGATAAGGTACCGTCATATTACCGTTAAATTACTATATATATAAGTATCGTCATACACTTTCCTATCTAATCCTACTCTATTTTTAATTTCAAAGTTTGTAAAAGTTGGAGACATACATTGAGACTCAACTTATGGGAAATAAATTTAAAGTAAATTTCGTAAGCCAATAGTATTTCCATATTTCAAGAACTAAAGTCATGTTAATTTTATCACTTGATGTTATTTCCATACAAAAAATGTGTTTCGTCGTTAATTGGCTCTGTGTTGTAAATTAACTGAGAAGCGATATTATTTGTAAACTCTTTCATTTTCTGGTATAACTATTTATTTCTGGCTCTTTGTGTACAATCATCCCACGCCTATTCTTATTTTAAAGACACACAGCATTAAAGATTGTAAATTTTAAAGAAATCGTAAATGCTACCAAAGTAGTTACATCCAAGAGTCATTTATGTACACGTTCCACTGGCTTCTAATTGATCGTGAGATGGCATGTAAGGATACAGTTTTTGCTAATGACCATACGTTTTGTTTCAATATCAAGCCCGTATTTACGGTTACTTAGTGTTACTCTATTGATAAGGCACCTCACTTTCCAGACTCTCTGTAAAAATGATAGGATCTCGGATATTGTTTGTCCATTGCCCATTCAATAGAATTCCCATTTCCGCAACTTCCAGTGCCTCCCTGAAGGTATATTCTGAATAGATTTTAAATAGTAATAGAAGCATTATACAATCCTGCCTTACACCTCGATGGATACGACCATCTTCTGTGTTCTCACCTCTCAGTCTTACAGAGCAGTCTGATTACAGTAAAACTTGACAATAATTATTAGAAATCTGTCATCCAAGCTAACACTTCTTAGATTTCAATCACCTTCTGGTGTTGCATTTTATCAAAAGCGTTCTGGAAATCGAAAAAAACAGACACAGGTTTCACAATTTGTATCTCTGGAATAGCAGTTATTGAAATAGCACTTGGATGCTAAATAGTGCATCATGTTCTAATTGCATTCCGGAATCAAAACTGTGTAGGTGATATTTGTTCTTTGCAGAGTTTATATATATCCTTCTGCGAATGGCCTTCAGTAAGAGTGTCAAAAAGTGGCGCTTACCATTCTACATCCACCAGCACTTAGCTCCTGGGTTTTTAGGCAATGCAACGAATGTCTATTAAGTCATTCACGGGGAATATTGCCAGAGTTGTATTCGTCATCGACCAGTGTTCAAATAGCCAGCCATTTCACACTATTCCCATTGATAAGCTTCAGAAATTATACATTGAAGTTGTCAGGGCTTGAGCCCTTAAGGACTTACTATCCTTCATTATTTTTACTACAACTTGAACTCCCTTTGTCGCGATACTTGGTACTGTTTCACAGTTTATCTTTAGATGTTCAGCTCGATTGTCAAAGAACAATTGCTCAGCGTATCCCTTCCGTGTATTCCTGACATTTTTAAAGTTAACAGTGACTTTAAATAAGTAAGTTTATCTAAAACTGAAAATAAAATAAACCAGTAAACTGTTTAAACCAAGTAAAAATTACTAACTAAATGGAAGCGATTAAATATTGTACTTAATTAAAATCAAAATGTCTGTTATCCGTGAAATTAAATTGATAATGTTAACACTGTATAAATTACAGTTTGAGATCTATTTCTCACATTCTAAATCCTCTAATCAAATTTCCTGACTTTCTTTGTTTTGTTTTTATGATGTTTTAAGAGAATTATAGAAAACCATTTATTAATGAAATTTAAATCTGCGTTTTAATTTTTCTTTCTTCTAATTTTTTGTTGTAAAACATATCGAAAGTTATGTCTCTGAAAAGTAACACCTTGCAAAATTGTTGTAGTTTTAGTTCTCAATATATTAAGCTAAACAAAAATATGTTAATTTATTGTTGGTATTTTGGGGCAGAGTATGTAGTTTTAAAATGTACGGAAAAGAAAAATTACATATTTTATTAAAGTTAATTTATTTGTAACAAATAAATATTGTTACTGAAAACAATTTATTTGCCTTTTTGGACATGTTTTCAGTTTGTGGATAATAACTGTCTACTGAATTTACAAAAACATGTATTTCATCTTCGTATTTGTTTATTTTTATGACTAGAAATAATCGTTTACCAACTGTTTAGTAAGATCGTACTTTATTTTTTTTATTAAACACATATTTAACTTGTAAATGTTTTGTTTTTTTTTCCTCTAGAGACACGAAGAAATGATCTTGACAATAATAGAAATATTTAATTAACTTTATTACAACTATGACAATATCAATGTTAAACACAACTAATAATTTTGATTCTTTTTCCGTCTGCCTGCCTAAAAAGTGCACTGTCAGCTGTGCAGTACCAGCACAGAGAGCGAAATAATTGTATTTTAATTCAGAATATGAAGTGATAAATACTTATGGGACAAATCGTCGTCGTCGTCATCATCATCATAGTCGTCGTCGTTGTCATCTTCAACAAGGATTAAACCAAAAATCGTTTGCCAGCCCCTAAAATATACTATAGCTCGTCACTTCAACTTTCTTCGGACGTCCCACATCTATCCGTCCCTTTGGCTTATAATTCAATAGTTGTTTGGGGATGCGGCAGTAATCCATTCGATTAAGATGTTCCAACCATTTCATCCTACATTAGGCGATCCTATTCAGTATACTCATTATATTCAGTTCTTGCCGTACATCTGCATTTCTTCCATGATCTTGAAGAGTAGCTATACCCTGCCAAGAAGATTATGTGCGACAAGTGTTTTCTACTTTACTTTACAAAAATTTGCAAGCTTAAAATTTTAAATCATTGTTCATTAAAATTGTATATATATATATATATATATATATATATAAAAAATTAACTGAAATATTATATTATAATTTTTGTTTTTATAAACCATAACTTGTGAAATTCTGCAGTAAATTAAAAGCTTAGTAAAAGAACATCCGTGGAGGTGACATTGTGCACACTTTAGTTTATTTTATGAACTACGTAGCACAAAACGTAGAGTTTATTTAAAATTTATGTAAGAGGTAAAAATACAATTTAGATAATAATCACACTATGAAGACAACAATAAACGTTATTTAGATAACGATCCTAGTATTACGTGAACCGAGCACTGATTATGAGTGATTGGAAAGTTATGTTTGCAATTAGAATTCACGATGTAGGATGTAACTTTAAAATTTATTTTGTATGTAAATCTACGTTTGCTATCTCATTTTTAAACCTCCTAAGTGAAGCTGATGTATATATCATTCAATGAGGTTAATGGATCCATTTAATTCATTTTGTTATTTTCTGTTAGCATCCAGAAAGAAAATATTTTTATGTGTTCAACAGCTGTGCATTTAATGTACACAAGAACACGAGTACCAAATATTTAGACTTAATCTAATAATATACCAACAACAACAACAGCAGAACCACCACCACCACCAGCACCAGCAGAAACAACAACATTGTTTTCGGAATCGGCAACAGCAAATGCTTTATGTCTACTTATAAACGTCAGCAAATGCTTTACAAACGTCATACGTTTCGTCCATTCTAGCGATGAAGCTCATTATTTGTTTTATGGTACTGAGTACAGTAGTCCAGACACTGCGGATGCATCGTCATAGAAAGAACGACTTTTTGGTACTAAGACAAATAAACCGAAAATAGAGTATTAATATTTAAAACCATTCTTTACGAGTCAGTTCTATGCTCTTGTTATGTCAAAAGAGATCTTTGAGAGGTGTATTCCCGTGTGATATATGGCGGTCCTTGCAACTGTGTTACTGGGCGGGGACAACAGCAGTTGCAGTAGCAGTGCAATCAGTACATCATAAATTGCGTATAATTGAAAAACGTGTAAATAGCAGTGGAGAGAAGAGAATCAGCCTATTATTAGGCATTCATTGCACGTTAATCTGGCAATCAAGTTATTGGTTGGCAGATAATGAGATTAGAGGCAACGGCAACGCACTGTGCTGTGTAGGATATGCCTAGCACGTACCCCTATCCTTCGCTCTCTCCCTCTGGCACTCTTTACAACACTTTAATTATATCCTGCGAGATTTCCTGCGTACAGCTGCTGTTCTCTGCACAGTCCACCCCCTTTTCTCTTTCGCACTCCCTTTCGTCATTTAATGCGTGTTTCTCTTCTTCTACTTGACCTTGTATAAGTCGTCAAATCGAAATATTGAATGCGTTTTATAATTAATACATCGTAATTGAAATACTAGAAGTAATGCGTTCACGTACACTGGACGTACAGACATTCATAAATGCAACTTTAATACGTACAAAGGAACGCAGAAAGCATAAACGTAATACGAAATAGCCAACAAAAAATATGGTACATTATCACTCAGAGGTGAAGATACTTTATATACTTATCCAAAGCGACGTATGTTACGATTGGCCTTTTAAGTTAAAATTTTGAAAAATTTACCATTTCATGTTATGATTATAACCATTTACATTTATTTGTTTGTAATTCGTATTATATATAAAAGTGTAAGAATTCTTGTAAATTTTCATTACAATGTCTAAATTCGTAAGCTTTAATTTAAGCTTGCTATTTAAAAATAAAATTTTAAATATGTCAATGTATGAAAATTTAGGTTTTGTAGTTAAGTTCTTGTTTTGGTACCACCCCTATATGTAATATTGCTTTTAAGCTTTAGTTTAGCTACGAATAATTATAAAGAAAATTAAGACTGCACGAAGATATAATGATAGCCTCTGTTGACATCGTAAAGGCATTTGACAACATCAAATAGAATATAATGTTTGAAGTCGTCATAGATGTAACGGTAGACTATACCGATAGAAGAATTAATCTCACAACTCTACAAGAAACAGAGAATTCTCATAAACAGGGATGGACTCAAAGTAAAGATACCAGAAGGTGTTATACGAGGCTGTGGGTTATCCCCACTATGATCAACGTGTACGAAGAGAACGTGATGAAGGCGTTCATGGGAACCAGCAACAATTCAATAACAATTAATGGCAAATGTTGTGAACGTTTTGCAGATGTCATTGCGCTTTTAGGAAACAATTAAGAAGAACTATACAATGCACTTCACCACATAGACAAGATCTTAAACGGTAAATGCAACGTGACAATAAACAAAGAAAAACAAAGGTCATGGAATGTTCTAGAAATGGGAAACAGAAGATTGAGGTATTCCTATACTGAGGGAAAATAGTACAAGTTGATACTTTTAAATATATTGGGAGCTGCAATATACCAGGTGGGAGATGAATCAGTGATATAAAAGAAGAATTTTTAAGAGTTTATTTCTTGTGACGTTCGGAAACGTGTCCCTGGAAACCAGGAAGAAATTCATAAAAAGTCTTATTTTGAGCACATGCACTCAGAAACATGAACTCCAAGAAAACAGGAAAGGAGTTATCTTGAAACATTTCAGATGTGATATACCGTGGACCTTCGGGATACCGTGGACAGAAAGAGTGACTAATGATAAGGTATTGAAGATAGTGGATAAAAGAAGGGTTCTGTTTAAAACCACTGTGTAAAGGAGGAGTATGGTTAGTCACTCTAAGCCATTCAATGTGGTTTATCACCTTGGTCGAGGAGGTAATTGAGAGGCTTAGTGAAAGAAGAAGGTCAGGCAGGCAAGTATATAGGTGAAATAAAAGCAAGAAGAAAGTATGGAGTGATTAAGGGACTGTCTGCGGAACGGAAGAAATTGCACGCCCCCCAACCTGTGGGTTGAGAAGAAGAAGAAGAATATTGTTTATAGATAATGTTATGCTTACTAAAATTCAATAATTGTAATATCCTTCAAACTCATTTGATAAAGTTGAGCAGATATAGAGTCCATTTGTCTGTATATGAATGTAATCAGACATACGAAACTCTATTACACTTACCCGGAAGTAAGCGCTCCGATTCTGTGCCATTGTCATAGTAATGATAATGATAACAACAATAATAATAACAGTAGTAGCAGTGGTAATAATAATAAAAAAACAACAACAACAAAAACTACAAGAATAGTAATAATAATTTTAACAAGGGAGTAAATGCTTTATGCACCAGCAGAGAGGGAGACGCACACACACATCTCTCCGCAGAAATACCAGTACCCAGTCACAAACTGTGTGACATAACAGTTGGTTCTATGTCACGGGTGGTCCAACCATTCCCTCAGACTCCCTATCAGTCTGGCAGTAGGCCTACAATTGTCTTTAGTCTCGTTGCTCCAGCGGTTCTGTCACCTACGGACGGTTAATTCCTTGGCTCCAACTCTCGATAAACCTTCTGTTTATCCATCTTCCGCTTGTAAATCTGCTTCCGCTCCTGAATCATCAGATCGATAAGGATTGCCCCAAAAAGTACCAGGACCGCTGCCTCTGAGACGGTTCGATAAGTGTACTCCACTCCTAGGGATCGTACACTGAAGCACTGAAGCCATCTGCTTTCCGTAGGCCTTACTCTCTTTCTCCAGTGTATCGGCCCACACATCACTACCATATAAAAGTACAGCATGCATAACTCGCATTAAGAGTTTCCTCCTGCTGGACAATGTTCCGTTCACACTGGCCATGAGCATAAAATAATAATAACGACAATTATGATGATGATTGTGTTGATAATAATAAATGTAGATTATAATAGTTAATAATAATAAGAAAATGTTAATGAATTGTTTAGTTATATTGACAGTAAAGACAATAGATAATATTATATATATAAACTTTCACAATATGAACTTACTTTCATTTATCTTTCCCAAACGTTTCGAGGTGATGTTCCTCTTCCTCAGTGGGAGTAAATACTGAATGTCATTTTAACAGTATAACGGTTATGGACTGGTGTGTGTGGTGGGAGTTGATGGTGGGAGGGAATTGGCGCTGAGGTTCAAATTGTGTGTTTGGATCAATGTATCGAATACTGTATGTGATCTATAATGTAATTGTTCATTTAATATGTTGTTTGGTTGTAGTGCGTGATGTCTGTATATTTCAAATTGTTCAGCTGTGTTTAGTTTTCTACTTTTAGGTAAGTAGTGTAATATATCCATGTTGCGTTCTATGTTTGTGTAACTGTGGTTTCCGTTTTATAAATGTGTGGCAAATGTGGAATGTATGTAGTTTGTGGTGAGGGCTTTTAAATGTTCTGAAATGAAAGTAAGTTCATATTGTGAAAGTTTATATATATAATAATATTTATAAAGTGAACGAAGAGGATGAATCAACAAGATAATTACAATAGATAAGTAGAAAAACTGGCACTGCTCGAACAGCATTTCCGTACCATTTAGGAAACAGATTTATTGGGCACTGTGAAGACTGTCCTTAGATTTTAAAGCCTTGATTGAAAACAACATTAATGAAGAACGTTGCAGTTGTCCCTAGCGTTGTAAATCGAGAAAATCAAAGTTATCCCGTTAATCAGCCGCACAATTAAAACATGATATAATTAACGTAATTATTTATTTCTACAGTATATCGAGGGCACAGCTGGATAAAACATCCAGGGCGCTGAGACAGATATACACTATAGTTGGACAATTTGTGCTAAGGCTTTCTTTGCAGGAATATTATAATTGCTTTTACAGCTTTAGTTGAAAAAGTGATCTACCATTCTGAGAATACTAGGTCCGTTAACAAACTGAATATTTCAATGCCTAACTGACTTATCGACAACCTGCTAAACACATACAGGAAGATTTTCCATATCTGACTACTCAAGTGGTTAGTAATATAGTGGTCATAGCTAATACACATAAGTAATACAATTAAGTAAGAAACTCAGTAATTTAGTAAACACGTTGTGCTTAATTTTACAACACTATGAGTGGTTGTGACATGCACAGGATCTATTTATTTTCTATTTCAGTGTTATAAGTCTCACGTTAACACCGAAAATCTAAGCAACCCTTATCAGTAGCAACCGGGTAGTTGCGTCGTTTTGTTTGTCACTTAAATAGAGGTCTACACCGACAGGAAAATGACGACGACACGACAGGTCGGCTTCAATGAAGGCGATAAGTTGCGGTTAACGATATAGGCCTGCTTTATACTAATTGTGGCAATAACGCTATGTTGTGGATCGACTGTGTTAATGTCATTTTGCTAATAGGTAAATCAGGTCGGCGCCGAGAGCTGTGCAGCAGTTATAGCCTACATCACAGTGTTACAAACTAAAATCTCTAGAACAATACCGTCGTCGCTGAGCTGTTACTAGAGGATTTTCAGTTCCTGCGTATATTAGTAACACATCGGTAAGATAGTGTTATAAATAATCATCATAACGCATCACCATTACACATCATCATCTTTATTAGCACTTATGTGCGGTCTGCGCAGTGCTAAGCATATCCTCCCCAGTATCTCTAGTGTACTTTCTAGAACAAGTGACATCTGATATGCTGAATCACATTTCATTAGCAAACTATGTAGCTGAACGAAAGTCCAGTCCCTTTACTCTCCTTAGCCTCCATTCTATAAAATCGTTTATGCGTATCGTATCCTGTTTCCTAGCAAAATCTTGTCCATTTCTATTGTGCGCTCAATTTATGGCTCTTACTTTTCTTTTTACTACTAGTATATCATAAGTGCTTCTTGCGTAGTTTTTTGTCACTTTTTCGTTGCCTGCAAATCGTTGCAAGCTGCATATAACGATGGCTGATCTTCCAAAAGACAATCTACTTTAAAAGATAATTAACAATTTCTGACATTGCACTACAATTTTGTTTGTTACTATTTTGCTCAAATGTTTTTCAAAAATCACTCAAATATCTTATTCCAATATTTGTCAAAATTTGTTTTATAATTTGTTGTTGTTTCTAGATTTACTTTATATGAAATATTTTTGCAATACTTAATTTTGTTTTTGAAGAAGTGAACTCAGTACAAGTAATTTTATGTTATATGCATAATAAATACGTGTGATAATATGATTACTATCGTATCTAGATATTCTTAGCTTCTGGAAATTTTTCTAGAAAACAGTCAAACACAAGATGGAAAAGATCATCTACTTTGCCTGTAGAGAATGGCCTGTTATCGTATGTTGTAATCATCCACACATCTTTATTAAAATGTTAACTTTATGGAATATTGTGTATATTTCATGTTATATTGTGTAGAAAAATCATTTTTTTCACGTATAGAAGCGTTTATAAGTTACTGGTAACAGGTAACATAATGTTAAGGATTCACGTTACCACAGCAAAACTGAATTATACATCTTGCTCTCTCACTGTCTTCCTAACTGTCTCTGCACGCGCTCACACACACAACAAATAAAGCAGATGTTCCTTTGTGTAAAATTGAATACAATCTATAGGCCTAGGCCTACACATTTTTTTTGTTATCTTCTTAATGTTATACACTACTCGTTCAAAAAAAATTATCATGAAAGCTTTTATTGCCAGTTTGCCGTTTGCGTAAGAAGCTGCAATCTGAGCTGTGGATTAAATATTTCTTTTAAAAAATATGTTACGCAGGTTATCTTAATAATTAACAGAAGAGCTAAACTTAGCTATTCGTAAAAATAATCTCATGGCTGCTTTCAGTTTAATGGTTATGGGATCCTTTTCGTTGCACAAGTAGAAGATAATTCCATTACTTGCAAATGAAAAAAGCAGAGCTGTTAGGCCGGCACGATTTTGCCGAGAAAGACGAGCACTGAGCTTTAACGATATAGCTTTGTGTTCGTTACCACGGGCTGATAACAGACTGTGCTTGCTGTAGCGCCTTATCTTAATTATGATTAACTCTCATTGTTAGTGTGTTCGATAGGTGTTTGTTGCATAAAGAAAAGATTATAAAAGTAGAAGAAAACACAATCGCCAGGAATAAAGGACGATGATAGTCGTTCACACTACGTGTTGTGAGATATTCTTTATATTCGTCTTTATCTTGCTCAGATGTTCAACTCCAAGACTATCAGACAGTTTAAACGCAGAATTGTCAGGCAATGAAAACGGATAACGTTATCATGAGCACGACGGGTCGCCTGATCCTTTCTCCGCCGTTTATTCGTATCAGTTTTGTAAAAGGCTTAATATGTCTTCTTAAAACTTTAAAAATACGTGTAATCTGACTGTTACAAAAAACGAGGAAGACTGTACGGTATTTCAAAACTGTGGAGACGACAAAACCGAAGACGAGATGAAATAAGTTGGAAAAGTTATTGCACTCATGGCATTACAACGAGGCGAGCCACTTGTTAGCATAATGCTTAAACAAACGGGCGGCTGTGGTGATTCTGTCATGGAAAAACTTCTCGGTGTTCAAACTTTATAATGTCGCTACTTCCTTATGCAAGCGCCAACTTAGGCAATAATTTTGTTTCTAGAATCGCATCTAACTTGCGCAGTACAGCGAGTCAGCGGTAGACTCAGCAGTTGTAGAGTATTTTCCTTTCGTGCGAGTTTCTTTTAAATCTGTAACGTATTCACGATTTAAGAAGCAGACGCGATATCCTGAACTGATAGCATAGCAGTTGATCGTACATTTTGTATGTGACATGCGGGTGCTGCTGGAATGCGTTTTTGTGTAACTGATTGCACTTTGTAAGGTAAATGGTACAAAGGGCCTCATATTTTTCCAGGAACCCAACTATAGAGTTTTTCAGGTAATAAATCCGTTGCATGTATTACAATGGATTTGATAAAGCTAAAATTATTGTTATGTAGAACATCAACTAACTACATCTTTACAAATAGCATATAGCATTACTATAACTATAACTGCACACAACACCATACATAAGGCTAACGCAACGCAAATCAACTTGTTCAACTTTTTTTTTTCTAGTCGATAAGTATGGAAACGTACTTAGATTTATGTTCATTAAATTGTTTCCTCTGTTTTACATTCAAACCGGTTTTAGAGCCAATGATTCATTTTACACTAAACTTGAACAATATACGCTATATAAACTAATGTTTATTTCTTGATGCCTTCAGCTTCGTCCACGCGCTCAAGTAAATCATCAAGTAAAATTGATTATGTAAGTCGTCAAATAAATCGTTGGAGTTATGGATCGTCCGCACAGCTCAATGTTGCACTTTTACTAGTCAGTCTTAACGAATTAATCATGTAGAAGGCACTGTATCAGTATGTGAGGTTTTGCAGCTTATCTCACTGTAGACAGCGAAAACACATTAAACGGTTTTAAAGAGGCATCGATGTTTCGACGTGTTTTCTATGGGAGTTGCGTACAAATCGGACGACTAGCGCAACTATTTAACTTGCATAACTTTTTAAATTTTGAACTGGAAAGGTACCCGCATTTAAACTTGTTGCAAATGTTTTATCAGTTGAAGAATATAACTTTGTTAAAACACATTTGTGAAGTCCGAATAACGTACCGGTACTTGTGGAAAAATTCGTAGAACAATACAAAACGAAATACCTAATTTGTTAACTAAAGAACAAATTCAAATTTATTTTCAAATTACAGCATTTTAAAAATTCTAAATTTAATTAAATAAAACATTAAGGGTAATATATTTAATAAATAATATAGCCTATAATTGTTTACATCCTTTTTAACCATACTCATTTACAGGAATTTTTCAAGTTATCTAGCCTCTTGCAGTAATAATATTATATTATTCACAATTATTTAAAATGTCTTCTGCAAGTAAACTCTATTATTAGTTTGTTTTTTTATAAAATAAATCAAACTAATAACGTAGCTTACTTAGGAGAAAAAAGTTTTTGTAATTTGGAATAATATAATATATCCTTTTTAGTAGATCTTTTTTTAAATTTAATTTCTATATAATTTATTTTCAAACAAATATCTGATGAAAGTAGTACAAACCACTAAACAAATAATATTACTATTAATGAAATATATTGCAATGTAAAGGATGTTGTTTATTTACTAACTAAAAAAAATAACTGAAACATTTTAAAGTTATAAAATGGCTATGAGTTTTGAACCTGACTAGTGCGAGGCGACGAAGAGACTCAGGTTCAACAGCGTCAGTTGGGAAGAATTGGTTTATCCACAAACATTCCTGATGGTTCCTGATTTTAGAGTATTTTTATTTTATTTTCGAATTACCATATTATCTACTTCTTGAAACGTTCTATTAGCGCATCATAGGTTTGGGTTTTCTTGTCACGGCTACTGTAGTCTTTATTTTTCATTTGGACACTGAAAGAAAGTGACTGTTAACTCTAAAAATTCTTATAAATATTGACGCGAAAGTCACTGAAGATCAGGCATTACTGTCAATGAAAATGTCACAAAGTGCCGTGAAACAGTCAAAATACTGTGCAACGGAAAGTTGAGTGAGGCCTGACGAGAAGTTGGAGTCGAGTGTTCAACCGCACCTGTTTACTGTACACTACATGCCTCCAGGTCAGTGTTCAGTGTTCGTTTACTTGTAAATACTGCATAGTGTTACGGTCCACACGTTTCTTCTTACTGGACAAGTCGTCAAACCATCGAAAAAGTCTTTGCCTCTGGGTCGGGTTGGTAAGTTACAGCTAACACATTACACACAACGCAAACACTTCCTTTGTGAACTTGGTTAAAAAAATTAAACAATAAAGTTGTTTATTAATAATGTTTTATTAATAAACGTTCTAATTATAAAATTTTAATTCTTCTTCTTCTATTCAAGTATTAGATTATATAAACCTGTTCTGGCATACCCCTGGCTTTATAGTTCAGTGCCGCTTTCGGCAATCGATCCTCTGTCATCCTTTGCAGATGATCCCACCATTGTCTTCTGTAAATTGAAATAATTTCATTTATGTCCTCTAGTCCTCTACTTCGAGTTTTGCTCTGATATCGTCATTCATTATTTTATCTTGCAATGCATAATTTAAAGTATTTCGAAGAAACTGCATTTCAGCACTCTGAACCTTGCCGCATTCCCTTTTTGTCATGACCTACGCCTCACTCACATATGTCAATGTGAGTATTGCAATTGTCTTATAAAATTTAATCTTTGTGCAAAATCCTTTACAAAGACCTATGTTTCAATTACAAGAAGTGACAAGAGAGTCCTCACTGATAATTTTAGATAAAAAGACCAAAACCTCTGAAGGTAAATATCCAGTGAGGACTATAAACAACAGCACTTTAGAACAAGTGAGCCGTTTTAAATAAATAAGCTATGAATCTGAGTATGATGTAAAAGAGAAGATAAATAAATTTAGGAATATTTGTGGTACGATTGACAGAAATCTTAAAATGTTAATTACATAAACTTTTTTAATTATAAAATGTTTGGCAATTTTTAAAAATATATAAAATTAACATTATAATGGTAACGGAGAAGAAAAACATTGTTATAACTAAGACCACACAAACTCGAAAGGCTTGATCTTATTGAGTCTTCTTGCCAAATTGTCATTGTCATGGAACTGGCACAACATTGGCATGGTGCTGTTCTTCGCAGCTGGTAAGGAAGTGTTTTAATTTCTGCTGTTATATCAGCAATACCTAAGTCTTAACGAATGTACGGTGGTACCAAGAACCACTGACAGTATCCCTTAACACACTATATTGAGACGTTATATAACATGTTTGAAGTGATGTTCTCACAAATGTGATACTCTTACATATGCGAAGTAATAACAGAATTGTTACAAGGGTAAAATATTTTTGTTGCATTATATCAATATCTCAGGAAATGCTTAGTCTTGTGTTTGTTAATCTCAATACCAATAATAGGTTTAAATTTGTTTAAATCGTAAAACTTTTCATTAATATAATCACAGTAAGAATCTGGATTAGAATATAAAACAATTTGAGTAGAAAATAGTGCTTAGGAATGTTTTCCTTTCTCAGTACCATTACAGGTGATAATTGAACGAACTTTCGTAACAGTCGCAATAATGAAGCTTGTATTAAAGATTAGCATCTGGATCTATTTACGTAATCAGTGAATAAAGAGAGTGTGTGGAGCATTTCTTATAAAATGCTTTAATCTTCAAAAAAAATTAAATATATAAAATAAATACCAGAATGCTGTAAAGTAAGAAATAGACACCGGTTTCTCGCATAATTGCTCCCTGTTAGAGATAAATTGTAATTGCAGACGTTATTTACAGTAACTGTTGTTAAGGCGCGATATTTACATGCGGAATATAAGCGGAAACATTAAATTTAATTGAATCCTTGTAAGCTGCAGAGCGGGTAACATCTGACGCCGTAAGTACTATGCGATTACTTTGACATTAAGGAAAAGTGGTGCATCTGCAGTGTCAGCGTCTCACGTTCAAAATGTTCATATTCCAGCTTGTTTGCTCGACCGACTCTCTTATATGTAGCCTAAATATCTGAATTACGTGAAACAAACTTGCTATTAAAAATACGAATGTGAATTTTTCCTTCCAACATATAAATAAATAGTTTAATATAACTTTAACAAAATTTACTATAACGTAATTACAAATCAGAGACGCGCAGGCAGTTGTTAATGTGTTGAAAAAAGAATTTTCTTAGTTTCTTTCTTGCCATTGACTGAATTATGGTAACCTAAAACGAAACAAATTTTATGACTAACTTGTTAATGAAAAATAGATGTGTAGACACTTGAATAGTTTTCTTATATCAAGTAGACCACTTATGACCAAGTAAGGAAGGCCTCATACCCTCAAAATACAAATCGTAGGCGCAAGGCATTTCAGACCGATATACTTTTGTTTCTACATGGTTTAAAACATTTTGATAACAAGCTTTTAATTATATAAATTTTTTTAATAATAAAATTGTTTTGCGATTTTTTAAAAATATGTAAAACTGATATTGAAATGCTAACAGAGAAGAAAACCATTGTTGTAAATGAGACAGTTGTGTTAGAGAAAAAGTAGATGTATACTTCTACATATACAGTAAGAGATACTTGTACACGATCAAACGTTTAGAGTATTCAGTATGAACTGATATTCACTCGCTGGTGACACTCATTCCGACATTTACTCATATAGTGCTGCCAGAGCTGTTGGGATGCGCGTCGTGAGAAGTCCCAATAGTTTCCTAGTACTGAGCCTCCGGTAGGGGCTCCTGCCTAGTGGTCCTGTCCAGACGGAATCTTAATTAATTAGTGGCCGCTACAACGGCATGCTCGTACTAGGCCGTCTTAGTACAGTATTTGCCGAGGCCGTTTTCAAGAATCACCTGGACGTGTACGGTACTTGCCAAGGCCAGCTATGAGAGGGTTTGCCTGGGTCCTCGCAGCTCGGACGTAAACTTTACGTGCAAGTCGCCTTACGGTGTCATCCAAGGAGCGGACACCGAGTCCTCTTCTCAAAAGTCGAGAATGGAACCGATAGGGGCTTTGACCGCTAGCCGAAGACCCCTATCGAGAACGCTTTGCAACTTTGTTTTATGAACGGTTGCGAGGTAACCCCAGACGGGAATAGCGTAGGTAATGATCGGCAACAGGTACGCGTTGACAATCAACTTACCCAGCTTGCGGGTCACAGCCTTGTTGGCGAGTATTGGAAACAGTTGCTCGAGACGAGCGGACGCTCTCTGACGCATCGTATCAGCGTGGGCACGCCAGGTGAGCCGACGATCAAGGTGGATACCGAGGTATTTAACCTCTATCGACCAGGGCAAATACGTTCTACCGAGTCTCACTCGTCCTCGCGGTTCTTTCCGGCCCTTCGAGAATAGCATCGCGGAGCTCTTGGTTTCGTTGACGGCAACTTTCCAGCTTTCCGTCCACGTCGTATACGCATCGAGTGCGCGCTGAAGTCGTATGATAGCCCTGTCAGCGTTCCGATCGGCGGTATAGACCCCGTGTCGTCGGCAAACAGACCCCGTGTCATCTGGACTCCAGACTCTCTGGGTGCGTTGTTGACGAACACGGAGAACAGGAGAGGCCCTAGCACGCTACCTTGAGGTACCCCGGCTGTAATGCGTCTCTCGGAAGAGACGTGGTCGTCTATTCTCACGCAGAAAGCCCTCTCCGTCAGAAAGCTAGCAATCAAGCGAAGGTAGCAATCTGGGAGCTTGATTTCCCGGAGCTTGAACAAGAGCCCGTCGTGCAAGACACTATCAAAGGCCTTCTCCACATCTAGGAAACAGGCGACAGTCTGCTCTTTCTGACAGCCGGCGCCCGTGATGTATTCCACCAGTCTCATCAGCTGATGAGTGGTGGAATGCCCCACACGGAAACCGAGCTGTTCGGGAACCAGTACATCGAAGTTTCTTAGATGGTCTAGGACTCTCCGTTGTACAAGACGTTTGAGGACCTTTGACGTGGCTGACAGTAGACTAATGGGCCTGAGGTTGTCGGGACGGGAAGTGTCCTTTCCCTGCTTCGGGATCACTATAACCGTCGCCTTTCGCCATTTCTAGGGAAAATAGGCCAGTCTCAGACACGCGTTGAACAGCGCAACCAAGAAAAGTATTCCTTGCTCCGGGAGTCGAATTAGAGCGGCGTTCGAGATGCCGTCCGGGCCAGGAGCTTTTCTCGGTACGAGTTCAACGAGCCGATCTGAGACCTCTTCCCTAGTAATGGGTTCGGGCTCCGCAGTGATCGGAAGAGACAGAAAGTCTTCCACTTCGTTCTCGATTTCTTCATCGAAGTCCCAGTCAATGGGCGGGTTTGGAGCGAACTGACGCTGGAAACACGCGCCCAAGTACTTGGCCTTCGCCTCCGGGCGAGCTAGGATTTGACCGAAAGGTCCAGCAATGGCTGGGATGCGAGGTCATTATTTATATATAGTTAATATTATCAATTTAAATCCTTAAATTAGTAGTTACCGTGAATCAATCAATGGATCAGTGAACCAAAGTGACGCAGATTTTGCAAGGATCGGTCAATAAGTAAAACAATTTTTACATAATTAGTGTCGACGTTTCGACAATTTTTATTACCATCATCAGACACTGTGTACGGGCAATAGAGAAACAATCAAATACATAAACAGGCACATCAATCGAGTGAATGTATGTGTGTGTTTTATGAATTTAAGTACTGATAATATAATAATCACTTGATATTAATTATAAATACAGATCACTTAATCATAATTATAAACGCAATTGTAATGGAATGTATATTGAAATTGGTACAGATAGCAATACATTTTTAAAAGTCTGGTATGCCTGAATACAGAGCGTAGGGATGTTTGTTACAGCGGTCTAACTGATCGTCATATGAACAGTGGAAAACAAAATAAGGACACCAATTAAATCACTAATCACCAGTTTTAATTAATCACAATTAACAGTTTTAATCAACAAGTTATTCAACAAGATTATACTCGTGCAGTAATTCAGTTAAATTTGTCCACACGCAATAATAGTGTCAACTAACAGAGTCGCGCACAATTATAACACAATAACACATAGCCACAATTCTTTGAACATTACATGAATAAATCGCCACTTAAACGCACTGAGTAATCGCCCGACATAAACTGACTGTCCGTCGCTGGATGCTTCTATTAATATCCCGCTGAAATGGCAGAATAATCGGTCACTTTTGGATGACGTGTCGAGCAAACTGCGTATTACAGACGCTCTAGAATCCACTAGAAACCGTGCTAACTGTCTGGCCTTGAAGACAGTGCGCCGACAGGTACGGTCTGGAATAGCCTCGATTGTTGACGCATGATAAGTGTCACGTAATTGTCTTTGATCTCAAAGTAGCAGCAATATATACGCACACACACATGACAGCTGGGCTCTGCTGGGATAGCCGAGATACTTGTAGTTCGTTCCGGATTACGTAACAGTATATTATTAAAAGTATATATTATTCACAAAGTTGTGTTCCTGAGAACAGATTCGTCAGACTGCTGACGAGGCTGCAAGGGGAGTCAGTGTCCTGAGCAAATGTCAGCGGGCCAAGGTTTAGTAACCGACAACTGTTGATGGCTGCTACCCAGTCGGTCCTTTTGTACGGGGAGACTTATTGGCCGAATCTGTCAGGAAGGAGACGTACCGTAAACACAGATTAGCGGAGGTACAGAGAAGAGGCGCATTAAGAGTTGCGCCTGCGTTTTCCGAACCGGCCGTTTTAATTATTGCTGGAGTTATTCCTGTTGCTCTGCTAGATAGGGAGGGACAGGCTACACAGAAGGAAAAGAGAAATCGGCAAGAAAACTGCAATACAGGAGGAACGAAGACACACTCTTGAAACATAGCATATGGCTTTGGAGCAAGAGCCTCGAGGAAGGTGTACAGAAAGCATGGGGAAGTAGGGTACTACCATACTCAGTTTCTGAATGGACACGGATATTTCCGCACCTATCTCCAATGGGATGGATAAGGCACTGACGGCTCAGTGTCTGTAATACTCTGGTAAAAATCACGATGCGCACCACATCTTTTTCGTCTGCGGCGGGTAGGATCAAAGGCGGACGAATTGGAGGCAAAGTTATGTTATCTAACATAGGAGTCCATAGTTGACGTCATGCTCAGGCGGGAAAGCTCCTGGGTCCGGATATCACTTTACGTCGAGGCAATTCTACGAGTGAGGAAGGCCAGTTTAATTCACAGCACATCCTAGGCACATAAAAGAAAAATACATCAGAAGGAAGCTATAGGAGCGAAAGGCAAGTCGTAACCTGAAGTAATGTGATAAACGATCTCAGGATAGTGATCAAGGAGTATGAGAAAGTGTTTTCAGTCATTAGTCCAAGAAGGGGGTCCGTCCGACACTGTGGGCTGTTGGCCCATGTGCGTAAATAGAACTTTCACTTCCTCAACAGAAAACAAACAAACAAATTGTAATTTTTCACCCAGTTGCAGAATTAACGAATATACAAAACATTCTGACTTCATACATACTCATCGTTTCCTGGTGTTTGACAATTTTGAAACATTAATATAGGCTATTAAACAATACAATATTATAATTAATATAAACTTTACCAGTTAACCACAGTACTGCGGCAAACGATTCAACAATACTTTGCTGCCACAACAGCCAGTTTTTTGCCACAGTACTGTGGTTAACCGGTAAAGACACGTGTCAGTTTTCGAGTCGTATTAACACTGAAGATATCCTCCAACGGTTAGGGCGAAACGTGTGTTTATTGCCGCAGCAGTGGACCACGGTCTAATAGCCCGGGGAGAAGTCAATTAAATTTCAACACAATTGTGTTAATTAAGTTTCAATTAGTCAATTAAATTTCAACCCAATTGGCGCCGGTCGCGAAAACCTTAGGTACCGATGTAATCCATCGTTAGGTAATGTCTGCTGTATTATATTTAACTCGACAGTAAACAAGCAAGTATCTTGCCAAGACACCTTTGATTATAGAAATAAATGTTCTTTGTAAAGCCTTGTCTCAGGCGGTATCTTTGGTGATCAGTTTTCGGAATGTTTTACCAACAGTTAAATCATTTTCAGTATTACTGTGTATATTAAATTTTTTTTAATCAGGATATCTCAAATACGGGTAATAACAAACGGGTTGAGTAATAAAATAAACATTACAGCCCAGTATATTAACTGTTGCCATTTGGAGTTAGTATTCATCATTTGCCAATCATTATTTATAAATTCCATTTCCTGTTAAGGAAATCCTTCTACATCAACTTCAAAATAATGGTACGAGCGTACAAGTAAAATTAACAGGTACAAAGTGTAATTTTGCAAAACAAGTAACTGTCGCCAGATACGCGATAAGGTCTGATCGGCGTCTACATTAGCATTCAGCACATTACGCCGTCGTCAGGACTGGAAGCGTGTCGACGCTGTTAGACTCGGCAGCTCCAGTTATGTTACCAACACTCGGAAATAGGTCCGTCCGTGCCCTGTTTCGCATACTCGCATTTCCGGGAATACCGTTAATTCTTTATAATTGCCCCCAGATATTTCAAACACAATTCTGTCACATCTCCCAATTACATACTTCCATTAACACTAATTCATCATGACGACAATTTTTTTATCGTTTTCTGCTTTTAACTGATTGTCCGTGTCACATATCGGGAAAATATTACAGTTATAAATTACAAGCCAACAGACGTTCTACGAAAAGATTATTTTGCAATATAGTGCAGTCACTGAAGGAAAAAAATTCAAATTAAGTGGCTTCTACGAGATTGTTTGCATAAGGCTAGATGAAAGGATGAGAAACAATTTAAAAAAAAGTTTAAACATTGTTAACATTTAGTTCAATTTAAATAAATGTAACTTTTATTAATAAATGTAAAAATATGTCCATTGCGCGTATTAATATTAATAGTTAAAACTAAAAAAAATAATTTAATAAATTTCGACGAAACCGAAACATCGAAGCATGATAATGTTTTTAGGCTTTAAAAATAAGATTTCTAGACTGTGGGGAATCGAAAGTGTGGAAAATGATGACGTCATACAGCGTGACGGTAAATAAAATGTTACAGAAAGTTTCAAACTGTCAAAATATTAATATGTAACTATTGTACGTAAAACTACGATATTTGAGGTTTCTCTTCTACATAGTGAGAATTTATATCCGTGCATGGGTATAAAAAGAACAGACCCTGAAGGTTGAAGAATTTTAGGGAGAGCGAGGACAGCTGCTACATGCGCCATACAGATATTGAATTAACGCAGTTCGATATTGAATGTTCCGTGAGTTCGATACTATTTTTTATATTGTATTTTGCTGGAAGTTCAATTTTATGTTTTAAGATTTGTGTTAGTAATTTTGATATTTTATAATTTGGTGCGGTTCTAGCGTTTATTAAAGGTCTGATAGGTTTATTGATTTTGTGTAATTTTATTAAAGAATTTAATTTTGGTGCACAATGATTATCCATTTTATATTTAAAGGAGTCTTTAAGATTTATGATTTGGGTACTATTTTTTAGTATATTTGTTATTTGTGTTTGATATTTGTGGGATCTTTATTTAATGTTATGCAATTATTATTAACTATACATTCTTCTGTTTTATCTGTGTTTTAAAAGTTATTTTATTGTCAAAATCTTCAATGATTGGAAGAAAAACTATTTTTGAATATATTTATAAAGTGCATTTTTAAATAACATTTTTATATTAATGGGTAATAAATAAGTAAAAATTATGCATAATAATATATACATAAATGAATAATAATGAGTTTTTAAACTTATATTCCTGAATAAATTGCATGTCTATTACATAAACATATATTTTATGTGAAAATCCACCTTGTGAAAAATGTGGCCAAATTTGAATTAATATTTCTACTAAACGTATCGCCCTGACAAAAACAATGTTAACAACAATTTTTATGCTCTTTATTTTTGGTATTTTGTATTTTTCTCATAAATTTAATATATTTTTTAAGATAATCACGAAAAATGAATTTTTTGTAAATTCCCCCTCTTTTTTTTTGAAAACCCGCGACTGAATTTTTGTAAACTTTTTTAAAATTCTTTCTTACCTTTTTATCTAGCCCTATGCAAAAAATCTCGTAGAAGCCACTTAATTTGCAATTTCTATTTTTTTTTTCGGCTTCAGTGACTGTACTAATAAGGAAACAATGTATATTTACTGAGTTATGTATTACACACCCATTGTGGCTCGGTCACTTTTAAATAACGTGTAATCACTGTCACCGGCTTTCATTGTCCAAACGTAATAGCCAACCTTAATTGTACAAAATCTAAACAGACAACGAAAGGAATTGGCTGCAGAAGATGACAAGAAGAAGATTGGCTTAATTTATAAAGATGACAATAAAAACATATATTAGAAAACTAATAATACAATAATGAAGTCTTAAATGAAACATGAAAAATATTTTTTTTTGACATACAAATTAACCTAACATTCTTAACAAAAAAATATGTGGGCCTCCATTAACCACAATATAAAAGAAACGAGTGAAATATATCAACGTAAATTATTAATATTAGTGAACTAACAATAAAAGTGTTAACAAAGATAAAGTGGGTAAAATAATTATCCAAAAGGGCAAGTTCAGATTTAAAATAGACAACGATTATAGACCGACGGCTGAATAGGAAATGTATTTGCAATAATTAACTGTACATAACTCTGCCATATTCGAAAGATAAAAATCATTTTTCGTGGAAAAACTGTGGAACGACTGGAAATAATCCTCAAAAGGGACCAAAATTAATTCACAGGACTTTTCAATTTATACTTTTGTGACTCGCGTACACCTCGTTAGAGCAGTTTCTCGTTTTATTTTCTCATAAAGCTTTACCCATTTCCCTCTCTTACTATCCCTGTTACCTTCCTTTACATTTCGCTGTTCCATGCTACCGTTGTGACCCTGTGGAGGTTGCCATTCCAAATGCCACACTCTTTCCGATGATCGTGAAGTTCGTATTCGTTACACGTGACCGTACTATTTTAATTTAATTAAGAAAGTTGTGTTAGTAGGTTATAATCAAAAACAGAATTATCACTGTTGCACACCACTATTGAAAATTATTCCGATTAGCATGTTATTGTTATGTCCGATTAGATTAGGATTGTAATTTCCGATCTGACGATGAGCTGTGAAGCTTGAAAGCGCTAATCGGAATAATTTTTCTATAGTGGTGTGCAACAGTGATAATTCTGTTCGTACTATTTTAATTTTGTACCGGCTATGTTAATGTTAGCATTTTCCCAATGATTCACGAACTGAAATACTTACGATACATGTTTAAGTATTAGTTTTCATTTATTAGATAATGTTGCTATCCTCTAAAGCAGAAAAAATGGGTAAGATCGTACATGCGTTTACCGAGTGGATATTAAATATTTGTACGAATTCGATCAACTGTTTTCGTTTCAAGATATGAGTAAACATTAAGATAATTATTTTTTACAAGGTAGTTAATTCTACGCTACTAAGTAATAAAATTGTAGTTGTAATTGTCTTTAAGGATTTAACAGATTTAGCACTTACGTTAGTAATCTTCTGTAAATTACGGCAACACTAACCTGTAACAAACACGTAGAATAAATTATTAACATTTTCATATAACAGTGCAGTTATTTCATACATTTCAGTTCACAAATTTGTTTCCGAAACAACAAGAATAACTTTATAGGTATAATATGTTGCTCAGATTTGTTATTATTAACTAACGCATTTTTGTTATTATAACCGTTTAATAAGGAGACAAATATTTCCTTGTATCCGAAATGAAACAATGTATCGTCACAACAGAATGATATGAGCAAAGTGGACTGAAGGTGCCAAAAAGAATACAAAATGATATCAGGAGTAGTACACCGTGGCTAGCGATAGGTGCGACGTCAAACACCACGCGTGGATACCGATGTTTGATTCCAGAAATACATCTTTGTATTTCTGTATGTTTATATACGACAATAACGACGTGCAAAATAACGTTAATTAACCATTAGTGATTTAATGTATACCAAATACACTGTAATAGTTTAATTAAATTACTTTCAGCTAGATTTTTTGTTGTAATTAATTTAGAACAGTCGTGGGGCCAACACGCGGCACACGGAGATATTTACATGCGTTAACACAAAATAAAAAGCGATTTTTACTTGAATTTTGTTAAGTGTTGTAAATATTTTGCTGGATTAAAAATACATTTGAATCCACATTTGTTTTTGTAACTTTTAGAAGATTATTTGTGATAATAATAATAATTTCTATCAATACACATTTTAGAGATCTGCAAAATTCAGCATATATAATAACACAATCCAAGCATGTGTGACTGTAAACAAGTTTTTACAAATGTGAATTTAATTAACATAAAACTGTTTTAAGCCAATGTATGGACACCTGAAAATTTTGATTTAGCTTGCCATTTCATAAATTAATGGTGAAGAAATTAAGGAAAAATTTACAGATTCATTATTTATATTAAATATAAATTTCACGCAAAAATTAAAATTCTTATGTACCAAATGCAAACTATTTTTTTATTAGAATATATCTGTAGCCTACATTTTATGTACGTAATGAAAATATGTTTTTATTTAAAACTGTAATACTACATTGCATAGTAGCTTAAGGCCCACTATAGCCCATTCTGAATGTAAAATGTATGACTATATACGTTGCCCATAATGTAATTATAATATATCATCGTCAGTCTTGGTAAGCCACTGCAAAGAAGAAGTAGAAAAAACTGTTGGAAAACGTTACAAGAACGCTATTGTTGGTCAATGTTACAAGAACACTATTGTTGGATGGACAATGTTACAAGAACACTATTGTTGGACAATGTTACAAGAACACTATTCCAAAACGCTTAAAGCATGCCTAATGTTCACACGAGTTCAAGTTTAGGCTTGGTTTTTGTAGAGACTTAAAAATACCTGCTTAAACATAGTTTAATATTTGCCTTCACATTTTTGCGAAAAACTTATACATAAAATACATACAAGAAATACTTCTTTCACCACCTAAAGTGAACATATCTAATTGGCGTACAGTCACAAAAGTGGCTCATGGTACAAAAAGTCGAATAGTTTGGACTTTTAACATTGAACTGGATTTGGATCAGTTTGTTGAACAAAATTCTAACATTTATAATGTCCAGTCACTTTCCAATCATATATAAAGTGCTGAATCATATACTACTCAGAACAATTAATGTTAGAAATCTATTAATACAAACATCATAATTTATTCAATTCGACGACTACAATTAACCTTGTATTTAGTATTACACGTTGCTGTATTATATTTGAAGTAAGAAGAGACGATTCAACGGACGTAGAAGTATCTGAACTATGAATGTCTGGTTGAATTGTCTCACGTGAAAGCTATCATTCTTATTACACCATCTAAGATTTGCTTGCAGGTTTAGTGTCAAAGTATATGAGTAAAGTAGACCTACTTTCTTTGACGGTCAAGGCCTATCTCAGAAAATATTAGCCACATATGTTACGATGGATCAATAATTATTTTCTTTTTAGTAAAGTTCAATAAATGAAGTGTCATAAAGACAATTTTAATCCTCTTAACACACACATACACACACACACACACACTCACTCACTCACACACACATTTCTTAGTCCCGTAAACAACTTTGTCACAGCGTGTTTTAGAAAGTGAACCGCGTATGAAATCCGATGAACAGGCCTATGTGAAAGACAGTCGCAGTAGCGAAGTCATAAATGCTTCTGTAAATTTCAAACGTAAGCTTGAAAAACAGGAAATCAGCGTAACAGGGATCAAAAGCAGTTTAGTCGCAGGACTTCAGTAATGCTGAACGAGTACAAAATTGTGATCCCCTACGTCCCCTCTCGACGAAGTGCTGTATCCAATCGTAATAACAAAAACAAACAATCAGAGGTATCCAATTAAAACTGGTATTGTTTCCAGATTGAAATACCGAACTTTGTAAAATTACCTTGCATACGTGCAAGTTGTTAAATATCGTTTCACGGGTAGAAGCATAATCAACATCTTTTTACAAAGCGAGTAAATATTTTTTTATTTCTGCTAAGTTGTGGGGAGAATTTGTTATTATTATAATAATAAGTCACTTAGTGGTTAGAATTGCAGTTTCCTCTCGAAAATTTACAATTAAGTATGGAAACCGTGGATATTAACAATTTTGATGTTCAAAGTACACAGACATTTATAAATTGATCGTCACTATAAATGTTTTGAACCCGACTGTGTTCAAGATTTTCAAACGAATATATCCTACTACAGTTAAAAAAATATAAAATATTCATCTCCTATGAGGTGGGCGGCTTGGGTGACAACGTCCGATCTCATGTCTGTAGCGGTTTTACAAGGTCGGCTAACGTCGCAATTGCGAATGTGCTACCGGATTCTCGCTGCTCCTCCGACTGCAGCATTATTCTCTAGGCATGAAGAAAACCGTGGAAGCATCTCGCAACATTACTACGTCCTCAGCTCAGCGGCTTTGGCGACGTTTCGGAAGCGATCGGCGAGTTTTGAAATGCGATTAGGTGCGTGTTATTTAACAGCGGTTTGGTGCAAAGTGTTCATTGTTAATTACTGAGTGTCGGCATTTGTAACCAGAGACTCTGTGTATTGCTATATTGTACGTTGGACAATTGATAAACTTGAAAAATTGTTGTGTTCGAGGATTTTTAAAATTGTAACTGTTGTTAACATTTTTAGTAACAATTTCTCAATTATTGAAGTTCATTCTACTATTTATGATAACGTACCGTGCGATCGCCGTGACAATATAAGCTTTCCATTCATGGAAGGTACTAAAGTGTTTATAAAGATAAGTTATATAATGAACAGTAAGGGTTAAATTTTTTAAGATAGGCCACATATGTAAAGAAAAAACAGAGAAGTTACGCCTTCTCCACGTCGCCTAAGCTAGCTAAAACGACACAATACCAACCACGGTTACTAGACTAGACTTTTTATAGTAACCGTGATACCAACGAGCAAGTGAGTCTAACCAAGGAGCCTGTATTTGTTGTTGCATCTGTTAGCTAAGATGGGTGAGAATTGATAGTCATTATTATAAAATAAATTTACAAATGTCGTGACCGATTGTCTTATTCTTGAAACAGAAAAATTCTTTTTAACATTAACTTTCAAGCATACTATTACACGTGCATATGGCATTATTTAAGTCTGAGGTTTTATTGATTATTAGGTTATATGACTTAATGGTAAACATATCACTCTCCATATAATATTTAGCATAATGTGTTGTCAGTAGGTTATTTATTTAACAACTGAGCTTTTAAGTCAAATATAACAAAATAAATTATGAAATGTGCTTGCAACTTTTAAAGTCAAAAATGATAATTAAAAAGAAGTTTTTATTCTAAATATGACTCTGTTTAAGATGGAATTTCTTCAGTTTCATTGCACTTCTGTGGTAAGTCTATCTATACACAAATTAATGTAGGAAGAATCTTATTTATTACATTGACAAGACCCGATTAATTCGTTTATCGGCTATACGGATCAGGTCACATAATGTAATTTTGAAAGTGGTTTGGTTAGCATATTTTAAGTCTTTCTAAAGGTAAGAAAAGACTGAAAAAAGGGTTAACTGTTTGTTTGAGTCACCGTTAAAAGGATTTTGTTAAAACTGTTACTTACTTAAGAATGAGTACACCTAGAAGTTTAGTTTTAACCTTAAATTGTAATAGAGGTAGGTAACACATTCTGTATCTACCTACCACAGCCATCTATTTTGAGGAACACACGCACGCACGCACGCACGCACGCACGCGCACACACACACACACACACACACACACACACACACACACACACACACACACACACACACACACACACACACACACACACACAATCTCTTCCGACTCGTAAAAAAGAAGATAATTTATTTAAATATTTTGCAAGTTTGCGAGTACGGTAATCAAGTAAGGAAGGTTGATCACGCACAGGCACAGGTGGGTGGAAAGGACGCAGTGCGGCCCGACATCCCGGCGCTCTACAGGCGCCACGACGGCGCGGTCGATTCGCCTCGCATGCAGCTACGCGCTGATAACATCGGCTCAATATTACCTTTATTAACAGAGAGCAGAATAAATGAAAATATACGTACGTACGTTCTGTAAAACCGATCAAATTGCCCGGCTGTGCATTGTTTTACGTAATTATATCAGTAAATAACAATAACAACAACAACGACGCAACAACGATAAACGTTATGAATGAAACAGCTTATGGCTGAGCGTTAATTGGAGTTTATTTTACAACAATTACCGAAACGAGTTAATACAGCCGTAAATTTATAATAAATCACTGGTTCATTTTCATATTGCATTAGTGGGCCGGAGTTGCTCGACCCCAAGCTACAAGTAAACAGTGCTATTCCCCCCCCCCCCACCAACCCCACACATTTGGCGGTTACGACACGATCAAAAGTTTGAAATACAAACTATTTAAAATCAGGTGATTGTGAAAGAAAAGTTGTACTTAAAGCCGCTTTTAGTCTTCCTTCGTTTTCATTTTTGTATTTTTCATCCATCGTTTACCTTTAATTGCATCGATCCTTACAAAAGAATTATGTAAAATACACCTGTAAACTGTATCGTTTACTTTCCCATTCAAATATTGCTTAATAAGGTGGGCAAAAGTAATTTTTACAATTACTCAGTTATCCCCTCAGTAAATCCGATATTCAGCACTTTGAAGTGCGATAAAAAGTTTACTATTACAATTATTACATTGTTAAAATTTTCGTTGCCATTAGACACGCGAAACCGCATAGGCCTACGACAAAATGACGCAACACTAAGGATATCTAGAAATTCTCAATGCAGAACAACATCGTGCTAAAAACAAAAAAGTGTAGGAGCAGTTATTCTAACAAAACCGATAAACAGCCATTTGCCTAGGGGCCCTATCTTCCTCCATGTATTAATATAACTAGTTATATAAAATTTATTAATAAAAGTATGACCAAGTGTTTTAGATCTATATATTCCACTTTAACACTTTGTAAATCTTATATCATCAGAATTTTATTTTGAAAATGTATTTTTCGAGGGAACAAAAAGTATATTATTGTTGTTACTGTTGTTTTTATTCTTCTTCGTATTATTATTATTAATCTTATTTCATAATAAATATTTATATATATCATAAGGCTAGACTACAATGTAAAGGATGAAATAAACCAAATATCTATAGTATTTGGTTAAGATTGGAAAATTAAAAAATAACCTTATGGCTTCGACATTACTGGCCAGTGATATTTACGTCCACAAGGAAAACATGAAAAATTGGGTTAATCCTGTTTTGGAAGCAGGCCTGCAGAAGCACATTGTAAACAAGATTTTCTGGGTCAGTTGACTGCATGCAGTAAACAGGTTAAATGTTAATAGAAATGTCCGCCTTAAAGCGATTATCCGAAGACATAATTTTAAATCGAGCATTCAATTTTCTCACCATAATTACGTCGAAAAGGTAATAAAGCTTAACTTCATTGGTTAGAGTTTTTAAAATGGATTTTCGCCACTACTCTGTACATAATCTACCTCAGAATTTCCAAGAAACAACATAATAGGCCAATCACTGATGCTTACAATAAAGACGTAGACCTACCTCATAAGCTATAGAGTGATTTTTTTATTTCTACATACCTCGGTCTACACAACTGCAGTACGTAGCACAAAGACACGCGCGCGCGCGCGCGCACATACGTGGTACAGAAAATAAGCACAATTTAACAATAAATGTGTTAGGCTGACAGTGTAGTGTACATCATCAGGTTCAACAATTTATTGTTTTGCCTCCATTGTTTCACAACCCGACTCTTTATAACTTACAATAGTGATCATTCATTTTACAGCATGTAATTTTTACTTCTGTAACACAAACATTAATTTTTTATATTTTTTCGCAATATTTTAAATGTAATTTTTTGTATTTCATATTTTAAAGTATATTTTCTATTTGTAGTTGTTATATTTTGTATATAATTTAATGTTACTAAATTATAATTAAAATTTTTCAACAAAAATATATTTTACCCAAATTAAAACGTACAATACTGTAGGCCTATTCTGGCAGTTTATCGTTATCTGTCTGCAATGATATCTGATGTTTATATATACTTTAGGATGACTGTATTTATAAAAAACTGTCGAGACAGACAATGATATGGTACAATTTAAGCAGACATATATTCTGAGTGGAAAGAATTCATTCATTATTCAGTAATACAAACAATACAAGAATAAAGTGAGTAATTTTTGAATTTTAATATTTTAAGGTAATATTTTGTTTTTTTTTATGTTTACATAATATTTTAATTTTAATTTCTTATTTAAAAAGAAACCATTTTAGAATGGTTTCCAGAATACAGCAATCTAACTGCTCACAGCTAAAAGCTCTATTTTTCACCTCTCTGTAGAAATGTTTAAATTATACGATTTAACTTAATAATGTGAATTATAAGAACTAATTCCCCGGCTATCAGGCCGTGGACTTTTATTCTTTAACCCAGAAGTTTCAACATCGCCACTGGAAACCATATTCAGTGTCCAAAGGATTTAACTTTTTAGTTACAAGGTGTCCGTCAGTAACACCACAGTTCTATGGCAAAGCCTCAGTAAGATATGAAGACCACGGCCTCATAGCCCGGGGAGTAGTTTCATAATTGCGACGCCCGCCGTGAAAACTTAAGAAGAAGTCAATAATGTAAATTTTTCAACAGACAAATTTTAAAATTATGATTAGTTGCAAATAACTGAAGTAAACTGAGAGCACTGACTTTAGATGTATAACATTCTGGATTAGATACAGATTGTGACAAGTTGCGCTTCCAAGACATCGTACCTGTTTCAGTTCAGCATCTTATGAACGTTATCCTATTTATTGACTGTAACAAAATCATCGATGCTGCTTTTTATGTTCGATAGTAAACCAAACTAAAACTTTAATACCATATTCTAAGATAAACAATTGCCAGTCATTTTTACACAAATGTTGCCAGTTCGCAGTAACTACGTTTCTACTCCAAGTGCTAACGGAAAACACGAAGTATATACTTAAATAACTTCTTTTAAAAATTAGATGTTTTGCAGACTCTAAAACGTTGCAGTATTAAGTCACTCGGTGGTGAAAGATTAGGAAATTCCAACAGTTACCCTGTGTAAAATTAGAAAACACTGGTGAGATGACAAATTAGAAATCTCTGTGAGATGATGAACTTTACTGAAAGTTTATGTGGAATTGAATTTTTAGAGTAGTGGAAACCTGTAATACTTCTAAGTAGGCTTTGTCAGATATTTATCAAAACAAATTAAATTCTCTGACGTTTCTATTTCTAATGTATTTTTTACTTTGTCTGTATAAATGTCAAGTAAGGACAAGAAAAACTTGTTTTAACACATAGAAAAAATTGACAATTTGAAATGTATAACTCCCAGCATTAATCATTATCCTAGTTTCTGAGCTCAGCACGCCCACGTTTAGAGCGTAAGAACAATTCTTGACCGTATAAGGCAACACTTGCAATCAGAGGTGTTATTAAAAACCCGGTCGGAGATGTTGAAGTCTGCTCGGAACGTGTCATTTCTGTTTAATTACGTGGCTGCATGTAATCGAGTATTAGCGGCATTGTAATTGCATATGTCGATACCACGAGATATCAACATTAACCCGTGTGCGTGCTTTTTACGATTGGTAAAACAAAACAGTTCTCTGTACTAGTGAAGACAGTCTGTCAGGCAGTATAATACTGTAATATACTAACATCGCGTGTCGGATTGCTGTTTGCTATTGTTTTTTGTTCGTATCATTTAATATGGCTATTGTACCTTTCATATTTTTATCTTTTAATGTTGGTTCGTTTAACAAACGTTTGTTAACATAGTTTAACGTCTGACTGTGATAACCATTTTTTTATTTAAGCAAGTTACGCAACGTCTATGCAATGTGAAATGTATGTTTTTCACTTTAATGACAGTACAACTGATATATTTCATATTCAAAGGGGGTAGTCTGTTTTGAGTAGTACAGCCTACAGCTAATAGTAGCACTGATTTTGAATTATTGTCTCAAAGCGTACAGAAGCGATGTCTGAATATCTTCTTATAAATAATAAATCGCATGTTAATTTTGTTTTCTATTTAATCTTATTGACATTTTTCTTCTTGGTTATTGCGTAGCTGTCTGTTTCACAGTGCTACTGTCTGACCACTTGGCTGTTTCTGCTAACGTGTCTGCGACTAATACATTTTGCCATTGTGTGTGTGTGTGTGTGTGTGTTTTAAAAATAGTACTGCGTGTTGAAGTACACATTATGATACCAACAACATAATGTTTTTAGCTGTGTGTTGTCTAAACCATAAGCATGATTGATACTTTAATACAACTGTTACAATAAGTCAATTGTAATGGTTGTAGGCCTAATTGGTATTGAAAAGTAATACGATACACCAAACAAAAAACAAATAAGCAAACACAAAAAATATAGGCTAGGTGAAAAATGTGATAAGCGCCCTTATCACTGGAGGTTTTCAAATGGGACTTGAGCCAGACTGTTACTCAACTTATTAAGAAAAAATCTCCTTAATTAAACGTAATGAACACTTTTGAAAATCGTTTTAAATTATGACTCATTGCTGAAAAGCTTTTAAAATTTAATAATTTTTGTACATTTTCTTGACATTCTTGACAAATCGGAACCAAGCTCAACGAAATTAGACGTGTTTTAATTTCCCACATTGCGTTTAGATTTCATTAGAATAAGGGAAGTTTCTAATCATTCAGAATACACTGTTTGCAAAACGTCAGTCGATTTCGGTAAATACAGGCACCAGTTACAATAGCGCTGCTATAATGAGACGTATCGAGTATCAGGTGAATTTTTATGAATTTCGATCTATAAGTAGTCCTTAAAATTCCCTAAAACTACAAAAATTTTGGGTGCAATTGAGGTTTAAAATGTTGATATACCTTAGTAATAAATATTTTAAAAGAATATTAATTGACTGCCAGGAAGGTGTCCGATACCTGCTGACACAAATCTTTTTCAAGTTAGGCCTACTGGAAATTGTCTGCTATATCATGATAACATACGTGGTACCTTAGAACTTGTGCGATAAGGCATTACAAAAGTATAGGCTATAAAAAAAGAACCGAGTATTAAAGAACAGTAAATAATTCATATAACAATATTAACCGATAAGATTTGTAAAAAATTTTAAATAAATCCTTAAATTCGTAGTGACCGTCAATCAATGAATTTTCCAGTGAAGGGTTTGTGAGGATCAGTCAAAAATAATATAACATGTTCACCCAAATAATTGTTCTGTTGTGTTTGACATATCTTTTGTATTCATACACAGGTCCTGATGATGACAATAAACATTGTCGAAACGTCCACAATATTTTTGACCGATCCTCACAAAGCCTTCACTGAAAAAAAAACTTTTAAAAATATTCCAGATGATTGATCGATCACCCGCTGAGATCTATTCACTAATGACAGCATCGCAGTTTTCACCAAGGGAAATTCTGCAAATTGCATCTGGAGAGAATTCTACGAACAGCAAGGAGTAGAACTCTTTTATTTATAATTGTTATGTTAATCACTCACACACACACACACACACACACACACACACACACACACACACACACACACACACACACACACACACACACACACACACACACACACACACACACACACACACACACACACACACACACACACACACACACACACACACACACACACACACACACACACACACACCTACGAATAATGAATAATATTTAATAATAATGAATAATATATTTCATATTCAGTTATATCATATTACAATTATTCAGTTTTATTGTCATTTTCAGATAAACAAAATATTCTTCCTCACTGGTGGATTGAGTCTCATCAAGGCCGGTCCTATTTTATTCTGCCAAGGGTCCTGAGTAGGATTCTGCCTGAAGATGCAGAGCTGGATCTGCTGAAACGTTATGGACAACATCAAAACACAAAGCGGGACTCAACCTGAAAAAGGACACATCATACATACATACATGTGTGTGTGTCTTGAAACTATACAGTGTCCCGTGATGAATAGGACCTATTTCAGGAATACATTCTATAGGCAGAAATAGAGAAAACATTTTATATATACATAGGTCCGAAAACGCTTCATTTTCGATTTATGTCTTGGGAAACATTTCACCTTGATTTCTGCTCCAAGGCTACAATTAAGACCTACTGAAATTAAAGCCCTCTTGAAACTTAAAGTACAGGGCAAATGTGATGGTTTCATATGGTTTTAGACATGAAAAATTTAAAAAGAGAGTCTCAGAACTGTACCTTGGTAGTTTTATTGAGAAGGTTCGTAAATCTAAAAAAAATTGGTGTCGAAAAACCCTCTTTTTTAGGTTTCATGTAAAAATACTTAAATAATTGCCAATAAATAAGCATAAATTGTAATACAGTTTATAAAGAATATAACTATGAGAAATTTGGTATTAGTAGAGTCAATAAAAAAACAAATAAACTTTATAAGACATTAAAGTGTATTGAAGATGAAACAAAACTAAAACTGTAAGAAATTTCTTCTTCTCATAATGTCCTGTACACCATTTACGTATTTATTTGTTAATAATAACAATTTATTAATAACAAGAATATTCTGTTAATAAAAATATTAATTTTAGTTAATATTGATACAATAATTAAAAAATTAATAATTTCAATAATATTAACTAAAATTAACTAAATTGTTATAATAAAGTTCATAAAAAATTACAGTTGGCAAATTTGAGTTCTGTTCAGACTCAAAATTTGACTCAAATTAGGAAACAGATGTTTAACAATTAATTATAATACAGTAGCTTAATTATTTATCATAACTAACATGTAAGCTGGGATTTGTAGTGTGTGTTTTTTAAACATAATTCCTGCCACTGCAATTTTCAAATATGGATGTGCAAATTCTGTTTTTATGTATGGTTCTAAATTTCCGGTATGAAATTTCCCTGGATACAGAACGTGAATACCAACGAAGATTTCCAAACAGAAGTGAGGCTCATCACATAAAATTTTCTCTGGTCTTTCATAATTTACGAGCTAGTTTACGGATAGTTCATTCTTGCACTAATCCAGCAGGAATTACCGTTTAATTCTTTGACCTGCCACAATTCTTACGTGAAACCAGGAGATGGCTTGTATATAGTAAGCGTTATCAAGAAATGTGTACCACTACAAATACACTATACTGACGACAAGTCAGTGTGGAAGAGGAGTAGTATCTGTAATTGGTGATAAACCGCTGTTCAATACTGAGTACAAGATAGTTTTTAGAGGTTTGTCAGTCGTAAAAGCGTACAACCTTACGATAACGGCTATGTCGAAAAAGCAAAAAATATCAAATGAACTCTGTCTCAGGAATAACCTCACTAAAAGTCAGTAAGTAGCCGAAAAAATCAACATGACGAACGGCTGTGTATATGAAGGCCATGTTTAAATCTATTATCCAAATTTTTACAAACTCAGTTAAAATGACGGCATTTAATTAAATAGTCGGTCACTTGTTGTCTTCTACTACGTTTAATTTACACCCCTTATAATACGCACTTGCACACACGCACACACACACTTCATTGAACGCCCACCAGGAGATAGGCAATTTGGAGAGGAATTTTATTAAATCGCATGAAGATACAATAAGGTATCAGTCGATAAGTGAGAGCGGATTGGAAGGGAGCTCGAGAGGTGCGTAAATCATATTTGGTACGGACAATGTTTATAGGCTAAGATTGGATACGCGAGAGACCTGATCACATTATATCCAAAAAAGTGTGTAAAACTGAAGAAGAAGGGTTCGCTTTACCAACGGAACTGCGACGTAAAACCATTTTGAGGTAAATTTAGTGAAACAACACCAAGAGAAACCAAAGTCTGTTACCGCACAGATATTTTATTTTAATAAACAATTTGTTAATTACTAGTAACAAAAAAAATGTTTAATTAAAAGTGTGGTGAATAATTAGAAAGCATAGAAAGAGAAAATTATTTTTTCTGTAAATATTTATTTCTAACACACAATATGTGATTGTGTTAGTAAAGTTTGCTTAGTGCAGACTATGTGAAGGTATCGTGACATATATGATCTGTTCTGATGCAATAATTATAATTGTGATTATTTGTATGTAATTATATTTGTTTCAATCTTGTCAGTGACATCAGATGAGTTCAAACTTTAAGAGCTATTGCACGGTGAACAAACATTTAAATAGATATACAGGTGCACAGATAAATTTCGTAAACGTAAGTGGCTAAATTGAGCTCAGATATATGTAATAAATAATGGGACTATCTTCACTCAAAAACCTGGGTGGTTGGAACTTCGAGTGAATAGCGATTCAAAAAAAAAGTAGCGATTTTTATAGTTAGAAGAATTATAAAGATGGTGGCTGTGTTCTATTGACACCATTGTTAATACTAAACGTTCACTTTTTATATGACGCGGCAAAGCTCAGTGGTAAAGCTAAGAAAGCTCAAAGAAAGTTGTCTGTAGAAATTGGTAAAATGTTGTTTTTAAATGGACAGTCTATTTCCCACTCTATACAAACATTTAAGAGTATCCGACTAAATAAATCGAATATTTTAAAATGTGTCTTAAGACACAAAACAAATAAATTTATGGAACTAATGATGCAGTTATGCTGTGGTATTGTATCCTTGTTCTACAAGTATTCTGTTACCAAGTATTTTGGTGTATGCACTATATTGATATTATTATTCACTTAAGCGAACAAAAACTTTGCTTGCTGTATTTAAAGCAAATTAAAACTGGCCCTTATGCATAATCAGTTCTAGGCCTATATTAGGAATCTAGTCATCATCCTCAAGGTTTAAACCAAGAATGGTTTGTTCCGGCCTCAAGTAGGCAAATATTTCAGCTGGTCACTCCAGGGCTTCCTCGGACGTCCCACACCTCTCCGTCCCCTCGGCTTATAATTCCACAGTTGTTCGGGGATGCAGCAGTCATCCATTCGGCAAAGATGTTCCCACCAATTCAGCCGATACTGGGCGATCCTGTCGAGTATACTCATAATATTCAGTTCCTGCCGTATATCTGTGTTTCTTCTATGATCATGGAGAGTATACCCTGCCACGTGCCTGAGAAATCTCATTTCAGCCGCTTGGATGCGACTGGCCTGACCTTTCGTTAAAGTTTAATTCTCAGACCCATAAATAAGCGTGGGAAGAGCCATCACCTTGTAGAACTTTAGGCGTGTTTCTTTACTTGCTGACTTAAGGGTTCGCCTGATGGTCCCGCACATAAAGTTGAACTTATGCAACTTGTTCACCACGTCGTTGCTTGCATTATAAGACACACTGTAGCCCAGGTATTCAAAACTGCTAACTTGTTCCAGGACAGTACCGTCTATAACAATTTTTGCCCGTACGGGATTAGTTCCACAAAAAGCCATCACCTTGGTTTTAATTGTGGATATCTGCAATCCAGAGTCTTTGCAGATTCGATTTAACAAATGTATACCCATCTGCAATCTGTTTTCAGAGTCCAATAGAATAGCCTGATCGTCCGCAAACAACAAAGTGTCAATTGTAGAGTGACCAATCATAAAATAGTCTGGAAGACACATCTGCCAGTTTTGTATGACATCGTCAATATACAAATTAAAAAGAGCAGGCGATAATGGACACCCTTGTCGTACTCCACAATTGATCAGGCCAACTCTAGGAATCTAGTGTACGTTATAATCAAATAACATGTTCCCAGCATCACGCTTCAGCCGTGTATGATCCATACAGATACTTTCGTAGCTACTTATTTGTACAGAATGGGGAGTACTGACAAACACACCTTCGTATAATGGTACTGACGGGGCTTGAACCGGACAAGCAGTAGGTAATCACCATTTCGCTGATCTACTATGCGCCTTCACAGTAGTAATAATTTTCGTATTCACGCACATAGTCCTAAACAGTGTCGTGTCGTAATTTCAGCTCTTCATCTTTGCTGAGATATTATATTCATATTGTAATTAGTCGTTATTTAGAGTTCCATACAGGTCACAACAAAAGTAAAACTGTCAAAGTTGTTTTACTTATTCAATTCTGGCATCATTCTCCATATTTTATGTTAAATAATAAATCAATTATGTTACTGAAGTAAATTATTTTAGTTATATGGGCAATAAATGTATAACTTATAGGTAAGTAATACAGCTATGTAGATAAGTAATAGGAATATAGGTATCATCTGGTTACAGTTAACAAGTGATCTGTCACATAATTAAGTCGAAAACGATCAACATTGCTCTGACAATAGTGAGGATAGAAATCTTTAGTACAGTGGAGATACAATGTATTGTAATAGAATACTCACGCCTAAGCGCCAAAATTTATTGCTCACTATATATAATTTCGGAATCAATAAATCTACTACAACGGAATTATAATAAATAAAATTAGGTGTTTCTCCCAATAACTATCCTTTCGAAAAAAAAGAAGAGAAATATGCACTCTTTTCAATTTAAAGAAAAGCCGTTAACTGAATATATATGCAAATATCTAAGTCACGTTAGGAATGTAGATATACTATTTAAATTATTTATATGCTACTGTAATTTTCAACAGATTAATTGCATCAAACTGTTCGTTAATCACTAGCAAAAAAAAAGATTAATAAAAAAATGTAATGAATTCTATGAAAGCTTCAAAAGAGCAAAGCTACATCAAATGTAACAGTCGGCGATGAGATTATTTTTTAGGTGTTTGTGTACAGTCAGTGTCTTGTCTAATTCATTTTAGACAAATGTGTCGAGTGAATAAGGTGCCAGATTAACTGTGAATACGATTAGTCTATGTTTTATTGAGATCTAGTGAAAATATCGTTACGGTCACTTTAAATCTGTATACTGCGTGGGGTCTGTCGAGCAGGAGGGTAGATAGAACTAGCGAGAAGAGTTAGCGCGACAGATCTGGTGAGTAAGGAGAAAGTATTCCCTCTTCCGACGTATGCGAACGAGCGCGCGGACGGTCGGCGATAGCAATTCTATTAAGTTGTGAGCTGATAATCTCATCTCAGGTATTAATCAGGGAAATGCGAAGTTAACGCTGGCAATCTGTCGTGGAACAGAAACCAACTTCTCGCATACAGCGGCGACCACATACATTTGTTACATTACCGCAAGTCCCCTGGAGACCTCCGCACTGAGCCCAATTACAACAAATGGCTACGTTTTCGTCTCTCTACCTGCAAATAAGACTTTACTTGAAAACAGAACCCCAGCGCTAAACACAGTTTATACTGTGTTGCAGTCAAATAAAGGAAATGGCTTATATATATTTTAGCGTTGTTCTGCCCTTCTTTATACAAGCCGGCTGCCTGCGAAACGCTCGCTCCGGGCGATAAACTTTCGTTAAACACGTTTTACCTGAACGTAATAAAACTGAAAACATTAGACAAAAAAGCGTTTACAGTTTTATTGCTATGGCTGTTAGTTGATGGGTAAGTAAGATATAATAAGCACGACGTAAAATATTATTCGTCTATTATCATATCACTTATCTATATTACTATTCATAGTGATATGAATATAAAAACCAGTATGATACCAATAAATTATAATAATTCAGTGTAAATAGATGTTTGATATTCTGTACCGAAATTAGTTGTGTTATGTCATACGGAGCTCTTTAATACTTAGTCTAACTATTGAAAGTAATGATTTTGTATTACGTTGCATCTCGTTTCTGCCACCTATGGACCACGGTTTAAAAGACGTATCCATCGAATGTGTATTCAACCCGCAGTTCTAATGCTTTACATATTCATTTCGTAATATTTTATTTTACAGTAACTTGAAAAATTTCAGTATTACACACTTTTTTACTTGCTATTCAAGTCTTATACAGATATGAATATTGTCGTAGCCTACGTAGTTTTTCAATCAGTGTTAACAATTGTTAGTTGTAATTTAATTCTACATTGCCTTTTAAAAACAAATTAAACAAATAAAATCTTAAAACGTTTTATTCTGTATATACGTAAACCTAAGATCTGTACAAGTGAACTAAACATATCATTTACTACTAAAATACAACAAATTTTATAATGTTTGTTTTTAAGGGCCTGTAGTGTATACTTTATGAAAATGTTTGATATATGATTGTTACATCTTGGGATAGTTGTAACCGACAAGGCATATAGGATGCTACAGATAGTGTTTACCGTCAGGGAGGTAGGTGGAATACTAGCAAAAGAATGGACAACGGGAAGTTATAACACAGTAGTAGAAGAAAGCTAACGGATTATAGACCTATGTTTGAGTTTTCTCTTTAGTTTAACTGCATTTTGTATTATTTATACAAATGCTCTCCCATGCTAGAAGAGCCTCCAGATGGTCTAGTGGTTAGTACGGACGATTCATGTGTTCGTGGTCCCGGGTTCAATTCCCGGCTGAGTCTCCGTACGGCGTGTACTCAGCGTCGTGAGGCAGAACTGAGTAGTCGTGAGAAAACAGCGCCGCCTCCTAGCTGTGAATACCTCAACTAGCGGCTTGCGGCGCGTTGTACTAGCCATGCAACCGCCCACTAAACACAAAACTACGCGGTATGCCTTGGTCCTTTACGGACTGTTGAGCAGAGAGGTTTTACTGTAGTAGAAACAACCCATATCGAAACAAGCCAACTGATCCAAAAAAATCAAACCCAAACTTATACTCTGTACAGCACTTAATTCATTTGACGCCTTTACGGTTAAAGCTGTAAATCTGTTATTTTGCCTTCATTAATGTACAAGCAACCAGCACGCAATCAAATTTAACACTACTTTTATTGAATTTTGAACTATACATGATAAATTGGCGGTGTGAACATATAAATCTTGTATTATTCGCAATTCGAATAAATAATTTCAAATGCATTGTTAAATCAGCTGCAAGCGTCCACCGAAACCGAATAAGGTAATTAATTAGTGTGTATTAAACGTGATAGTTTATGAATGCCGTGCATACACGACACGATTTAGCGTCGTAAATTTGGCATTAAAATTCTCTTTATGCGTACTGTTGATTCCATGCAAGAGACGTTTGTAATTTTTATACAAAGTAAAATAATTTATTTAAAAATACTTTAGTAAAAATACATCAAATAAAAATACAAGGCACAAATTCTCCAAGATTTGTCACTTTCAAAATTCAAATAAGTTTGATAATCGTAAATAAGTGATAATCTACTAAAACACTTATATTTAAAAACACTGATTAACCTGATTAAATTCAAGCAAACTCAGAAACATACAGTAGCACGAACGCGAATGCAGACTCTATTGAAAAAAATAATTTCTGTGATGGCTTATTGGCAACAGCCAGTAACCAGTTATTTTGTGTATAGTTTGCCCTAGACAATTTGAAAAGTTAACGTTTGTTCACATTCTGCAGGTGCAGATCCCCCCTGATGAGCTACAAAAATATCGTAGAAACGTGATAATATAAGTGAGTTGCGTTGCTGAGCAACTAAGATTATTTTGTCAATTGTTAGCGATTTAAACGTAATTATACGTTCTGTAATTGATATTGATCAATGCTTATTTATTTGTTCTGAATCCGATTCTGTTGCGTTGAATTGAGTGTTCATTTTGAAGAAAATTTTCGTATTTTATTTTCTTTATATGCATAACGTATATAAGAAGATTGTTCATTAAATAAAGAAACACACACTTGCAGTCAAAAAGTATTTAAATTGGAAATTAGGAATTACTTTTAAAATTACTGGTTGAATCTCTGCGAATTTAACAGCTGATTTATAACTAATTAATACACAAGTAGAATCAATTCTACAAGTCCTCCCGAAAAATTAACTTTATAAGGAAAACGTTTGGTGATAAGATTTTCTTTCAGAATATGTAAAATAATGTATTTTTGAAAAGAACAGTGACTCTCAGTGAGACCTGAAACCATCATTATGTGCCAGAAACTAAACTCCAAAACCTCAGAAAAAAGAAATATCTCTGGTCTCCAGTCAACAAAAATTCAAGACCTAACTAGCAATCGGTAAAATGATATTTACAATCATTTGTGATGCAGACCTAATTTTTTGTAATTATTTTTTCTTTTGTAAGGTCAGAGTACTACCAGTAGCCAGTAATACAGACATTGGCTTCGAAATCATGTGAAGTCTCTACAATGAAAAAATGTGGTCGGCATACTGCAACACTTGGCGGTTGAACGTCGAAGTTGCTGAAAAATGAATTTGGGGACTGGGGCTGGGCCTGGGATAAAAACCACTTATAGCAAAGACCCAGTCCCAAGAGACTTCTGTTTGTTGGGCGCCTCAAAGAGAGGAGTCGAGTTTGTTGACTTTAATTGCAGTCATCAATGTAGAAGTCAGAATTAATGTACTAAAGTGGCTCACACTTGAAGGCAATGAATTCCTTACTGTTGACACAAACGATTAGTATAGACATGGGCTATATTAGGAATTATGTTGATAAAACAGTAATTTGTTAAATTAGTTGAATAAGTCTTATTACTGTTGTCATTTAAACGATAGTCACTTTCCTTTTCACTATTTAATTCTCTTGTACAATACGTAGATCTAAGCCTACATAAATGTGTCTAGTTTTTCTATAGTTTCGTAAATATATCTGACCTGCAGAGTAGTGAATATTTAAAATAAGTGTGCCTAATTAAAAATGATTGTATTTTGGGATCTTTCAGCATTCAAATTAATGCAGTAATTTATATTTGAAATAACACATGTTTAATCTGATAAACATTTTAATGTTTTTTTGTTCTTTAGAAAGGAATTAAATGTTTCTTTTTAATTTTGTCATTATCCAGCAACAAGATATGGAATAATTTGTTCATGCAATAACTATCTACATAATTCTGTGCATTCGACCTATTCTGTGATTATTCTATGCAATTATTATTTCATGTTCTACGCTGTCTATACAGAACAATTTCTTCTCCATCTTCTTCATTTAAATTATTTTGTGTGAAATCGTTTCAATATTATTGAATGTCTCTTTGCCACCCCTCATATGCGTCCCTTAATTGATTCGTAATTAAAGAGAGTTTCCCCGATCGATTCCCACTCGTTTGTTCAATTTACCGAAACCATTGCTTCTTATGATATTATATCGATTTACTGATGGAAAATAAATTACAGTCTTTCCGAAATTTACGTCATTTCGATCTGGTCTTGCAGATGACACGCTTTTTTCTTTTTTAAAACTGGATGGCGGTTAACTGTGTTGGTTTTTGATTTCTTGATATCATCAGAATTAACGCCAGTACGCTACCATTTTAAAAAAGTTAGTTTTAAATGATTTTGTTTTAATTGTCTTTAGTGATCTGCTTAGACTATTATATACAATTTTGTGAAAACGACAAAGAAGGATGTAACGATAATGATTTTGCTGTTAGCCAAATTGTAGAAAAGTAAGGAATATACAGTACTTGAACTCACGTACGTTTTGTTAACTGATTTCTCCTATAATTACTGAACAATACAAGTGATTTACAACTGATTCGTACTACAGAAAAGAGGTCAGAATACTGAATTACTATTTATCTCTAATGAAGCAGATAAAGATCTAGTGGCACAATTTTGTAAGAATTATTGCTGAGGGTAAGAAAACAAAATAGAAGAATATACGAGAGTGGTCCCGCGCTGGTTGAAATGCAGTTTAACAAGTTCAGCGGAATAAATCAAGTTAACAAAACTGCAATACCGCAACTTTTCTGCTCAGGTATTATTGCAACTCATTTCGATGAAATGGCTTTTGTTAACAAAGTACTAAACTAGTGTAAAAAGTACAGTAATATTACGTTCTACAATACATAACTGTGACTGAAGAAACGCTGAGCGTACATTATAGCGGTGCTGGTAATTTTTATTGTACACGTTGAGTGAATTATACTCATATTGTGCATGTTGACGTGGTGAATACACATAATTTAGGGAAGTAGTAATGTAGTTCCAGAACAACCTGTTTGCAATAAGAGTGAAAGCAAATTTTATCATGCACACTTTGTACATTGTTCGTATAGGATAACATTCTTCGGTTACGCCAGCTCAAGGTAGGACTGCTGGACACAATCAGGCGCCTCGGAACGTTACTTCCTCTCCTCATAGGTCGCAGTGGTACCAACTTAGGTTGTGGCGAACTAAATCAAGCAGTTTATTTTCTACTTCGCTTGGTTTTACTACTGACTTATAACAGATGCTTGTTTTCTTTTGGCCTTCATTGGCCGCCTCTTGTTTCTTATAACCTCGATGCTGTTAGGTTTCCGAGGGCTGAGGGATAATTTTCTGTTACACAATTATTTTGTGGCTCTTGAGCTTAAGTGAAAGCAGCCTAAGTAGAGGAATAAACTTTGATCACAAATCCTGGACCTTAGTCATGGTGATGGTGAAATGGGTCAGCGACTCATTCTCCGAAAACTTGAACTAAGAATACAGAAACTAAGCCTTGGAATCAGGACGAGAACCTTTTAACTGACTTTCTTCATTGATATCTATTCATGCATAAGGGAAAGGTAATTATTCACCTTATTCCCTTTGATATTGTACGGGAATTTCAATACACAAAAGAAGTTACAACGTTTGTCAAACATTGCTGTTTAATTAATCCCACACACTGGTAAAGTTTAATTTCTAAGCTGGTCATTGCGAATGATACTTCTTTAGAAAAAGTAGTTACTGTATTTCAACTGTAATAGTGTATTAAATTCCCAGAGTAATACTGTTTCTGATTTAATAAGTGAAATGATAATATTGCATTGAACTTTCGGAATGCAGGTATTCTGATATGACATTAATGTGTCAACAACATAATGCCAGATTTGTTAACGGCACTGAACATCCAGCAGTAAGCTACGTGTTTTCGTTACACAGTTATAATCTAAAGAATAGACAGTGAATACTGTTTATGATTTAATAAGTGAAATGATAATATTGCATGGAACTTTCGGAATGCAGGTATTCTGATATGACATTAATGTGTCAACAACATAATGCCAGATTTGTTAACGGCACTGAACATCCAGTAGTAAGCTACGTGTTTTCATTACATAGTTATAATCTAAAGAATAGACAGTGAATACTGTTTATGATAAAAAGTATGCTCATATACAGAATAATAAGCATAATAGTAATTATTTACACGTTAGGCTATAAAATGTAATAAATTATATTTTATATCTGAGTACATTATACGCGTTAATACAAAAGCATTCATATTTGAATTACTCGATATACTAGATCAAGAATTCTCACTATTAATATAACGTGCAAAATGCAAAAGTAGAAAAGCAAAAGAAAGTTTCATAAAAGTAAATGAAAATCTTCAAGAATAAGGTCGGTTGAAGATAGCTTAATGGTTCAGTAAACAAATTGAAAAGAAAAGTTGTCTGACCAAGATATACTGTACGCAGGACTCATGAAAAGCAAAACTAAACTTTTCAATACAATACAGAAATAAAAAATTGAGCACCCTTGACTACGGTCGGGTGAATGAAGCAAACCTCGTACTGAGTTTAGAAAACAGAATGTTAAAATTTACCAGTTTTCGATCTACGCTCCTGACAACAGCGAACGTATTGGCAAAGAATATCAGAGTATGTGCTCAATTTTCCTTTTTTTTTCTTCTAACGTACAGTGTAGGTATGTTTCTGTTCCTTTTCAGAACTTTGGCTCCATAGCATTCTTCCCTCTACCTTTTGGTCTACTATACTCCTTGAAAGCCCATCTCTTATTCTATCTTTAGTATTATCCTATTTGTCACAGGAGTTGCAAGATCATCCAATTCGTTTGTCTGTTTTGAATACTTAGTGATATTTCCCTGTTTTCAATCTTCAATTGTTTTTCACTTCTTACTTGTTACGTTTTATATTTTATTCGCTAATGCTTTTCATTAATAGACCTACTAATAGTAAATGTGCTAATATTCCATTTTCCCATTTTTAAGACATTTCTCTTTTATCAATTTCGTCTCCACTCCCTCGCATCATTCATCCTCTTAGAGTTACATATTCTATTCCGGCGTAACATACTGGTCCCACGATTTTAATACTCAACCTCCGATGGCTGATCGTTTTAAGGAGTTTTCTATGAAAGAGTCAGTTTCACCATCGTTCTGAAGCCCCATGAGTCTTGTGTGGGCCTTTTCCATTCACATATCTACCATATTATTAATTACTGTGTCCATTACATTATATGTGCAGAATTAATTAAACTCGTAGTTCTTTAAAACTCGTGGTCTTAAGTATTTGATAATTTGTGCTTTCCATTGGGTATTAATATATGTAACTACTTTTGTAATGACTGAAGATAATGCCACTGGAATTTAAAAAGACTGGCATCCTTTCTTTATAAACCTTTCAGAAACCTTTGTCAGTGAGCGTTAGTTTAAAAGACATCAGATTTTTATAGTATTAGAGAAGGATGACTTTATATGATTCAATCAATCGAAGATATGTATCGCATTGATAAAATAAAAGCAAAATTTGAACTTGGTAGCGAAACTTGATACCATGTACTGTTCAGCAAGTACAAGGCCAAGGAAGAGGATTCAACGAGTCCCCTTTGTTTAAATATAAGAACGCAATTGCGTCATAATTAAACAATTACCGTTAAAGTAAACTAACTTGGAACACAAAACCAGACATCTTGAACTGTGAAAACTATCTGTGTCAGTAGACCAAATGACTAAACATTACTTCCTTCAAAAACAAAACGTTTCACTAATTCAAATTATTGTAAAAATATTTTAAATTATAATTTTATTTGATAATTCAAAGTATGGCTTTAATCGCTAAATCAGTAGAATATAATTTAAAATACAAGAATACAATCTAAATTAAGCCGGAAGTATCAGTTCTCATTTACCATTTAGGATATAAACGTCTCCCCGAAGTAAGTTGAATATTATTATGTGAAAGAGTATTAAATAATTTAGAGTTTATTATTTCAGCAAAGGTAGGCGATTGTATAGGAGAAGCATGTGTGAGCTGATTTGATATCAGGCTTCATGAATTATACAATAAAAGACGGAATACTTTTGACGCGCAAGAGTAAGGTCAGAGATACTTTGGCCGCCACAATGTGACACATCTTATCACAAATGTCTTTGTCGTACTCCATACTTGTGTAACTGAATCCTTGATATATTATTGATTTCAGCACGTCCCTTTGGAAAAAGCACCGTTTGAAGCAAGTTGAACGTAATGATGTCCTTATCTCCCTTCTGTGTGATGTGAAAACTTTCCGAACGCTTTCAGCATGAATTGTAGCCGGCGTGTGTGTTTGTGTCTGTCTGTCTATCTACCTCTGTTTTCTTCGGAAAAACGTGTGGTAGTGATCTGAGTTTCGTGGAGTTATAAGCAATCTATTTGATCTGAAGCCTAATGCTTAATACAGATTTGGTATAGAAATATTTGCTTTGCATTTTGTTAGTTTTCTGTATATGAAAAGTCAATCACAAATATAAGCGTCGCAGTTGAAAACAGAGACCAGAGACTTATTTCTTAAATGAGGAGGTTTTCAGTTTTTTACGTTTCTAGATACATTGATGTTCGGTTAGAAAACAAAACATGAGAATCAAGGCCGATAACGTATTTGATAAGTGTTATACTACGCAACTTGATTAACACCGTGTAAAATGATTTTAAAAATGTTTATTAAAACAAGAACGAAAGATAAAAGAAGAATCAAACTTTATAACTCTGTGGCAATACCTAAATTACTATATGGCAGTGAAACCTAGGCTTTGACAGGGAAAAAATAAAAGGAGAATAGAGTAAATATAATTATTTCACTACGACTCGGAACACAAAACTTTTTATGGGTAAAAACGTAAAGTTTTACCTTATAACCTGAACCGGTTTTCACTTTTAAAAAGCTTCTTCAGAGGTTGCCGCTGGTATCACTATCCGTCTTGTTGTTGGCGACGAAATCGATTTTCGAAAGATCGATGTTGTGTGTGTGGGGTGCGATATGTTCGAATTATGCATGTGAATACACTCCACTACATTATGCGTTCGAATAATACACTCCACTACAGAATCCACCTTTGCAAACCACCTCATTGAAGCAAAGCACACATACAAAAACATCGACAATAACATGAACATTCTACACGTACACACAAAAGGTCGAAAACTAGACACTCTAGAACAATTGGAAATATACAAACACACGAAAACAAATAAAAACGACATCCTAAACGAACAGACGCAATTCAAATCATACGCATTATTCGAACATATCACACCCCACACACACAAAATCGATCTTTCGAAAATCGATTTCGTCGCCAACAACAAGACGGACAGTGGTACCAGCGGCAACCTCTGAAGAAGCTTTTTAAAAGTGGAAACCGGTTCAGGTTAGAAGGTAAAACTTTTACGTTTTTACCCATAAAAAGTTTTATGTTCCGAGTCGTAGTGAAATAATTATATTTAGTTAAGTAACGGACACGTCATGGGAAACGAAATCCGAGAGTCTTCTCAAATAATGTTTCTTATGCAAATTAAAATGTTTTAAGACAAAGGGTGAAAGGTAAATTTTCAGACAAGGAGAGACGTCATAGTGGAAAATAAGTAAAGGTAATAAAATAACAGAAACTATAGAAAATTATAGAAATAGACATTATGAATACAGTCTACAGAGAGACTCACACACAATATCTCCCCAATAAGTGATGACTTATAGAACTCACAGCAGCAGAAATTTGGGAGAACAGAGAAACAAAGAGCGTCGTCCAAAATAAGAAGCGTGCCTAAATTCGAGAGAGAAGAAAAGTAAGAAAAGTAATGTTTAAAAATCTATAATGAAAACGAGTGGTCTCTGGCGTGATGGTATCGTTGATCCTTTACCTGAAACTGAAGACATAGTAATTAATTTAGCAGATGTTCCGTATAACTAAGTTTTGAAATTATGGCCTTTCTGTTGTAGGCACGGTTTAATAAGGTAAGTTATCACCAAAGATTATTTTGGTGAAATGGATATACAAATAGATATACAAAGATTATTTATTTAAGTCTGCAAATAATTTGACAACGGTAAATGTGTAAATTATGGCTCCCTTTATAGTGTGTCTGGTCTGTAATAAACTTAATTTGCATGGTTTCACAGTGGAGTACACACAAGAGTGCACATCCTTGCAATGGGCGGCCAATCCGTACTGTGCTGTGATAACGATTTTGCTTGTATAATAAAATAAGCACATGTCTACAAAATTAGTCGTGAAGGGGACGACCCGATTTGGTCCTGCACTGAGAGTATTAATGAAGGAACATTTGATAAACCTGTTTTTCTTCACTGATGTCTCAAGAAGGATGTGCTGTAAGTTGTACTATTATACCAGCCTCTCAAGACTGGTTGAACACTGTACAGAGCCGCCCAAGGATCCGAAAAAAATTTCCTCAGTCTACACCAAATGGAGGCAAGAACTTTAAATCCACTGGTCCACGATAGATGCTTGTCCTATGATACGGGGTTAAAAATGCTGACAAAGGAAACGAATAAGTATTGTTAAAAGCTGTAATAATTTAATTTGTTACTCCAATTTAATCTTTATGACGTTTGCGGTGATAGAACTTAAGGTGACAATATATTGTAAGTTCTACAGTATGTTCTACATTAATGAAATTAAGAACTTGATCATATGGTCCTATACCTTCGACGATTGTAGAGAGAAAAGGAAACGGGCGTCCGTCTCTAGCAACGGTAATGAAAGCTTACAAGGATGACAGGTACCAGCGTACAAAATGGTTATGTTGAACTTCAAAAAACTAGTAAACTGCGTAGCGTCCACAGACGCAACTGTTTCAAGCTGTTGGAGCAGCTGTGACCGTTAATACGGACCAGAAGTGTAGCTGAAATACAACTGCAATGTATGTGCGAAATGGTACATGAATGAAACACGGAGTCGTTACTGGAGTCTATTAACGGCCTCACGTAGCACAATTAATTGGTATAATCCGAGCAACACCTTCTGGCCACCCCTTACAATTGTATGCACATAAAATTTAATATTACCCCTAGTACGTACAGTAACCGACTTCCATATTTAATGTGGTCGTATCTGACACTAAGAGTTTCGTGTCTGTGGCCATAAACGCGCGCGCCCTCTGATGTGTATGTATGTGTTGTACACGGCATGCTTTTGTGCTTGCATGCACTGGTCTCGACTTGTGTACTAAACATACTCCCGTTACACCTAGTGTGAGTTGGTTACGTCCAGTCACTCCATTTACTATCAACCCACAGGACACGCACACGCGCGCTCGCGCGCGCGCGCACACACACACACACATAAAGCGCACAATTTATGCTTAGGGCGCGATAACTGCAGAATCTGCTATAAATTTGACCGTGCTATGTTTAATCTGCGTAGTGTTGGCTCTGTTGATTAACTCTGTTCAATCAGTATGATATCAGTTTTAGTTAAAATTATAAGTAATAACTCCACGATAACAATAATTGTCATATGTACTAACAACCAAAACACAACAACAACAATACTTATAATTATAATTATTACTATTATTATTATCATAATTATAGTATTTAAAAAATAATTGTGTGTTTTAGTAAAATGTAAGTTAAGAGAGTGATACATATGCGGCATTAAAAGGGCCTATTATCCACAGAAATGGACGAACGGCAAGGAAATCCAGGATGGAAAGAATGAGCAATAAAATAATAAGGATATAACTGGAGCGTATAATACGGTTTGTAAACATTATAGTGCGTGGAAATGATAGAACAAAGAGGATTAAAATAGTACGGCCATCTCAGAAGAGCAGAAGGTAGAAGTTCAAAATAATGTCAAAATGGGAACCAGAGGGAACATGTGAAAGACATGGTTTAATCGTGTGTTAACCAAGAAGTGGACTAACCAAAGGGTGTTTGTTGAAGACAAGCATAAGTGGAAACTGTCAGGAGGGAATAGATGATGTCTTTTAAAATTATTTGTATGTGTTTAACATGGACATGATGATAAGAATAAAAAAGTAAATAAATATCATATGATGTGTGGTACTATACAATGAAGAGTAAGGAACAAAACTACAAATGATATTAAAATTAAGTTCTCTAAAGTAATGGCGATATTTGTTCTTACATAAGCTAGTGAAACATGGACGATAACTGGTAAAATAAAGCAGCATATACAAACAGTTGAAATGAATTTTTAAGGCACGTGGTTATCGTCTAAGGAATCGAATGCGTAGTGAACATATAAAGACCGAACTGGGTATATTCTCCATCAATGATAAGACAGAAGAGCGAAAGCAGCAGTGGATGGAGCACGCCTACAGAATAGACCACCAGAGGCTAGTAAACGCGCTGTAGATTATAAACCAGTTGGAAGAAGATCTGTGGGTAGGCCCTTGAAGAGATGGTTGCAATGAAGACAGTGCAGGCTATAAACCTACACCGTGAAGTGAAGACGACGACAACGTGTTTAAACAACGCTTAACCTGTTGAATTTGTGTAAATATGTAACGTTTGCGGTTACGTTTTCTGGTGTTGTTTTGGGAGGAAAAAATTCGCAGCACGAGGTACTTTTACAATTAGGAAAAGGTAAGTAAAATACTAAAGTATACTGTATAGGAAAATAAAAGCTAAGTTACGCTAACAGGAACTTATAGGAACACAATTCAGAAGAAACAGGTACACATTCCCTTAGAATTATCGATCGCTAGCACTGTACCTGTGTGCATCTCACAAGAAACAAGAAACAATGCATGCTCTAAAGGAAGCTTAGCGAATCCATATTAAGAGCCGTTTCAGGACGTTCAGCTAGGTAGAGGTAACGTTATAAAATTTTTTTTACGTGTTTATATGTGACGTAATTATTAAAAACACTAAATTAACATGGATACCAAACCAAGGTTTTTATGACTGTAATTACGTAACTTTAAGAGTAGTGGGTAAATTTTTGCCGATTCCAATGATGAAAAATCATTGCAACGTTCTCGTCAGCCATTTTTCGGGTCAACAGACCATATTTATGGTCAACATTGACGTCAGGTTGACAGCATGTAAGTTGCGACTTTCACTGTGTTCGTAATATATTGTTTGACTAAAGGTGCAGTTTTATTTAAACGATTGTCGCATTCGATGACCACACGCCGTGTATGCGTTCGACCGACGTGTAGGCTTGTCTATGCAACAGTCAATTGTCAATGTATTACGTCAATGGATTATGTTAGGAAACAGATGTGTTTGTACGTTTGAAGCTGTAACAACACTTTTGTAGTTTTTGTGGGAAGGATTGTACAGCTACTGCTGAATGGCAAGCAGTTCTATGAGTTTGAATCGTTGCCTTTGCAGCTATTTTACGAATTCTTTTGGTTACTGTGTTAATGGCTGTTGTGTTAACCATTTACTCGCTTGTAACAAATTCATTAAAGAGCACGTGTTACGTTTACGTGTTACTGGTTGTTTGGCAACCATGTTTAGTTCATATAAATACAGTATGATTAATAATATCCTAGTATTAAAGATATTTCCCTTGTATCATGAATTATTTTCATTATTTTTGAACATTAAAACTACAACAGCCAAGTCTCGTAAACGCATGCGTCTGCTGCATGCCGGCTGTACTCCACCGCAGTGCTGCAGCACTCGCATGCGTTATCTAGAGTTAGACCCACAAACGTAACCGTTTCTGAAGATCTCCGTGTGACATATCATTGACCAACGGCTGTACGCGACGGTACTGCACCTTAAGGAGATGTCGAAGATCCTCCTTAAACTCTCGACGTAAAGTTATTACTAGAATCTTGTTTTGCCAGGCTATAAGGCCGTGGTCCAAAGTTATTAGTTGCAGACGTACCTTCGACGGCCATCTTCAGTGCATAAAGTTTGAACAAGGCGTAACACTAACCAAGTCATCGCAGTCAGTAAACATGCGACCGAAACGTCTGTGAAACCGGCCATGAAAGCCTTAGAAATCAATAAAGTTATTAATTTCATAATACTGTAATACTAGAATTAGAAAAATATTGTCTACTTGTACAGTATGTTTGTACGGTTATCGTTTATTTATTACGTAAAGCGGGTGTAGGCCCTACTTAATCTTGGTGTACTTAATCTACGCTTAAAGCGGACGTGTAAAAGCGTGATACGTGAATATGTCACAAGGAGAGAACACAAGTAACAGATCATTGCGCTATCGAGGTTTAAGAGGATATTGCTAGCTTAGTAGAGAGGAAAACAGGAAGATTGAAGATATCGTTCTAAGCGCTCCAAAGCAATCGTCCTTACAGATGTTTCCATTTCAGCTGTTACAATACGTTCAAGTAGGCCTATATATTCTGCAAACCGCGAGGTGGCCGTTACTCGATCGCCAAAGCCACAATATATAACGTATGATAGATGTGAAGCCGTTATGAGAAAACATATAATCTTGTTCCCTTTTAGAGAACCTAACCTTGGACTAATTGCAGAAGACTTTTTATACATTCTCTCTGCAGTCTCAAGTCTTTCACTTATATTCATAGCATAAAGAGAAAAGAGTATGAATGGCCTAGAAACAGGTGCTCTGTAACGTAACATGCCTAATATGTCAAATGGAGGGTAGAGCAGGAAAAAAAGGATCTAACGAAAAGGAATTATTTGTTAACAAATTATTTGTGGAAGCCTAGTCATCTGTAAAGCAGAACGTACAGATTCACCACAGTTTACATTTTTTTATTAAATTAAATAAACGTCAGTTAGGCCTATTTTTTGTAGAAAGAATACTATTAATTAAGCTTACTGTAACTGAAACGCGAAGAAAATGAAATGTGTGTGTACAGTGGGGAGGGGGGCAGGAAGCACGGTATGTTTGCATATTGAGCAGAGAGAGAGAGAGAGAGAGAGAGAGAGAGAGAGAGAGAGAGAGAGAGAGAGAGAGAGAGACCAAACAACAACCAATCACGGCAATACATCAAGTATAAAAACCAATCTTTGGTCTCTCCCTATCTTTGCGCTCGTTACTCCAGCCCCTTTCTCAGTGCTTAGATGGAAATGAACATCTCGGTTTTCCAATAATTGACTGAAAATATCTTGAACTTTCGGTTGGGTATTGTGCAAACGACGTATAGCTTGCCTGTTTGCATGTTCTTCTGTTAAACGAGAAGTCCGTGACAAAACTGCTTATAGAAGCTGGCAGGGATGTTCTATACTCCTTGAAATACAATCACAGGACGTAATGAATTATTTGGAAGAAGCGGAGAAAATAAATAGATCGGAAACGTCTGCTAGAGAACGGATTGTAATTGATCATACGGATGGAAACGTAATCGATTGCAGTTCAATTACATGCCATAGTTCATGCAGTAGATTAAATAACTATAAATTAATTTTACCACTTGTTAAAGGCTACAGCTAATCTTCAGAAAGTGTTGGGAATGATCAATATTTAACGGTTACTTAGACGAATAAAATTAAAATTTTTTATAAGTACTTAAAAATCATGCCATTCATAAAACTTTAAAGTAATAGCATTATAGTTTTATTTTGAAGACTAGCATAACGACTGCATATTTTGAAGGCTAGTTGTGACAAGCGGTTCGTGTATTTCAAACGGTTAATTTTAAAGGAATTAGTAGAGCGCAATTTTCTATGTTTCTGTGTTACCAATAATACATGTTTATAATACCTACATATTTTGTAGTAAACACGTGGAGATATTTATACATATTTTGTGGTGATATTTGGAATTTTTTTAAAGTCTATTTTACATGCACTCTCCAAAGTAAATCGAACTTTTAAACTTAACCTTAAGTTCATAAAATTTTAAAAACTTTAAAAGTTAAGAATAAGTCATATACTAAATTGCATATTTGCGAAGAAGAAGCTTCATTTACATATTCTTGCTCCAAAAATAAAATCATCGTTTTTTTTTTAATACTTAAAAATTAAAAGAATAATAGAGCTAGAGTCTTTATGCAAAATATGGAAACAGATTCAGCAAACTCCAACTCAGGTATATTTTTAAATATATAGGCCTATTTTATTTATCATTTTTTTAACTTAATACATTTATTTCTTTATATATGCCTATACGTTCTACAAAATGAGTGAATACTGCAAACGAAATAGACTTTCCAACATTATAGGCTTGTTGCTTAGTACATTTTATTAGATTACTTTTGCTGAACACATTCAAAAACATTATTTAAGGCATCGATAGAGCACAATCATTGTAACTGCTATGAGCCTACGAAATAATGATTAGGCCTACATTTTATTATTTCTTAGACTTTAGATTTAAATTTTGAAGGGATGTGTCATTTAAAAAAACTTTCAGTATAGTTTTTCCTAATGTAAAAATCAGTGTTGCACAGATAATACTTGTCAGACATTCAATTCATATAAATTCATATAATCGATACTATTCTTATAATTATTGCACATGCAACACATGTAATGTGTATAATGCATACAAAACATACGAGACGTATAATACATACACTACACACAATACGTGTAATGGTTTCAACTTATATAATTTATATCTTACACATCATCCCATACATATAATACATACAATCCAAATAATAGGGTATGTAGAATATACACACTACATAAAATAGGTATAAAGCGTACAATATATAAATACATACATATTGTAATAAATATAATTAATGTGTTGAGATTGTGTTTATTTGGTGTTTAATTTGGTGTAACTCTCGACGTCTCACTGGTCTGAAACGCTTCCTTAAGTTTCCCAGCTGGTCGAGTCTCAATGGCAGCAAGACCGGTCGAGTAGCGTAATGTTGATGAAGAAATATATGTTCAGCTTCACCGAAAGTTTCAAATCAAAAATTATTGTTTTGAAGAAAATTTAAAAAAAAATTATGTTTATTAAAAAAAAAATTAAAAAAAAAAATTTTCTTTTTATTAATTAATTAATTATAATCAATTAATTAATATAGGGCTGTGAAGTTTTAAAAAGTGTAATGCTCTTCTGAAAAATTTTATTAAAGTTTTGGTATATTTTAAATAAACTATCACCACTCATAAGATTGTCTTCAAACCAATCGATACTTGTTTACCTTTTTATTTTTTAGGTTATCTTCACTTATAGGTGGTAAAGTCCTGGTAGATTATTAACTAGAATTATATTAGTGATAACTAGTAATATTTACGAAATAAAGAACTATTTAGTGTTGAAGAATATTAATGTTTTATTAATTAATAGCAATATTGACTCTTATCGATTATAATATCGATTCTCAGGATATCGAAAAAAATTACAAAGTATATTATATAAAATTCATATAGGGTTCTTTAAACAGCTAATTATTATCAAAGTCAGAGAAATCGGGCCAATATTTAAAAAGTATAACGTTACAACAAATTAATAATTATTACTAAATACAGACATTGAATAGAAAATAAAATAATTGTTTTCACCAACAGCTGATATGAACACTGCAGGCATTGAAATTGTCAAAGTAAGATGGCTGCCATCAAGTTGATCAAAATGTCGCTCGTTCCTCTTACGTTCCAAATAATGTATTTTCTGGCAGTATTCCTGTTCTGGTGTCTGCAAATCTCTTGTTAAATGTTGTGTAGTGTCTGGTGTAATGTTTCTGGGTTGTATTTAGTGTATCCGTATAATTATAAGTTCAAACACTTTTCCCGATACCGACACTAATACTTGGTTAATGTGTTATACAGTTTTCTGGTGTTTTGTGGTGTTTTTCGGAGTAGAAATGTATTGTTCAGTGTTATGTATTGTTTCTTGATTGTTTCTGTTATAATATGAGAGTTCTAGAAGTACTTTACAAGTCACTCGCGATTTCACAATAACGTACTATACACCCCTTGACTTTACCGTTGTAAGATAGGTTAGATCGTCACAAAACTCTCGTCATGTTAACCGTTCGAATACCAATAATCAACTCACTGTTTCCTTCAGTTTCATTTAAACTCTTAGCCCATATAATATTATCCTTAACATTGTTCAAATATTTTTTCACATCCTGTGCACACTTTAATATTTCACTATATAAATGCCTAAACTTGGGTTATTTATCAATTTTATTCACTAGATGTTATTTAAATTAATCTTTCAGTTCATTCAGCTTATTTTCAGATTAAATAATGCCGTTTTATAGTGTTTTCTGTTCAAAAAATAGTAATTTTACTTTCAGTTTGGTATACTCTGAAAAGTCAAAACATACTTCCTGTCATTATGTAACTTCAGCCATTTTATCAGTTATATTTAATATTAATAATCCTATATTGTATTAAAAGGTTTATATTCCCTTATTTTCTTGTAATTAATTTAATTAGTTGTATTCTGAAACATTATTCTGGAATATATGACTCCCATGTCCAAATTTCTGAGTTTAGTCATTTTCATTTTTATTTATAATTCTGAATATAATTTATTAAAATCTCTCTAAATGGTATGTGCAATTATATGGCATGATCTCAAGTTTATTTTGTCTAAACCCCTTTTGTTTATTTGCTTTTAAATGAGTAATTTCTCTGTTTTGATGAAGTTTGGTTTCCATTCTTTTGGCCTAGGTTTTTTAACAATTTTTCCTTACAAAATGTTTTACAAACAATATATGATGTGTGATACCCTCTCTGACTTTTACATATAGTATTATAAATTAAACATGTTTTCCAAATTACACAATAACAATTAGTATTGGTTACAATACAAATAACAGTCAAACAAATAAAGAATATCTTTAAATAAATGGTTGTCTTCAAGCCAGACATTTTACAATAAAATCCTTATTTCTAACATGGAAATATGGTTTACAAAAAAGGTTTTTTACTAACTAACATCTTAATTACTCTCTACTATTTACAAGTAGTAACTATTTTTATAGTTCTGATGTCAGTTGTATCAGACCCAAACAAATGGCCTTATATCTAAAACATTTTTAAACATTCTTATACTATATACATAAAAACCTTATATTTATATTCTTATTTCTAACTATTATTATAAGTAGGATTCTACAGTTTTTATACCGTCTTTTACACATTGTCTTTGGGGAATTGTACCCTGTCATTAATAAATAAATAGTATAAATTGTTCGAAAAGTATAATGAAATCTGTTTTTCTTTTTGCATATAAAACAAAATGTTATTTTAAACAGATTTATGTCTTATAAACAACATATTGTCACAGTACACATTTCAAGTCATTGAAAATTGCATATTTCATTGCATTCAATGTGTGTGATTGCCAAGAATGAAACGCAAGGTTCATTTTTTATAATACCCAAAACTATCACTGGTTCACTTTGCACTTTTATATTATGTTATTGCTAAATGGTCGTATAGTCTTATTAACATAATAAATTGGTTAGCGTTTTTCAATGGAGATTTGTTCCATGGGTACTATATTATTGTTTCATCTTAGTTCACAGGCAACTTTTACTTTATACACTTCTCTCTCTTAAATTTATATACATGTGGTTTTCATTTCGTTATACTTTTATTTTTAAATATTTATTTTGGGGATATAGGGATTTGGGTGTCTTTTATAAGAGCATGACATCTTCTTCAGGATGCTGCCTTCTTCTTCTTTCATCAGTCTTCTTTTCTCCTGCCTTCTGGGATTGGTATCTTCTCCATCTTCTTCTTGACGCCATCAGGTTTCTTGGGATTTTCTCCATCTTCTTCTTTATTTTAGAAATACACCACCTGTGTTGTTTGATCTTGGCTTATTTTAGGGTTTCTATTCTATTTATTCTTCCTCGTTGTGGGTTTGGTCATATTCAGTACTGCTTTGTTATTTACTTTTTTACCTTCCTGGGTTATACCTTGAAAACCTTTGGTTATGAGACTGGTTTTGGATGACTCATCGCTAGTAACTCCTTTTATTTGAACTTGTATTTTCTTTATATAATAATGATTTCTTTCCACAGTTGCTATGAATTAATCTTTTTATATTAAACTTAATGCTTTCTTCCAAATTTAAATATTATAACTTTATTATTCTAATGATCAATTGCCATTCAATATTATGCTTATATCTGTCACGTTACAATATTAATAATATATACAACGTACAATATATATAATCCAAAAGGTTGTACAGTATTCATCCACAATACGTATAACACATACAAACATTTAAAACAAATAATATTTACAAATCGAATAAATTTTATAATACATACACTCATAAAATTCGTATAATAGGCTACATTCAGAACATATACAAGGCATACTGTACGTATAATACGTGTAATAAATATAGTACATACAATATACATTTATTACATAGCCTATAGTTTGTGTGTGTGTGTATTTTATACAGAAATATTTTTCTATTTATGTATTTACTTTTGATGTTACTGATATACGCCTATGTATTTGTTTTGAATTTGTAAAGTCTATACCTTGTTAGGTTATCAATTATATTCATATTTCCTCAAATTATTCTTAGTCTATGGTAATTAATAATATATAATATATTTTAATATTAATTTTTTACAAGAACATACTTTTTACCCAGTCTGTTTTATTGTGTTTCGACACTTCCGTTTATTGTCACCTCCAGAAATATTGATTTTAAATTATTTATATTATATATTTCTGAAGACGACAGAAAAAATTACTGACGAAACAGTGTGAAACAAATTATTAAAGAAATATATTCTTGTGAAAAATAAAAAAATGTAATTAATTGTGAATACGTACAATATATTCAGTACACACAATGCATGTGTGTTCCAAATTTAAAATTAATTTTTACATAGTTTATTTGGCTTGTACTACTTGGTCAGCTGCTTAAATATTATTTTATTTTCTGAAGTACACCGTGCACAATGTGTATGGTATTTTTTTTTAGGTTGATGCTAATGCATGTACCTATGTATTTTCTGTATACATTATTGTTATCGTGATACACTAGACATAGTTGTATTTCAGAACTGAGTTCGACTTTTAATTAAATTCAGACAATACATAATTTGTCGATGAAAAACATAATTTTCAAAAATATATTCTACTTTTTAATTTTTAAAAATATCTTATGTTTCTACTAAACGATATTCTACAGTATTCACCGTATTTACTGTAGCATCATAAAAACCATTGAATGACGAAATATATTAGCAGTAATTATTTAACCGACTTCACCTACTGGCTAAATTAATTAGTTAAATTATTGAAAAAATGTTTATTCTAAGTGTATATTTCGTTACTGATGGTTGTTTAAAAACATTTTGTTACACATATTCGCTGCCAAAGTTGTGTGTGTGTTTCCCGTCACTGTTAGCTTCGCTCTGCTCTAATGTAGTGGGCGGCGCTTCTCTCATCGTTTTCGGCTGTCCCTTCTGTTTTTCCCGTTTGTGTATTCACATCTGTACTTTGCTGTCTATCTGTATTCCTGTCTGACCGTTCCTCACACAGACACACACATTACGTATGTGCACGCTGACGCAAACACACATGCACACGCACATAGCAAAATATAGGAGAAAGTTTTGTGCAAAACGTTTTGTACAATCTGACACACCCTAAGATATTTCGCTATTTCCCGATGTAGTGAGGGAAGGGGGACGGGACGGCGCGAGTCGATGATGGCAAAAGTTAGGACTACACACAATTGCTATTATGAGGGTGAACGCCTCTTTTCGTATTTTAACGGAACATGTAAAAACGACGGCCGAGTAAAAAATTAATCTAAGATATATTGCGCTAGCAGAACTTGTCGTCGCTAATCCGATAGAAGTGCGCCTTTGTTACTGCGACTGCATTTCTTGTACTAAACAATGTGTGTATTGTGCACAATGTGGTATCTGTTTACTGGCATAGTTAATGCAAAACGAAGCTGATAAAGTATACTGTACGCCGACGTGTAATGAAATATATACCTCAGATACGGTAGACAATGCGGCCTAGCGTTCTATACACGGGTAGTACGTGTTTAATATAACGTGAAAAAAGTAATTTAAAACTCATTTTGTATTCTAAAGATAGAATTCTTGGTAGCTCAATAGTCGGAGCTCTCTGTCCGCTAAACCAGTTCATTGTGAGAACGAATTCAACTTGACCTCATTCAGACTTATTGAAGCGCCTGGATTCTTCTTCTTCTTCTTTCTTCATACTTGAAGTGTTTTAATTCGATTTACAGGGAGGCGTTCCTGTTGATAACGACTGCTAACTCAGGAACCACCTTTTTGGTTGGTCTTCCAGTGTACCTCGTCCTTTGTGATTTCTTGTTTTGTAACCAATTCTTTCGCACTTCCCCTATGTGTTGGATTCGCTGCTACCTGTTGTCTTTAGTGAATGTGATTAATTCCTAGTATTTCTTTATTAGATATTTTATCGTTAAGGATTGGGTTATCCAATACTGTAGTACCAGAGCCCATTTATGTTGTAGGCATACATATTCATGGGTATATCTACTGATAGACACTTCTGTTGGACTTTCCGCCACCTGTATGGCGTCGGGGGTATTAAAAAAGAAACAGTTAGACCCCATTCTTAAATGAAAATGTCAGAACGTTTGAAGACAGAAAATAATTAGGCTTCCAATTTTTTCTACTCGGGCTGTTAAGACCAGTTTCCACTGTGAGAACTACGGTGTTAGTGTGTCGGAGTATAAAATTGGCTGGAAGTTTTTTATGTTTCAAAATTCTATTTAGTAATTTAGCTATTTTATAATTTGTAAAATTTGAATTATTATACTGTACGTATCACATATTACTTTTCATCTAAATATTGCGTAAATCATATTGTTACATGTCAAAAAATTATTTGTTTCATATTGTTTGTGTATGTATGTATACTGAAATTAATACGACGTGTGTTATGATTCTATTTATGTTTATTGTAAAGATCAATTTCTTATAATAAAATATTGCTACAGTACAAATAAGTGATGTACTGAGCATTGAATATAAAAGTTTAAATATACCTAATAAACTGTAAATAATTAATAATGTATTAGAAATAAGCATGTCAGGGATTGCAAGCTTGACTTAGACAAAAATATGAACAGGTGTTTTGACCTGAATCGACGTGCACACACACACAAATGTAACTGAAAGTGTGTACACCAGTATTTTGCTAGTGTGTGTGAACGCAGGTCTATGCAGTCGAGTTTACCACCCCAAGATGAATAATTGCATAATTACTGTTTTTCCGTAATTATTCATAAACTATAATTAAGAAGTAAAATCCAAAAACACAATAAAATGTAATAAAATTTACTAAATACTGTGTACAAAAACCACGTAAAAAAGACACACCGTACGAGTGAAGTAGTGAAATAACTGTGTACAAATCGAAAGGGTTAAGTTGCAATGTCCAAAATTACAGTGAACATGTGTTGTGAAAATAGTTATAAGAAATAAGTATAAGAGTATACTTACAGGACTCTGCAATTCGCAGAAATATAAGAAATAGCGAAATTGACAAAGAGTGGGGGAACTGAACCCAGAGACAGTTTCTGATATGTCGATTTCGTACAACTGCAGGTGTTGACCAAGACATGGGTATAAATAGGACACACACGCTACAGTGGTTCTCTTTCTTAAATCACCCACAGTGCAGCGGGAGCTTCTGCCCGTCCGCACAGAATATTTAAATTTTTGTAAATAGTTTCATCCTTCCAGTTACATACAGTTATGTAACTGGATTGTAAAACAAACAAAGTTTAAGTAGTAACAAAATTACATAAGAAGATCCACATAAGAAGATCAACTGACGTCCGAAACAGCACGAGGAGAAGTTCCAGAGAGCGATACGACGCTGGACAGAGAGAGAGTCGACGCTGGACAAGAGGAGAAGAGCGAGGCGACGCTGGACAAGAGAGAAGCGACGCTGGACAAGAGAGAGACGACGCTGGACAAGAGGAGAAGAGCGAGACGACGCTGGACTCTAGAGGAGCGACGCTGGACAAGAGAGAGACAACGCTGGACAAGAGGAAGTGATGCTGAAGTTCGAGACGAGGACGATTACAGAGGGATCCAATGACTGAGTATGATTGACGACGATAAGGTGATAAACAACTTATTTATCTCTTAATCGAACAATTAACGTAAAGACAATTAAGGACATTCTTGTTCTATTTAAAAGTAAGAGCCAATGTTTATTGTAAAATTAGAATTAAAATCATAGATGTTATTGAAATAAGATTAACGTAAACAAGAGCTCAAATTAGTATTGAAATGAAAAGAATGCAAAGCATTTAAGTAAAAATTAGCGTTTGATATAAATCGGTACTGAGAAACAAAAGATAAATTCAGTAACTATTGATATTATTTTTGAGTTACATTACAATATATAAGAAGATATTGAAACACTGATATTTTGAAACACACTAATTGACTGAGTAGTCTGGAAATGAGATTTTTTTTAAATATACAATAATTAGTAGAATAGAATATTTAGTCAGTAAGGATGTATATAGCATAAGCCTTTCGGCATAATAACAAAATAATAACGAATGTTTTAAGTCGAAGTAAGTGCCATGTGCACAATTTTATTAATATCAAATAAATTTGAAATACCGTTACAAGTTACATAGAGTTCTTATTACAGATACACCTGAAACCCAAATTAAATTATATTTATTGTTACTTAAATTGTCGCTTCCAACGTGGAGCATCACAAATTTAAATTATATTATACTTGCAATGATGTATTGATACATAATTTTGTCGCCTTGGACTTGGGGCACGACATGCCTAAATTTATGTACAAAGAATCGTTACATTTATTTGGCGTCCAAGATCGTGGGGCTCCGCAAAAACAAATAAATTTATATTTGCAGTTATATCGTTACATTTATTTGTCGCTCCAAGATCGTGGGGCTATTCAAACACAAATAGAAGTGTATTTGTATTTGAAATTAAATTTAACAAAATTAATTCGTTACAATATATATAGCCCTAAACACTACTACGCCCTCGTATTATTTAATTATCCGTTCACTCCCATTTGAATCATAATTCTTTATAGCAAAATCGCTTTTACTGTTAGCAAATACACACGAGCAACCTTTTACACGTTGAATCAGTTCACTCGCCACTCAACACTGAAATTTTCCCGTCTGGTGTGTGTACCAGGACATACCCATTTTTTTATGATTTTTGTAAACATATATACAACATGTATTATGTGGTTATATTATACAAACAAGCATGGTTTATGTATAGGTTGTTATGAGGTTACAAATAATATGCTAAGTAGAATATTTGATTATTCTGTATATAAAACAAAAATGCTTCGGTCCTGTAAGAGATTACAGTCGTTTTCCCTTTGTGCCCTTAGGATTAAGGGGCGTTGGTAGATATAAATTCTGTCAAATTATTAAGTTGCCGAGTGTGTATTTTCAATATAATTTCTAATAATTAGATTCCACAACATACACTTTTACAATTTTTTCAAAATAACACTGCCGTTTTATGCCCGTAGTACCCATAAAGTTAAAAAGTTTTTAGAGTAAATATTATATTCGGATTTTGGTTAAAAATTCTTTAGGCTGATAGTTGGAATGAATTTGTAAAATTTTACAAGCTTTTAATTTACTTTTTGGAATTTGGAGTCCTATAGCTTTGAAACTTTAAAAACTAAACACTACATTAAGTTTTTGTTAAAATTCTATTTTATTTTATACCCTTTATGGATTTGTACAATTTTTAAAAACTTTTGATCCACTGTTTGGACCCTATTTGGATCCACTAATTTCAAAACTAAATACTATATATTCAGAAGTTGATTAGAAAACTTTTATTTTGATCCTCTACACCCAGATTCGATTTTTTTTTCATAAATTTTGCCCCTTCCACATTGTTGCCTGTAGCCTCCTAATTTTGGGACATCTATCTCAAAAACTGTAGGAGTCTGGGAAGCAATAGTGTGGACATGTCATACTACGTTTTATGAAATTTGGTTAACACATTCAAGAGTTGTGATGAGACATTATCCAAAGAGACAGATACCAACCGGTCGAATTAAGACTGAGAGATTGATTCGGTCGTTAGTTAACCGTTTATGAGTTTTACAACAGTTTGACAAAAGGTCATGAACGACGTGGTAAATAAGCTACATTAGTTCAGCCACATGTGCGGGACCATCAGGAGAACTGTGAAATCAACGTGCATGACTAACGTCTAACGTTCTACAGGGTGATAGCCGTGCCGTTCCCACAGTTCTCTATGGGTCTGAGAATTGGAATAACGTCTAACGTTCTACAGGGTGATAGCCGTGCCATTCCCACACTTCTCTATGGGTCTGAGAATTGGAATAACGTCTAAGGTTCTACAGGGTGATAGCCGTGCCGTTCCCACAGTTCTCTATGGGTCTGAGAATTGGAATAAAGTCTAACGTTCTACAGGGTGATAGCCGTTCCCACACTTCTCTATGGGTCTGAGAATTGGAATAACGTCTAACGTTCTACAGGGTGATAGCCGTGCCGTTCCCACAGTTCTCTATGGGTCTGAGAATTGGAATAAAGTCTAACGTTCTACAGGTTGAAAGCCGTGCCGTTCCCACAGTTCTCTATGGGTCTGAGAATTGGAATAACGTCTAACGTTCTACAGGGTGATAGCCGTGCCATTCTCACACACTTCTCTATGGGTCTGAGAATTTGAATAACGTCTAACGTTCTACAGGGTGATAGCCGTGCCGTTCCCACACTTCTCTATGGGTCTGAGAATTGGAATAACGTCTAACGTTCTACAGGTTGATAGCTGTTCCCACAGTTCTCTGTGGGTTTGAGAATTGGAATAACTTCTAACGTTCTACAGGTTGATACCTGTTCCCACAGTTCTCTGTGGGTCTGAGAATTGGAATAACGTCTAACGTTCTACAGGGTGATAGCCGTTCCCACACTTCTCTATGGGTCTGAGAATTGGAATAACGTCTAACGTTCTACAGGGTGATAGCCGTTCCCACACTCCTCTATGGGTCTGAGAATTGGAATAACGTCTAACGTTCTACAGGTTGATAGCTGTTCCCACAGTTCTCTGTGGGTTTGAGAATTGGAATAACTTCTAACGTTCTACAGGTTGATACCTGTTCCCACAGTTCTCTGTGGGTCTGAGAATTGGAATAACGTCTAACGTTCTACAGGGTGATAGCCGTTCCCACACTTCTCTATGGGTCTGAGAATTGGAATAAAGTCTAACGTTCTACAGGGGGATAGCCGTGCCGTTCCCACACTTCTCTATGTGTCTGAGAATTGGAATAACATCTAACGTTCTACAGGGTGATAGCCTTGCCGTTCCCACACTTCTCTATGGGTCTGAGAATTGGAATAACGTCTAACGTTCTACAGGGTGATAGCCGTTCCCACACTCCTCTATGGGTCTGAGAATTGGAATAACGTCTAACGTTCTACAGGTTGATAGCTGTTCCCACAGTTCTCTGTGGGTCTGAGAATTGGAATAACGTTTAACGTTGTACAGGGTGATCGACTTCCCCACAGTTCTCTGTGGGTCTGGGAATTGGAATAACGAAATAGTATTATAACGGCCGAAATAAGATTTCTGGGCCACGTGGCAAGGCATACTCTTCAAGATCGTAGATGAATCCAAATATACGATAGGAACTGAATATTATTGGTACACTCGATAGGATTTCCCAATATCGGCTAAAATGGTTGACACCGCATGGATGACTCCCACAGCCCTACACAACAATTGAATTAACTATTAGGCCTATAAGCCGGAGAAGTGTGGAACGTTCGAAGAAGCGTTGGAGTAACCAGCTCTAGTCTACCTGCTTGGGATTGGAACAAACCATTTTGGTTTAATTCTAATTGACATTAGAATGATTTATCTTCGTGTGTACACTAATAATACAAAAGCGTTTAAGTGTTATGCATGTATTATATACATAATAAATGTTGTCTTTTGAAAATTTATTGAAAATAAAGTTTCATTTAATGTTAAACGTATATTAATATAATATATATCAGAATCTCTAAACGCGAGCTGTATCTTCACTCTCCGTGTTTGTGGACTGGCAACATCGTCATTACTGACATCAATTTCTACAGTTAGAGAACTTTTCACTACAAAGTATTGTATCGTATTCTAAAATGTAACCACAGTCCACAACATCATCCAAACATAGCGGTTTAACAAATATATATTTTTTTTAATTCTTTGACTTGGCAATTTGTAAATGTTTACAAGACAATAATTCAAAATTATAACAGAACACTAGTCTTCTTAATGAAACCAATAAACAGACCTATTACACAACAGAAAATTAAAACAATAAATAATAATCTGTTGTAATGTGGACAATGTGTACTGCATTATCATATGCTTTAGTAGGTGTATTAGCAAAAGAAACTAAATTCTATGCATTAGATAAAAAACTCTGCCGACTACTCCGTTCTCTGATTTCATTCCTTTTATAACTTTATAACGTTACATGTACCCTCATCCGAGGGTATATTGAGTCCATATAGGGTAGTAAAGCGATAAGACAAATACATATTCCTAAACACCACGTTAAAACACAAAACTCATAATAACACAGTTTTTCGGGACGCGCGTTCGAGTTGGAGCACACCCACGGCAAATATTATGAGTTAATTATCATTGGTAGTCAATATTTACCTCGCGCCTTACCGTTGATGGCTGTGTAGTATAGATATTTCGATGTAAAACTTACAACTTACTAAATAATACAATATCTGTTTTTCTGTTATTAAAGGACCTTCTTCTTCTCGTACCATGCCCTTTCGTGGTAATTGCGTTGGATCAACTCCGATAAAACTCCAAAGATCAACACGCTAATTTAATGAAAGATCTTACGTATCTCAAGTTAATTCGGGTAGTTGCCCTTTTAGAAGCTGAAATACCCCCCTTACACTACAATCTTTATATTTACGGCTGTTATTCGATGTTATGTTCATTAAATCGTTTATTGAAGAGTTATCCGGTTAGTCTGATACACATACTGTAGCAATTGATACCCATATTTTTTTAACCACGCCTTCTGCAATTATTTTTAATGTTTTTTCATGGTGTATAAATATATGATTATCCAGATTATATATCTGTATATATAATTGCCGTATGATTGATTATACGGATTATACAGTGTGTATATATATATATATATATATATATATATATATATATTGCAACGATACGTTTAGCATAAGTATATGTATCAACCCCTGACTGAGGTATGATAACATATGTATAGACGTATGAAATATGTCTGATGTACATAATAAAAATAGTATAATAAATATACGAAAGATATAAGAAAGAATGTAATAAATATAAGCAGTATTTAAATTTAAATAAATCAAATATTGCACGTAAGCATGTACAGTATATGACTTTGTTGGTTTTTAAATGTAACGAAGGGGAGCAATTAACACGCAGAGACTGGCAGCGGTGACGTCAGAACGACGTGCGGTCGCCTGTGTAGCAGTCTGCGTGTGTGTGTATGTGTACATGTGTAAATAACAGACAGGTTAAATTATGCAAACGGGGGTGGAAGATTTCACACAGTTTTTTAAGGATTGGACGTGAACCATAAGTCACACGAATCAGCGACATAAGTGAATACATAGCTGACGCTTGGCGCTTCAATTTGGCGTTAAGTGGTCATTAATCGTGGGAACGGTTCAGACACCGTGTGAAATTTTGCCATAGCTGCCATAATTTGCACAGCGTAACATCCATAATTTGCATAGACAAGGTTTAATATTATACCTAACAATTGGTGTAATAATATTTATAAAAAAGTGTGCGCTTCATAAAAAGACGCGTAGGTTGAAAGTGATGATGAAACCGACGCGCCGGCCAGTCCAAAGTTGTCAGAAACAGTTTCCAACAGGAATTGCAACGGGCAGCAGTATAAAACCCCAGCGCGCGACACACATTTTCTCACTATCTCACTATCTCAGATCAAACTCATTTAGTAAGAGGAATCCACGCATCTCGACAACGTAAACTTTACAAAGTTGTAGTAATGTTTTGAACAGTAGTCAATATACTGAAGTGCGATGGAACCGGCATTACGTCGGTGCAGTTATTAAAGAAAGAGTGATTTAAATAAAAGACTGTATTAATGAAGCTACAAGAGTCATAACTACGTAGAACTTCTAGACAGCTACGAGGGACAAGAAAGAAGAGGAGAGGAACTAGACATCTACGAGAGGACGCAGGGACAGCCCAAGCAGCTACATCCAGCCGTTTATCATCAAGACTAGAGGTCCACGTCAGAACTCAGCATCCAGGAGACGGAGCGAGGAATTCAACGACGTAGAGACAAGAGGAGCTGATACCGAAGAGGATCATCAAACTCGAGAGTCCAGATGACGGTAACAACAATTTAAATGGGTGCAGGAAAAATGCAGGTGAACTCGAACATTTATTTAATATTATAAATGACCCTGAAGTCTATCACCAAAAGCTAGTTTCCATATCCAAGTTTACAGAACATTAATATATTTTTTAATTGGAACAATGAATAAATAATTGTTAGAAATATAAATGAGAATAGAGAATATCATAATAAGTAATCTCATAATTAAATGGTCAAGAAGGAACCATAGTTTATTATATTTTGTAATTAATTAGATGAATAATTTTTAAATATGAGATTTACGTAATAGTTAATTAATTGAGACATTAAAATTAGAATCAATTAACGTAAAGAAGATTCTCTATTAATATTTTAATTAATTAAAAGTTTCATTTACGTGGTATACATTGAAAACCACACTTGTAAAGACTAGATCAATATTTAAATGTAATACGTATTAATTACGTTTCCTATTATATTTATATGTGTTATATGTATATGTCTGTGTACTATTTCAGGTCATATATAATGTATGTGTGTATATACTATGTCTTAGAAGTATAAGAAATCAGAGTTGAACACATTATGAGTATATTATATTCGGATTGAATATAAGGGTTCATACAACAAGTAACGCACATTAAACAATTTTAAATGACAATTTGCAATTTTTGAATAAATCCAATGAATATGCTTTTCTTGAAACAGTCGTACTAATTTCACAACCAGAACTCAATCCTCTGTACTCTTTACTTGTAAATTAAAACTTATAACGTTATTCACGCGCTTATCGACACTCGATCAACGACCAAAGCCTGCGACCCAGCCGGGGAACATCAAGGTAAATACTGCTGAAGAAGAGTATACCTCCGAGACGTGGGTAAGTGCGCGCATACGAGTAATAGTGTATGTGTAAAAGGTAAGTGTCACAAAATAAAGTTGTAATATATATATATATATATATATATATATATATATATATATAATACGTATCTGTATATATGTCTGTATCTGTATTTCGATTGCCATATGCATTTCCAGGAAATCAAATCTTTCGTGTCATAAACGAAAGAAAAAAAATGACTTCCAGATATTTCACTATTTCATTCAGGACCTAGTAAAGAAAAATACAAACCATGCAAAAACCTTTTTTCCTATTTTTTGTAAGGTGGAGTCCGATTAATAATAAAATATCAGATGTGAGGAAAAGTGAAATTATTATTATATTATAAGGATATAAATTTTAATTAAATTAATGTAAGAGATAAGTGTGTTGTTTTATATTTAATATATTGCAACAATACATATATGTGCATATTTGCCCAGGGCGGTATGTTTTATATTGTAATTAGCGGAAATAGAATAAGGAACAGTTTTAGACAATTTTGTGCAGGAAAATGCAGGCTGGAGCATGTAGAGAGTGCACCTGCTTCGATAGTTAAAAATATGGCGTGTGTGTGTGTGTGTTTGTGTGCGTGAAGCCAGCTGAGACAAGAATATGTGGTGAGTGTACGAATTGTTTGTTCCAATTAATCAGGTCTTAACAGGATTATAGTAAACTAATTACTTGTGTTAAACCTGTAAGCAAAGACTTACGCCAATTATAAAGACACCATTACATTAAGGGATTTTTAACGAGTATGGTAATGTAATATTTATTTACAAAGGTGCAATATTAAAGATGCTAACAAATTAATATTAATTACTAGTGTAAGTGAAGAGTAAAAAAAATTACGCAGACAATGATATCGCTCATGTGACAAGGATGATCATGAGTTCGCGGTAATTAACCAAAAAGTGAGTGTAATAAAAAGGACGCCTTGGCGCGAACTGACAATCTCTAGCTTGTCGAAAGCAGGCCTGTACCTGTCAAATCGCCACCAGTATAAATATCACTGGCAATTTTGGGCGATCACACACTCAGACTCAAGAAATCTACACACGACGTCACGTTGCCCGTTTGCAGATCGACCAGGACACACACACACACTACCACACTCACACCAAGACGTAAGGAGGAACTCTGGAGCATCACCAACAGCAACAACCATAGAGACAACAAACACCGCATCAGCATAGTCATCATCATTATCATCATCATCATACTCTCAGGATTCTGGACACACACACACGCGCAACGGTAACGGCAGATATACCCAGGTGATACAAAAACAATTATATTTTTTAGTGTGAAGAGAGCTCTCGAAAAGAACTTAAATGTGAACAGATAATAATTAGAGTTTTAAAGAAAATAAGAGATAAGAAAAAAAAGAGAGTTAGATAAGAGAGTGTAATTTAACAACAACTTGTAGAAAAGAAATACTAATCTTTTGTTGTATTTTTTGGGTGTGTCAGTATAAATCAATAATAGATTGGAAGTAAATGTAATATCATTTTTATTTGTTTATAGCAACAATAAATTCATTCTTGAATCTTAATATTATTTTGTTGGTAAATGAGTTGCTATCATTAATTAAAATTTGAGTTAATTTCAGACACACAGAGTTAAAAGAATTTAAATAACTTGTTTAACATGTTTGGTTAGTCAGTAAGATTATATGGGTGTTTATTTTTGTTGTATGTTATGAATAGCACAGCAGGTTACAGATTTGTAAAGCTTATAAAGGTGAATATTTATTTGTATAATGTTTGAAATTTTAATAGTTAAATATTTTTCTATCAAGTAATAAATCTTAGAATGATTATTTTGAAACGGTTTTAAATGATTATTTCATGTCAACAACATCTCACTCCTCTTTAAAAATTATTTAATTATTGTGCAACCACTTATACTTGACGCAAGAGAAACAAAATCCTGCGACCTGGCCGGTGTAGTACATATTATAGTTGCGTTGATAATAAGATAATATATTTGTATAATTGTTGTAACGTTGCAATATAAAAACGAATATGTCATATCTATTACGAAAGGTAATGAGGTTTTTTTAGATCTCTTTCGAAAACGTTTGTTGCGTACGCGTCGGGCTATTTTAGACAGAATTCTCCGCGCACTTTTTAAAATTTATGCTACGGTGTAAATGCGGTGGGAGGAAATAAGAAGCTTAAAGCATGTATAACGTTCGTTCTTTCTTCGATTTGAATGTAATAAAACAAATGTCCCGTAACACAAAAGTAGTGAGCAATATTTCACGTTAAGTCCGGTACGTTCCCCGCTGTATGAGCAACAGCGTCTTTTGAAATGGATTCGTTTATGCAGAGATAACATGCTACAGTACAGTGGCATTGCGTTTCACTGGTACAGATTTGTTTGCGTTGCCATTCTAACATTATAAATACAACCCTCTGGTGAATTTCAATCTGGGATAATGGCGATGTTTAACTATACAAGTACAGTGAATGGGGCTGGCAAAGAAGAGCTATAAAAGTTGACGACGCCATGAAGAAGGGTAAGTAAGTATGTAAGAGAACGGTAGTCAATCTAAAGATTGGTTGGCGGCATTAACTTGAGTTGCTTTCCTTTCCCTTGCTGACTGACTGACGTGTACAAAGACTATCCCCCGCGCTGCACGCCGCCCCGCCCTTGGTACAGTGGTTGCTTTCTACTTGTAGCAACACATTGCGCCAATTGAATTAGGCACCATCCAATGTTTATCTCACGCTCTTCACTCACACTCCGGTCCCGTCGCTCCCTCACTCTCTCTCTCTCCTTCTCTCTCTCTTACACTTTATTTACTTGATTTCTGACAAACAGTGTAACTAAAACGTAGCTACAAGTCACGCGGAAAACACCTATTGTGCGCAGTTAATCTGAGCGCGTCGTGTACTATAGCGAAACCGCTGTATCATAGACGTTATTGATACTGAACCACTGTTAACGCTGGCTCGCTGTTTTGGACTCTGACAAAATTTAAAAAAGTGAGTTTCATTTATCAGCTTGATTAACATTATTGTGAATTGCGTTAAAAAAAACTAAGTGCTAACAATGAGAAGAAAATTTATGTTACCAAAACAGTTTTCTGAAACACATGCTCAGGCTTGTTCGATGCTACGGAGACATTAACCTCGTTCTGTGAAGTCATATAACATGAAGGTAGATTATATGAATAGACGTCGACTGTAAAATATAATCTCAGTTCCTGGAAAAGCGTCGAAGAATGAAAATGATCAGTCGTATTAAAAGTAGCTTACATTGAATCCGAAATTATTAAATGTAGCATTTTCGCTACTAACTAATTGCACTCTGTCAAAGCTAAGGTATTAGCAATGAATTATAAAAATTTTTGAGGAAGCAAAACATTTTAAATTTGAAAACTAATTTATATTAAACAAAAGTTTATATGTTGAATAATCTTTTTAACATAACTCACTCGTTTGTATGAAATTTCAACAAGCAAAAACAGTATTGCGTAAAATTTGAAATAAGGCGACGTTCTTGAAAGAGCAAGAAACAGAACTGGTGGAAAAATATCTTAGTTCTGATTGGTTACAAAAGACGTAATGGTCTAAAAAAAGAGAGGAGAGAGGAAATTGTTAGTATTACATCCTTAATTTCGTAGTGACCGTCAATCATGAATTTTTCGGGGAAGAGTTTGTGAGGATCGGTCAAAAATATAACACAAATTTTAACTTATTTGACCGATCCTCACAAACCGTTCACCGAAAAAGTTAGTACAGTATTACATTTATTCAATCCAGTTTCTGCATCAGTTCAGATAACAGGTTTCAGTAAACTCAAACGAATAGACATTGACAGGCCAAAGCCTAAGTTCAGATTTTTGTTCTTTTGATAAGGACAAAAAATTTCAATAAAGTAGTTAATTATGTTTTTAGTTCTACTAAAGGAAATTAATCACATTTTAGTCCCTTATAAAACAGACTTTAATTATTACCTTATTTAAATTTGTAATAGTTTATCATGTAGCTTAGAAACGAATCTTCTAGGCAAGTAAATTTTATATTCTTCTAGATGGCATAGAATTTATGGTTAGTTAGATATTAATTCCCTTGAAACTTTCTAACTTATTTACTCTTAATCTTTTTCTAATTCTTTAATACCATTAATTTATTTAAATTTACATTCTCCGATCTCACTGAATACAATGATTGATCTGCCCATTTTGAGGTTCATCTATTTATGTAGGTAAAAATTTACTAAGAAATATTTAGTACAAGTTTTTCTAAGACATTCAAATAAATTAAACGAGTTTTTTATCTAATGCTTTGATATACTGTCATAAATGTAAAAAGAATACAAAGAAGATATATTCATTTAGTGGTAGTGCAAATTATTAAATCACAAATATAACAAAGAGTCTTCTTTGTAGGAATGTTGAATAGCAATCAAAACTTTATTTTTGTAACGTAGGGTAATTTAAGATGAGGTAATGTAACAAGTTTTATAATTTTGGTGTTTGGTGGAACTCGTGAATCACGTTTTGAAAAGACAATGTAATCGGCTAAAAAATCGCTTAATTTATTTATTTCAAATTTTTTGAAGCAAACGCAATGAACGTATTACATAAACTGGATATTATACAATGAAAAAAACAAGAAATTTAAGTCATCAAACTGACTGAGTTCAGTTTTACAAGTACATTCATGACTGACTTTCAGCATTACAAGTCTCGTAATGTTCATGTCGTATGTGCGAATGTGATCTACTTTGTTTTCCGTACGTTTGTTGAAGTTTCATGTAAATTCATTATATGTAAACACGTACCGGACCGTATTTAGGTGGGGAGGGGGGAAGAATGGGACCTCACCTCACCTAGAGCGTCGAAAGTTGACAAAAACTTTGTTAATATTTTAGTTTTTAAGCTGTTTTATTAATTTCTCAGCTGTGTACGCTAATATAGTAGTAACCCTTTTTTAAATACAGGTCTACAAACTAGCTTACTACACAGCATTTGTTTGTACGTTTGAAATATGAAATATAGAAAAATCAATTAGTCAATAAGTATCTTATAAACAATGTTTCAATAGCGCTTATTTTTACCGTGTTATTACTTTGATGGGATTTATTTCAGTATGTTATTACACATTTTTCAACCACTTTAAGGATGGTAATTTGATTAGTCTTAACTTGTTTTTTTCTTCTGTATGAAGCTGACTCGACGGATCCCCCCCCCCCGGACCAAATTCTTGATTCGCTACTGAACACGTATTTGTTCTAAGCTACTAGAGGGGGATATTTCCTGAATAAACGCGGACGGACGATACTAGTAGGCCTTCTGTCCGTACTATAGTGAGGATATAAATTTATTTTGAGTGACGACTCATTTTGCTCATGACCATCAAACGGAGCACTCTTACCTGAATGGTAAAAATAATTGATTTTTCAGCTGCAGGCATAATTCGACAACAAAGTAAGCCACATGCATCAGACATGCATTAATAGATTCGTAAGGCACAGGTAACCTATAAATTACAGAAAGTTTTAAAGTATAAATTTCAAAATGTTTTGATCGCGATACAATTGCAATAACTTAAAAAAATAGAAAATGAGACTTGTTAAAAAATGTATACGTACATTCGAAATGTGAAAAAATGAGACGAAAGTACATAAGTGCTCATCGGAACTAAATTAGAAAAAGACGACATACTTTTAAACTAAGGCGAATGAGGTGTCGTCGCTCGCCCCGCCGAGCGAATGTGGAACTGGTGGGAGTTATGACATAATAAAATTGTAACAAGGTCTCTCGAGAAGCGAATGCCGCTGGAAGTACATCGCATGACTTCGTAGCGGTATCGATGAAGATATTTACGGTCGAACGTGTCGAGGATAATTATTATAATCACATCATATCGACATCGAATGTGAAACAAAACAACAACGGGGCAGCATGACCGTATAGATGATTGTAAATAATATTTCGAGCTGGCTACCATTGGTACAGGTGTCCGCAACCTATTTTTGTTTATTTTGTTAACATTTCAAAGACAAGGCATATTCTCATATTCTATGTTATGGATGTAGGCCTTCCTCCGGAACAGCTTACATCTTTTCCATGAAAAATGCTTGCGCCCATAAAGACAAAAACAATATGCGTGTATACAATGCTTCAGCGATACAGAAACAAAGAGAAGGTGTTGAATTTGATAGAAGGAAAAAGACATTATTTGGTTCGTCAAATATTCTTTCTCTATATTCCGGCTGTACGTTCTCATATTAAAGAGGTGTGAAAATTATTAGACTCAGTTTATCAATTCAAATGTTTTTAAAAATATTTTTCTAACTTTCGTCTATTTTTACCACTAATTAAGACTGCACCTTTGTAGTGCTTATGGGCTTCAATCCACCGAGTGGGGCCCGGAAAAGTGCCTCTATGTTGGTATAAGTGCTTAAATATTGGGAATAAAGTAATCAAATTCCGACTGCTTGTCAATAGTGAATTGGGATTTAATGCAGAATAGATAAGTGGACGATGCAACAACAAACTAGTCCACAATGAACGAATTCAACAAAAAGACAATAATCTAGTTTGAATGCAAAGATTTAATCTGATTGAGAATTAGAGAGAGAATGAGGGATAGAAAATGTGTGTGTGTATGTGTGTGTGTTTCCTGACTTCTCGATCAGGTCCTCCAAAGTCTTTTAAACTTGCGACCAAAATGTTCAGCGCAAGAAAGCATTTCAGTTACGATAAGCAATCATAGAATCTCTTTGTGACAGTGCTCCTCTTAGTAAGTTATTATATCTATACTTGTTTGAGGTTTGTACCGTCAAAACCGTTACTGAGTAGCGAAATATGTCTACTAATCAACAGGATGGTTTGCTCGGCACAGCGGATTGGGTCAACATAGTAAATGTTAAGAAGGAATAAATGATACAAATGTCAATCTCTCTCTGACCGGAGGTTTGACCTTTCATTGACCATGAGTGTAGAATAATTGTTATTGAAGGTTTATAAGGTTAGGAAAAGGTGAGAATTGTGCTGGAGCTGTGTACAGTTTGAGAAAACCTGATCTACGATTAGATTTATATTGCTTTAGTGTAAACGATAAAAGTGAGTTGAGTTTAGTCGACCTACTGTAACTGTTAATTGATTTAAACTGCGATAAGTGTAAACACAAAGTAATTATAGCCTCGAGAAATTTAAACAACAAACTGTTTCTGATTATCTGTTCCAAATATCTTACCAACAGCACGCGTTCATTAAACGTTAAAACTGTCGAGTGGCGCCTGCGTGTTCAGATAAACTCCTTGAATAATTTTTCAAGATAAATTTTATTAATTTCTCCTGCTCAGAAGTGAGTAATTAAACAAATTTGCATTTTAATATCGCCTTGTTAATGCAAATGTTGCTGAGGCATCAGTTAACCACCTCATCAGATATAAATTTCTTCTAAGAGAAGCTTAATAATCATCCAGTTTTTGTAGCCATCAGAGGCAGTCAGGAACAAGCGCGCGTTAGGAAATTCCCGTTTCCTTGCTGAGAGAAAGTACACAAACGCGTGCCTATGATCTTCGAAACACAGAGTAACGGGTTACTGATTTCCCATATTTACCGAGAACATTTATGTATGCAAATGTATTAGATATTCTGATTTACTGGATATAAACAAGCATAATTACGAATTCACTTCTCTATTATTCGCATCCTATGCATAGTTTTTAAACTGTTATAACAAACATAATACATTTCTGCTTCATGAAACAGACCTCTTATAGTATGTTATCACAAACACAGTAAACAATTTCACATTGTATATCGTACATAATCGTATTTTATATCGTATATAATCGAACTACTTTGCCAAGTAACGTTTTCCAAACAAAATTTGTTTTTTTTTCATAATTACATTTCAGATATAGGCCTAAACGTTAAGCTGGTCTCATTTAAATATAAGAACTGCTTTTATAAAATTTGAATTTCGCAGTGGAATGGCGCAACCTCAGCTGTAACAACAAAGTACGCCGACTTACTGCCCGCTTGGATACGAAAACAGGTTTCGGCAAGTACAGTCCCCCCTTCACTGCCGAAATACATATCTTGGTTGCTAAACTTGAAGAATAAAAAGAAATCACTACATGCAACTCATCCTTACCATGCAGTTCTTTCCACAGTGCCATATTCAGGTAGCCGTTATTCAGAACACATCAGGACAGATATTATAAAATTATTTCGTCTATAACGTTTAATACAATCGCAACGTTTACATTCTTTTAAACTCCTTTATTAAAACAGTTATACAATAATAAATTATAAGGGCAATGAGAACTTTTTAATTTGCCGAACTCCCTACTTTAGGATCAAGCACGCGTGTAAAAAGCTTTCTTAAATACAATTACAAACTCGTTAAGGCGTAAACAATAAAATCTCTACGATTTGTGAAAACTGCTGGCCAATATATGGACTGCACTGCCCAACTGGAAATGCCAGAAATGGAATGGCACACTTTGTTCACGTTCTGTGGAAGTAAACGCATGCGTCATTTACAACTAAAATTTCATAATCAACTATCAAAATATGTCATACTCGTAAATGTTTATTTCAAATTTAATAGTGTGCTAGTTTTAGTTTTACTTCAATTTCACTTAGCGTTAAGTAACTACATCTTAACTTAAATTAAATAAAATAGCTTTCATTCTTAAATAGCAAAATTCAGGGTCTCTGGCCAAGCGTGTTAAAAACAAGACCTAACGTAAACAAGCATAAAACGAAAAATGAACAAATTGTATAGAAAAACAGTAAGTTTTGTATCACATAGGTCTTGAGTTATTTAATTTGGTGACTTTTTATTACTCGTTGTGTATAGTGTAATTGAAAACTTTTAGACTATAACTTAAGCAGCCTTCTGGAGAATTTTTAATGAATATCGATTTGTCCGGCGTTTAATATATTTTTACTATCTTAAAGGCACGATATACGCGGTCTTTATAACAATGTGATTAAAAAAATATAGTCTACTGTAACAAAACATATGCGTATTACAATATAGCTGTATATTGTAAATTATTATATATATATATATATATATATATATATATATATATATTGTAACATTACATTTGGAACAACATAATATCTTACCTGATTTAATGAAGACTTTGATTAAGGAGCTAACAAGAAGAACAATATCTTCAAAGATGATAGTGAAGAAGAACGACTAACAATTTTAGACTGACTAGTAAGACAACTGACCGTACCCAAATTAATGATTTAGGCTAAGTGATGCAGATATCTTCAAACCCCAACTATGACATGAATTTTCAGTATTGACCAAACAAAGAATTGTAAAGACAAACAGCTTATGAACCAGGACTATAAAGAAACAAATGCTTTCAATTAATGTATCATTATATCCAGATAATCAAAATACAAAGTGAGGGATAATAGGCCCAAACATGTAATAGTATGTAAGAGAAATATTAGTAAATAATTAAGTTAATTGATGTAATGAAAATATAGATACACATGATTATAGATACATGAAACATACAAATAATTGTCACATATAGAGTTCATAGGGTTGTCCAGTAAACAATAAATTATAACATGGTCACAATAACATTTATAACAAGAGTAAAACCCAGATAAACAGTAAATGTAACAAGATTATTAGAACTGTGTGGTGAGGTAGAGCTACAGTGTTCTCTTTATTGTAATTTTTGTAAGTCAAACATCAGTAAGTATACGGATGTTGAAACCCATATAAATAGTAAATATGACATAGACAGTGTCAGAATAATGAGTAAATTAGCTGACAAGGGACTAACCAATTAATATAGAATTTGTTTTGTAAAATGTGCATGTTTTATGTTTTAGGCACAGTGTTATACCATAGTATTTGTGTTGTGTTTTTTAGTATGTAACAGATGATACAGTTAGTTTAAAGGAATGTCAATTTAATGATATTAATTCAATTTTTTTTATGTTGTGTTAACAAATATAACGATAGAGCTGATGTTAAACCATGGTAAATTAATTGACCAAGCAGAATGGACTATATAAAGATGTTTTGTTAAGTGTCAAACACTTATACAGTCTGAGTAGAAAACAATTATTTATGCAAGGATTTGGTATAATCATAGCCATGTGGACATGAATTTAACTATTAGAGTAATATATCTGTTGTGTTGTTAAAATAACGTTATATGTTAAACCAATTTGATGAATGTTAGAAGTTAATTTAATTGTTAGAGATGTTAAAACGGTGATGAAAATAATACTATTACATAGGCCAGGTGAAACCAACTTTAGTAAATTTTGAACAATTATATTAGAAATTTTGTAAAGCGAATGTGAGAGGGTAGATGTATTTATAGATAAAAATGTATACAAAGAATATAGGAACAAAATAACATATCAAGTTATTTAAGGAAATTCCAAATAACAAAATTGTAACATCCATAGTTCTTAAGCAAAAATAGGCATGTTTGGTGTCTAAATATAACAAATGTGAAGATCAAAATAATGCTGATAATGGTTTTAAATTCCCATTAAGTATAGAAAAGTTACGTTAATTTAAAGATTTTGAACAAATTTTAGACTTTGAAATAACGAAAGTATGTGACAATGTAGATCCGAATTAACCAACCAGATTCCAAGTTTACCCTTAGCAACCAGAAATTTCGGATAAATAAAATGAGACTTCTTTGACAACGATCTTAGCAGATAGACGCGTTCTTAAATCGTCTTACATTATATGTTATAAAGTGTGAAAAAACTATACAACTAGATAAATACAGTTAGAGGTACACTACACGAACTTTTTGCAACAACAGAAGACTACCCATTAGATGGATTAGAAGAAATAACAACCAGGAAGAAGATTTGAAGTGGACGAGGGACGAGAAGAAGATCTGCCGTGTACGTGGGCCCTATCTTCAACCAAGAAGAGTACAAGAAGAGGATTTGGTGATTCTGACATCTCATTATATCGTACTATAACACACACATTTGTATACACTACTGTTAAGCAATAATCAACTAAACTACAGACACCATATAACACAAACACTAAAAACAATCACTAATAACACCATATAAGTCTAACACCTTTTTAACCACAACGAGAACTTTTAATTTGCATAATAACTACCAAAGCCTGAACTGAACATAACCTTTTTAAAACTGGCAACCACTATACAATTTCTGTGTGCACGTATCACTCTAATGTTGTAATATCCTGTAATTGTAAACTTGTATTTTGATTAATAGTGTAATATTTTGTTTAATTTATAATCCCCGAACCATATACGCCCTGAGATAATTAATATTTTATTTAAAAACGTTAACAAAAAGCATTGTTTTGGTCTGGAAGGAATAATAAACGTTTGGCTACTGCTGCCAACTGGTAAAGGAAGAATTATAGTTTGCGCTACAATTGCGATTATTCTGTTTAAATTTACTAAAACAATCAACCAGTGTTTTTTCCGAATAAAGGATTCCACAAGGATATATGTTTGATAGTATTTGTGTGTCGTTATTATTGCTGTAACATTTAGTAAATAGAATTCACAGATTGCAACGGACCAGATAGTTGGCATCGTTGAGTGACGTCACGGAAAAGAGGCAGCATAGTGGGAGAAGCGGCAATTTACAAAATTATTCGCCGTTCAACATAACACATTCATTATTACACATCGACGACTCCAGTGCGAGTTTGTCGCTACATTATTTATATATATTACAAGTTCACACTTCCTACGGGTGGTGTAATCCAAGTGCACACGACATATATACAAGTAACTGATTTATAATAACATTATACGTAACGAAATATTCTCTGGTTACGAATAGACGAACATGAGGTGAGGCTTTAACACGCCAATCATCGATATTTTATCGTTACAAATTGGCGCACCAACGTGTGAGGCGTGTAATTTAATATAAATTAAATTATTATTAATAGACAAATAAACCAAAATAAACAAGATGAGGAAGCGAGAGGTATCGCGAAAACGAGCGGCCGAAACCGAGAAGGTAGACGAGTTAAATATGGAAGATAAAGAAGCGACACCGGTCGAAGAAGTAGAAGTAATAATAAGAGAGGACCAAGGAGATAAGCAAGAACCGGACAAAATCACAGAGAGCGTTGACCTGAAGAGCATTATGGAATATTTAAAAGAGTTAAAAAAGGACAATAAACAGTCCATAGAGGAATTAAAACAGGACAATAAACAGTCCATAGAGAACAATAATAAGAACTTAGAGAAATTGAAGGAAGAATTAAATGAGAACAGTAATAAGAACTTAGAAAACAGTAATAAGAACTTAGTAATGTTGAAGGAAGACTTGAGTAAGAAGATGGAGGAAATAAAGAGTGATAATAAACAAACAAAGGAGGAATTGAGCCGAGAATTGAAAGAGAATAGCAGTAAAATGGAAGAGAAAATAGACGAAAATAATAGAGCATTGAGGGAAGAATTGAAGGGAAATTATCAAGAGACCATGAAAAAATTAGATGAACACAGAGAGTCATTAAAGGAAGAGTGGAATAACAAGATAGAAATTAATAACCGGCAATTACAGGAAGAATGGGACAAGAAGCTGGAAGAACCGGTGACTGAAATTAAAAGGGTGGAATCCGAGACCAAGGAAAAGTGCGAGCGGATAAACCAAGAGATACTGAGCGTCCGGGAAGAAACGAATGGCGAGTTGAAAATATCAGAACCAACCAAGCAGTGATGGGAGAGAGGTTAGAAGATATGAGTACTAGTCTCAATCGAGTACAAGACCAAACAACTGCTCATAGAGATGAAATCAATTCCTTAAAAAACAGACAGTGTACCGGTGCCCATACAACATGCGAGGAAAATCGAGAGGTGATCGATTTTCAAAACTATAGAAGAAACCCCATGCTATTTTTAGAACGAGTCGAAGAGAAGATAGCCAAAACCGGGGAAGACAGATGGTTTGTGATAAGGAGCATGTTGGACGAGATGTTCCGAAGGGTATATGACAACTGGTGGACGGCGATGCGGCCGAGTATACAGAACTTCCAGGAATTTAAAAAACAGTTCAAATCTAAATATTGGTCCGATGCCACACAACACATGATAAGGAGTGACATAGGATTGGGCAGATATGACCTGCACGGCAAGCAAACTCCAACCGCATATTTTCTTGGCAAAATAAATATAGCCAGACATTTAGAGCCCGCAATTCCTACAGAGTGTTTAGTGCGGCTATTAGCATACCACTATGGTGGCGAAATTCCAAGAGGCCGAATAAATGGACGCATACAAACCATCGAGGAGATGTCAACATTATTGGCAGAGATGGAACAGGAGAAGAACTTCCTCCAGTATAGACGAAGGAACGATGAGATAAATAGAAATAATGGTCGCCGCGACGCCCCATATGAAAATAATGGACAACGACCAAACAATAGCTATAACTACAACGGTAACCAATATCAGCGCGGTTACCAAAACCAGAATAACACCAATAACTATCCACGAAATAACGCAAATAATAACAACAATAACAACAACCACTACTACCGTAGCCCTCCTACAAATAATAACAACAATGGATACCAGCGTGCCAATGACAGGGACCACCAGTACCAGAACAACCGGGGTTATAACAACAACTATGATAACCGATACAGGCATAACAATAACGGCAATAATAACAGTCAAAATCAAACATATAGAAGACAAGTAAGTTATGTAAGCATTGACGATAGGGATGTGGGAAGACGTTGGTACCAGGGACGAGCAAACTATAATGGAAACCGTGGAAGGAGTTTTCAGGAGGAGAGTAACCAACACTACCGCGATGAACATCGGCGAAGTAGAAGCTGCGACGACAACAGAAATAACCGAAACTCAGTGACGTTCAATAATAACGCCATCGAGGCACAAGAGTCGCTGAGCAGAGACAGACCCAATCAATCAGACAACAGGACTGAGGAGATCAGCCCTGATTTAAACGAACTGCGGCAGTGAAAATCCACCAGGTCCCATCACTGAACCGGCAATTTGGGTACTTACTAGGACGAGACAAAACGACTGACGATACGTTGACAATAGTGCAAAATCATTTCTTAAAAAATGTTAGAGAAGAACTACTGAACGAAGACCCGATAACGCAGAATAATTCAAATAATGAGATTGTTTATATCATCGCCCAAGTGAATGGAATAGAGACAAGATGTATGATAGATACGGGCGCAAACGTGTCGTTGATCGACAACAATGAATACACCAAAATTCTAAACAAATAGTAAGAACAACTTACAAATAATTATTTATGAGAATTAATTTGGAATTGAAGAATTTGTTATTATAAAACCACAAAATTCTAAACAAATAGTAAGAACAACTTACAACTAATTATTTATGAGAATTAATTTGGAATTGAAGAATTTATGATTATAGTACCACAAAAATTCTAAAGAAATAGTAAGATCAACTTACAACTAATTATTTATGAGAATTAACACGGAATTGAAGAATTTGTTATTACAATACCACGATATGGAAAAACGTAGTAAGCTCATCTTACCAACTTTGATAATCCTCAATGAAGCCCAATAAACAAAGTTGAATATTTCAGAATTTAGATAAATAGTAAGGACAACTTACAGTACAGTTTAATAATGTAATTATGAACCAAGCAGATAAACAACTGGGAATAAATTTCCAAATTCTAAACAAAATAAGCACCTCTTATTAAACACAGTTGTGAACTTATTATTGGAATATAAAAGAAAGATGCAACATCCATAAATTAGAAGAAACCATAGTGCTATAAAATGAATAAGAAAGCACAAATGTAAACAATCGACGATGAAAATGAGACAAGACTAGAAACGGATTTATTGCAAATAACCTATCATGATTGTGAGAGAATCAACAACAACTGAAGATGCAAATACTTGTTATGTTTTAATTTAAATGAAGATAGTGAATGAAAAATGAAGATTAAGGAGTACTGATAAAGAAGGAAGGAAGATAGTACCAATTGAAAATAAAAAATGTTATTAATATCGCCACAAGAAAATAAACATCTGAAAGAATCAATGGAAAGAAATATTTAGATCTGAGAAGTTAGACTGAGTGAACAATCCCAAGAATATATTATATTATTTTATTTATTTTAGTCGTGAATAGACTAGTGATTATTAAATGTGATTGACTGACGAGATATCTCCAGCAATCGATATTATTTATGTATTATGTATTGTAAGGACAGCGGGGTATTAGGTCAAGAGAGCCCCCCGACTGATTCCAGAATATATGGTGATTAATTTGTTAGGGAAGTAACATGTTCCAGGGATAGAACAATTATAATTAAAGACAAGTATACCAGATCATAATAAGAATAACAAATGACAATGTGAAAGTTAAGATAATTGATAATTTCAACAAAAAACAATATTTTATTAAAATTATCAAATTTGGTGGCAGGGTAATATGTAACATTACATTTGGAACAACATAATATCTTACCTGATTTAATGAAGACTTTGATTAAAGAGCTAACAAGAAGAACAATATCTTCAAAGATGATAGTGAAGAAGAACGACTAACAATTTTAGACTGACTAGTAAGACAACTGACCGTACCCAAATTAATGATTTAGGCTAAGTGATGCAGATATCTTCAAACCCCAACTATGACATGAATTTTCAGTATTGACCAAACAAAGAATTGTAAAGACAAACAGCTTATGAACCAGGACTATAAAGAAACAAATGCTTTCAATTAATGTATCATTATATCCAGATAATCAAAATACAAAGTGAGGGATAATAGGCCCAAACATGTAATAGTATGTAAGAGAAATATTAGTAAATAATTAAGTTAATTGATGTAATGAAAATATAGATACACATGATTATAGATACATGAAACATACAAATAATTGTCACATATAGAGTTCATAGGGTTGTCCAGTAAACAATAAATTATAACATGGTCACAATAACATTTATAACAAGAGTAAAACCCAGATAAACAGTAAATGTAACAAGATTATTAGAACTGTGTGGTGAGGTAGAGCTACAGTGTTCTCTTTATTGTAATTTTTGTAAGTCAAACATCAGTAAGTATACGGATGTTGAAACCCATATAAATAGTAAATATGACATAGACAGTGTCAGAATAATGAGTAAATTAGCTGACAAGGGACTAACCAATTAATATAGAATTTGTTTTGTAAAATGTGCATGTTTTATGTTTTAGGCACAGTGTTATACCATAGTATTTGTGTTGTGTTTTTTAGTATGTAACAGATGATACAGTTAGTTTAAAGGAATGTCAATTTAATGATATTAATTCAATTTTTTTTATGTTGTGTTAACAAATATAACGATAGAGCTGATGTTAAACCATGGTAAATTAATTGACCAAGCAGAATGGACTATATAAAGATGTTTTGTTAAGTGTCAAACACTTATACAGTCTGAGTAGAAAACAATTATTTATGCAAGGATTTGGTATAATCATAGCCATGTGGACATGAATTTAACTATTAGAGTAATATATCTGTTGTGTTGTTAAAATAACGTTATATGTTAAACCAATTTGATGAATGTTAGAAGTTAATTTAATTGTTAGAGATGTTAAAACGGTGATGAAAATAATACTATTACATAGGCCAGGTGAAACCAACTTTAGTAAATTTTGAACAATTATATTAGAAATTTTGTAAAGCGAATGTGAGAGGGTAGATGTATTTATAGATAAAAATGTATACAAAGAATATAGGAACAAAATAACACATATCAAGTTATTTAAGGAAATTCCAAATAACAAAATTGTAACATCCATAGTTCTTAAGCAAAAATAGGCATGTTTGGTGTCTAAATATAACAAATGTGAAGATCAAAATAATGCTGATAATGGTTTTAAATTCCCATTAAGTATAGAAAAGTTACGTTAATTTAAAGATTTTGAACAAATTTTAGACTTTGAAATAACGAAAGTATGTGACAATGTAGATCCGAATTAACCAACCAGATTCCAAGTTTACCCTTAGCAACCAGAAATTTCGGATAAATAAAATGAGACTTCTTTGACAACGATCTTAGCAGATAGACGCGTTCTTAAATCGTCTTACATTATATGTTATAAAGTGTGAAAAAACTATACAACTAGATAAATACAGTTAGAGGTACACTACACGAACTTTTTGCAACAACAGAAGACTACCCATTAGATGGATTAGAAGAAATAACAACCAGGAAGAAGATTTGAAGTGGACGAGGGACGAGAAGAAGATCTGCCGTGTACGTGGGCCCTATCTTCAACCAAGAAGAGTACAAGAAGAGGATTTGGTGATTCTGACATCTCATTATATCGTACTATAACACACACATTTGTATACACTACTGTTAAGCAATAATCAACTAAACTACAGACACCATATAACACAAACACTAAAAACAATCACTAATAACACCATATAAGTCTAACACCTTTTTAACCACAACGAGAACTTTTAATTTGCATAATAACTACCAAAGCCTGAACTGAACATAACCTTTTTAAAACTGGCAACCACTATACAATTTCTGTGTGCACGTATCACTCTAATGTTGTAATATCCTGTAATTGTAAACTTGTATTTTGATTAATAGTGTAATATTTTGTTTAATTTATAATCCCCGAACCATATACGCCCTGAGATAATTAATATTTTATTTAAAAACGTTAACAAAAAGCATTGTTTTGGTCTGGAAGGAATAATAAACGTTTGGCTACTGCTGCCAACTGGTAAAGGAAGAATTATAGTTTGCGCTACAATTGCGATTATTCTGTTTAAATTTACTAAAACAATCAACCAGTGTTTTTTCCGAATAAAGGATTCCACAAGGATATATGTTTGATAGTATTTGTGTGTCGTTATTATTGCTGTAACATTTAGTAAATAGAATTCACAGATTGCAACGGACCAGATAGTTGGCATCGTTGAGTGACGTCACGGAAAAGAGGCAGCATAGTGGGAGAAGCGGCAATTTACAAAATTATTCGCCGTTCAACATAACACATTCATTATTACACATCGACGACTCCAGTGCGAGTTTGTCGCTACATTATTTATATATATTACAAGTTCACACTTCCTACGGGTGGTGTAATCCAAGTGCACACGACATATATACAAGTAACTGATTTATAATAACATTATACGTAACGAAATATTCTCTGGTTACGAATAGACGAACCTGAGGTGAGGCTTTAACACGCCAATCATCGATATTTTATCGTTACAATATATATATATATATATATATATATATATATATATATATTGTAACATTACATATCATCACCATACTTCTGAACCAAATTTTCAAACTAACATAACAATTAAATGAAACAAAACCTACCAAGGATTAAGAATTGTGTACCAAGTATTAAAATCAGTTGAAGAATTAATAACTAAAGAACGAATTTACAAATAATGAATAAAAGTAGTAATGAGAACTAATCAAAGAAGAAAATATATTAAATGTGATTAACCCAATGACCCAATAGATTAGGTAAGTGAGTAAACAAAAATCGTAGATAATAAAAATGAAAGGAAGTGAATGACATTATGATCGAACTCAAATAAAAAGGATAAACAAAGGAAGAGACAAGACATCTCCCACAATCTACAACAAAAGAGGTACGACAATGAGATAAATAAAATAAAATAAGCGAATTACAGAGTGAAGGACTATTAATGACATCAAACCACTGACAGACTATTTTAGGTGACTTAACTGTACCATAACTCTAATTTAAAATAATGGTAATCAATAATGATCAGAAGAGTGAGATTAAACCTAGTTAATCATGATTTAATAATGTATAAAAGATAACAACAAGATTGTATCTTATCTACTACTTATGTAAGTGATAGATACACAGGGATATCAGAAAAACTGACAATCACCAATAATGTTGTAAATATAATATAAAAGATACTGGAAAATGAGTACCAAACAATAAATAGTAATTAATAGTACATAGTAGTACTAGTACATTTAAATAATTGAGTAAAATGTATAGAAACCAACCACCAAAATGAACCCATTGTTGTAAACCAGATTAGGGACACACATAACCTAGCTCAACAAGCATTTTGCACTTAGAATGACAAGAATTAATAATAAAAAGGTTATCAAACCATATTCTATTATACTGTACTTAAACTAGATGTTATAAGGATCATATCAGTAACAAGATTAGTTACCAAAAAGGAAGATTTATATTGTGATTAGTGTAAATTAACATACTGAAATGGACAGCATAGAATTTACCTAATAACCAATCTAAAAAACCTTTAGAAATACTAATAAAAGAGAAAGATGTTGATATCAGTATAATCAGTGATGTGTAATACAACTAACATGATGTAAACCAATAATCATTATCATGAAATTGAGTCATAATAATGTAAATTAAATATACTTGTCAGGTAGCACTAGATGCAAGAACTATTGATGAATTAACTGCAAATGGGAATATCCTGGTGCAAACATAAAATTAATCATTATTGCAAAAATGAACGATTATTAATCTAATTATTATTCAACCTAATTTCATGAGTATTATCGAAGAATAAACCATATTTTTACCAGATAAAAGAGTTAACCAAATTATTTCATTAGACTAGACGATTACAGATTAGGTGAACCACTCCCAACAGTTGGCACCACTCGCAGCGGCAATTGAGATAATTTAAATAATTTTAAGTTGTCATCTCAACTCTGCCTTGTTAACAGAACGGTTAACAAACGAGACCTTCACTAAAAGTAAGTGCTGAACTAATAAATAAATCTAATTTCAGTGAGAAGTCAACTTATAAACTGTTAACCTAAAATTACGACGTCTGATAAAATCAACAGGTGCCAATGGCAGAGTCAACTTAGCCAATTCGTCTCAACAACTAAAGAACATCGAATTAAAAACCACCGATGAATTAAAACCACGATTACACCGTTTCAAGATAACAAATAATAATAATAATTTGAAGTTTAAATTTTAATTCAAACAATCATAAAGTAAGTCGTGGGGAATAACGGTTAGTCACAATATATATGTATATAATACCATGCTACACCATACGCAAAACGTAGAAAACACTATTACAATATGGTACAAGATTTTATAGTATTTTACAATGATCTTCCTCGAGGAAATTACATTACGTTTGATTTAGCACTATTTTACAGGTGGTTGTTGATTATATCGTCATTTTACCTTTAACTGTATATCTTGCAAAGATAATTTATCATTGTTATTAGTGTTTATTTTTTTATAGTCTTTCTCACTAAAGGGATAATAATATTATGTAAGGTTTACTTCTTTCATTTCTTGAATGGGAAATGTTCGGCTCTCATGTTCGTACTGTCGAAGGGGAGTGTATAAGGAATAAGCAGTAGTTACTTGTGTTAATACCGTTTTAAGATACTGGATTCCGCACTTAATTTAAGAATAATTGTAAAATTGTTAAAGTAATTTAGTAAGTGCTTTACAAAACATCTTATCAGACACGGTGGTTTGAAACGAAGACTGTTTTATACAGCAGACGCCTAATGTCGAGAAGTCCAATTATTATCCACATTGCTCAAATAGGACATTGAAAAAATTCAGTATATTAGAAAAAAGTCTAAAATATTCAAGTAATATTGGTTTGTGGTTGAAAATAAACTTTGGATCAATTTCCAGTTACATTTTAATTATTGTACTAGCGTAATAAACTGTTTTATTATTTAAAAATGTATAATTTTTAAGTTTTATAATTCCTGTAGGTTTTATAGGCAATTTTAATTTATTTTAATCAATTTAAGTAAGCAATTTTTAAAATTAAAAATAATTACTCTTTCCTTTCTATGTTTCTTTGTGTTTTGTACATATTATATAGTGATTCAGTTTGGCATTTAATACATAGTTTTTGACTTTATTAAGAGCATTGTAAATTTTAAATGTTTTGAATTTTTGAATATAGTGTGATACACATTAAACAAAGAATGATATTAAAAACGAAACGTATAAGATATTAGAGTTTTCTGATTATCTAAATTCCCCCCTCACACACACACACACACGAGTTGTGTATGTTGGGTTTAGATAAGATCGGTATGTACCTGCATCGATCATATACATAGACATAACTAGGTATAACGTGTAGGCCTACATATAAACGTAATTGACATGTAAACTGATTTTATGGATTAAAATAATAGCAGATCATAAATACAAACAAGCTATTACATGCTAACTTGTTGGTCACTAAATTATCAATAATAAATCTCTCATAAAATGTTGATTGTCATTATGTGCCTGATGTTGAAGCGCAGAATAAGTATGCAGAGATAGTAATGGAAGTAATTTTTAATATTTCATTTACACAGACTAAAGCTGGTGGATTAGACACAGAAACCCATGTTTCTACAAAACGACACATATAATTGTGGTTCGACCATATCGAACTGGTTATTCCATATAATTACTTAAATTTAATCGCGTAAATTATCACCATTATTTTATGTTACTTTACAAATAAGAAGTCGCTGTTTAAATGTATAATCTCATCTATATAAAAAAACTTAGTTATTTTAAAATCGTCTGTGATCCACGTGTTAATCGGGATAACATGAATACTTCACCTTGTATAAAAGAGAGTAGTAATTTTTGCAAACCTATGTTTTGTGTAATAAAAGTAAAATTAGGATTGAAGATTTGGTTGTTTACAATACATAGTTTACATACACTGAATAGTTTATTGTTTACCATAAATGCTTACTTAATCTAATTTAAGTTTACTTACATTGAAATTCTAAATTCCAAACTATGTTGTCTTAAATCTCTTAACATCATGTGGCTCTCCTCATATGAGCGTCCCGTATTTTAATATCACATAGGTATGATGAAACCAACAAAACAAGCATAAAAGTAACTTTCCATGACAACTCACTAATGTACGGACTTTAAACGTAACTGGAAACTGTTTATATTTCTACGCTGAGGAAAATTAATAGTACCGCATTGATGAATGCCTACGTGGCTCTTGGCGCGCCGGGGCGCGCGAGGTGTTTCAGTCGTTTGGAGATCATTCTATGCTGCAGAGTTGCACAACGTTCTGGATTGTTCTAGATGTCCGTGCTCTTTCCGAGATTACAAAAAACTACGGTAAGGTAGTCAGTCAATTCATAAGTCAACACTAAATTTTGGATGTGGACAATTTGGGTACTAAGTAAAAACAGAACACTAGATGTAGTCAATTCATAAGTCAACACTAAATTTTGGATGTGGACAATTTGGGTACTAAGTAAAAACAGAACACTAGATGTAGAGATATAGTACCTAAAAAAAGTATACACGACTTACAAGAAAAAGCAAAATAAAAATTATATAAGCTAGACGCAATCTGGAAATTCGGTCTACATTTTAATTTAACAAGGAAGACAATTGAGTGTTTGTGATACCTACAGACTGTGAAACAGAACTGAACAGGTAAAACAAATGTGGGAGCCAGAGTTAACAGAAGTAAGAAATAAATGGGAAATATCTAAACTCTCCTCTTATATATAAAAATGAATGTTTCTTTGTTTGTCCCGTATGCGTTCTTATACCATTCATCCGATTGCGATGAAACTTCAGTGAGTTGTTGTGCGCACGCCCGTGAAGGTTTCTGAATTAGTGGTGTTTTTTCGATGGGGTCCTTTGGGGGGTTGTTTGGGGTCTTCCACATCTCCTCCTAAACCACTGGACCGATTTCAACCAAACTTGGCACAAATATTTTACGCAACGGGAGAACCAACATAGGATAGGTGTTTTTTCGATACGATCCTCTGGGGGGTCCTTTGGGGTCTTAAAAAATTATTAGATCTGGTTACTATGGGATTATATATATATATATATTGTAACGAATAAATTATTTATAATAGGTTTCGTGGTTTGACTAATCTCCACGTTGTATTCGTCAATTTGTAACGTAAAAATATATTCGTTACGTAAAATGTTATTAGGAATAGGTTACTTGTATTTTATGTTGTGTGCACTTGAATTACATACACCGCCCGTAGGAAGTGTCAATTTGTAACAAATAAATAATGTAGCGACTAACTCGCACTGGAGTCGTCAATTTGTAATTATTAATAAGTTATGTTAAACGGCGAATGGTTTTGTAATTTGCCGCTTGCTCCCACTATGCCGCTCGTTTCCGTGACGTCACTCAACGTTGCCAACTATCGTGGTGTCCGCTGTAATCTGTGAACGTATTTCCTAAATGGAACGGCAATAATAACGACACAAATATAACATCAAACATATATCCTTATAGGAATCCTTTATTCAGAAAAGCACTGGTTAATTGTTTCTTAAATTTGATTATGACAATCACAATTGTGGCACAAATTATACGTCTTCTCTTTACCAGTTGGCAGTAGTAGCCAACATTCAGTATTTTTTCAGACCAAACTAATGCTTTCGTTAATGTTTCTATTAAAAATAAAGTATCTCAGGGCGTATATGGTTCGGGGATTACATTTAAACAAAATATTATTCTATAAATCAAAATACAAGTTTTACAATTAAAGGATATTACAAGGTTAGAGTGTAACGTGCACACAGGCAGTCGTATAGTGGTTACCAGTTCTGATAGGTTATGTCCAGTTTAGGCGTTTAATAATTATTATGTAAATCAAAGGTTCTTGTGGTGTTTGAAAAGGTGTCAATCTCAAATCGTGTTATTAGTGAGTGTTCTTAGTGTTGGTGTGATATGGTGTCTGTAGTTTTAGTTGATTAGTATTTAAAAAGTCGTGTATACAAATGTGGGTGTTGATGCACAATATAAAGAGATGTCAAAATCACCAAATCCTCTTCTTTGTATGGTTCTTGTCGAATACAGGGCCCACGTCCACTTCAGATCTTCTCCCTGGTTCTTGGGTCTTCTATTTCATATAATGGGTGTTCTTCTGTTGGTGTAAAAAGTTCGTGTTATGTACCTCTAACTGTATTAATATGTTTGTATCGTTTTTTCACTGTTTATTCTATATTATGTAGGACGTTTTACAAACGCGTCTATCCGCTAAGATCGTTGTCAAAGAAGTCCCATTTTATTTATCCGAAATTTCTGGTTGCTAAGGGTAAACTTGGAATCTGGTTGGTTAATTCGGATATACATTGTCATATACTTTCATTATTTCAAAATCTAAATTTGTTCAAAACCTTTAAATTAATATTCCTTTTCTGTACTGATTGGGAATTTAAAACCATTATCAGCATTATTTTGATCTTTACATTTGTGACATTTAGACACTAAACATGCCTACTTTTACTTAAGAATTACAGATGTTACAATTTTGTTATTTGAAATTTTCTTAAATAACTTGAGATGTATTATTTTGTTCTATATTCGTTGTGTACACTATTAACTATAAATATATTTATCCTTCCACATTTGTTTTACAAAATCCCTAACATTATTATCTAAAATTTACAAAAGTTGATTTCACCTGGCCTATGTACTGGTGTTATTTTCATCACCATGTTTAAAACCTTTAACAGTTAAATTATCTTTTAACAATCATAAAAACTGTTTAACACATAACATTATTTTAACAAAACAAAAGACATACTATTCTATTAGTTTAAATTCATGCCCACATGGCTATGATTTTACTGAACCTTTGCACAAATAAACTGTTTTTTTTTTTACTCAAACTGTACAATTGTTTGACACTTAGCCATAACATCTTTTTATAGTCTATTCTGCTTTGCCAATCAATTTATCACTGTTTAACACCAGTTCTATGGTTATATTTGTTAACATAAAAAAATGGAATTAATATCATTTAATTGATATTCTTTTACAACAACTGTTTCACCTGCTACATACAAAAAATAACACAAATACCATGATAATAAAACAACGTGCTAAAACATAATAACATGCACATTTTTATAAAATAAATTATGCATTAATTGATTAGTCTTTTTGTCAGTTAATTCATTAATTACTCTGACACTGTCTATGTTATGCTTCACATTACTTGTCACTATGTTTGTCGTTTACCCTATTCACTTAACACTTAATAGGTTGTATTTATAAACATACTTATTGGGTTTTATAGGGTTTTACCTTTTATTGTCATTAAAAGGACTTCACTCTTGTTATAAAAATGTTATTGTGAACAAGTTATTATTTGTTGTTTTCTGGACAATCTTATGAACACTATTTGTTACAATTAGTTGTATGGTTCATGTATCTATAATAAGGTGTGTTATATTTTCATTACATCAATTAAATTAATCATTTACTAATATTTCTTTTACATAGTATTACATGTTTGGGCCTATTATCCCTCAATTTGTATTTTGATTATCTTGATATTATGATACTTTGAATGAAACCATTTGTTTCTTTATAGTACTGGTTCATAAGCCGTCTGTCTTTATAATTCTTTATTTGGTCATTATTGAAAGTTCATGTCATAATTGGGGTTGAAGGTATTTTGCATCACTTAGCCTAAATCATTAATTTGGGTACGGTCAGTTGTATTACTAGTCAGTCTAAAATGGTTAGTCGTTCCTCTTCACTATCATCTTGGAAGATATTGTTCTTCTTGTTTAGCTTCTTATCCAAAGTCTTCATTAAATCAGGTACGATATTAAGTTGTTCCAAATGTAATGTTACATACTACCCTGCCACCAAATTTGATCATTTTAATAAAATATTGTTTTTGTTGAAATTATCAATTATCTTATCTTTCACATTATCATTTGTTATTCTTATTATGATCTGGTATACTTGTCTTTAAATATAAGTGTTCTATCCCTGGAACATGTTACTTCCCTAACAAATTAATCACCATATATTCTGGAATCAGTCGGGGGGCTCTTTTGACCTAATACCCCGCTGTCCTTATAATACATAATACATAATACATAAATAATATCGATTGCTGGAGCTATCTCGTCAGTCAATCACATTTAATAATCACTAGTCTATTTACGACTAAATCAAATAAAAATAATATAATATATTCTTGGGATTGTTCACTCAGTTTAACTTCTCAGATGTAAATATTTCTTTCCATTGATTCTTTCAGATGTTTATTTTCTTGTGGCGATATTAATAACATTTCTTATTTTCAATTGGTACTATCTTCTTTCCTTCTTTATCAGTACTCCTTAATCTTTTTTTTTCATTCACTATTTTCATTCAGTTATAACATAACAAGTATCTGTATCTTTAGTTGTTGTTAATTCTCTCACAATCATGATAGGTTATTTGTAGTAAATTCGTTTCTAGTCTTGTCTTATTTCCATCGTCGACTGTCTACATTTGTCCCTTCTTATTCGTTTTATAGCACTATAGTTTCTTCTGATTCATGGATGTTGCATCTTTCTTTTATATTCCAATAATAAGTTCATCACTATATTTAATAAGAGGTGCTTATTTTGTTTAGAATTTGGAAATTTATTCCCAGTTGTTTATCTGCTTGATTCATAATAACATTGTCAAACTGTACTGTAAGTTGTCCTTACTATTTATTTGAATTCTGAGATATTCAAATTTGTTTATTTGGCTTCATTTAAAATTATATTCTGGATTATCAAAGTTGGTAAGATGAGCTTATTATATTCTTTTGAATTTCGAGGTATTATAATAATAAATTCTTCAGTTCCATATTAATTCTCATAAATAATTAGTTGTAAGTTGTTCTTACTATTTCTTTAGAATTTTGTGGTTTTATAATAATAAATTCTTCAATTCCAAATTAATTCTCATAAATAATTAGTTGTAAGTTGATCTTACTATTTCTTTAGAATTTTATGGTATTCAACTTCGTTTATTAGGTTCATAATACATTTTTAAGGAAACTTGGTTGTATGTCCCCTTAATCTTTTTTGTTTCCACATCACTAATGACATAAGTATTATTGTTATTGTTTTTTATAACAACATATGGTCCATTATACAGTAATAATAGCTTTTTTGCTATTCCTTCCTTAGAACTTGGCAATTCGCGGTTTTTTAACAATACTTTGTCTCCAATCTTGTACTGGATCATTTTCTGCTGAATTATTTTGTATTTTTTCCTTCTTTTCTCCACTTGTTCATTCAGTTTGCTGTGGAATCTCACGTTGTCGAACTGGTAAGCTGGGTTGTTTGGGAAGTTGATTATTTCACTAATTTCTCGGGGTGGTAGTCTTTCATGCATTATGGTATATGGAGTATCTTGTATTACTTCATGGTAAGCTAAGTTGATAAAGCTCTCTGTTTGTGTAATGTAGTCACTCCACTTCTGGTGTTTATCAAAACAATATGTCCTGAGTATACGGCCGACCTCCCTCAGTACTCTTTCCGCCGGGTTGCTATTTGGGTGATAGACAGATGTTTTATATGTCTTGACACCTAGATCTAACAAAGTCTCCTTCCAAACCCTTCCTCGAAACTGAGTTCCGTGATCGGTAATAATTGACCTTGGAGCTCCTAACTCTGGTATGTATTGTTGTATCACTATTTGCAGAATCTTTTTTGTAGTTGCCCGATTAATGGGGTATAGTTTTGTAAATTTGGAGTAATGGTCGAACATGATTATAATAAACTTATACTGTTTTCTCCCTCCACTACGAGGTAATGGTCCACACACATCTAAAAATACTCTCTCTAATTTACCAGTTGATGTAATAGGTTGCATAATTCCTTCTGTTTTTTCGTTATTGCATTTTGCCAATTGACAGATGTGACACTGCCGAATACATTCTCTAACTCTTCTGTTGATATTCTTAATGTAAGTGTGTTCCTCAAGTGCCTTCATTACTTTTAATGCACCTATATGCCCATATCGACTATGGTAGTCCAGTATCAATTCTGTTTCTAACGCTTTAGGTATCACCACCTTCCATGATCCTTGGTTATTATTTGGTTTGTAAAATAATATGTCTTCATGTAGACAGTAACATGCAGTGATTTTTTCATCCTGTTGGATCAGTCTTTGTCTAAAATTGTTGATTTTTGTATCCTCTGTTTGTTGTTGTGCAATTGATTTCATGATGTTTTCCAAATCTGATTTGTTTTTTATTATAGTGTATACCTTGATGATTGTTTCTTTTTCCCCTTCAAAAGTTTGTTGTTCTATGTTAATCCGGGACAATATATCTGCAGCAATATTCTGTTTTCCTGGAGCATACTCCCAATTTATATGGTACTCCTGTAGTGCGAGTATCCACCTTGTCAATCTCCCATGGTTATTCTTGCAATTTTTTAGGAAAGATATTGACTTATGATCGCTCTTCACAGTTATCGGGTATCCAAGAATGCAGGTTCTGAATTTCCCACAAGCGAATACAACGCTTAATAACTCCTTTTCCGTTACACTATAATTGTGTTCACATCCATTAAGTATTCTGCTTGCAAAACTCACCACCTGATGTTCTCCCTCACTATCTTCTTGATATAATACAGATCCTAAACTTATATCACTGGCATCACAGTTCATAAAGAAAGGTTGGTTGAAATTAGGATGTTTTAATACAACTGAACTTAGGAAATTATGCTTGATCATTTGGAGTAAATTGTCTTGTTCCTGTCCCCAGGACCATTTGTTCTTAGAGGATAATTATGGAGAAAACTTTGCTGTCATTTCAGAATAATTTCTCTGAAACTTCCTATAATAATTGCAAAGTCCCAGAAATGATTGAAGTTGCTTTTTATTTTTAGGACTCGGGAACTTCTGGATTGCTTCAATTTTTTCATTGGATGGTGTTATTCCTTGTCTTGTTAAGTTAAAACCCAGGAATTGGACTTCACTGGCGATAAGCTTGGATTTTTGAAGTTTTAGGGTAACGTTATTGTCTGATAGTTTTTGTAATACTTGTCCTACTCTGTCACAATGGTCTTCCCAATTCACTGAAGTAATCAACAAGTCATCAACATAGACTGTGGTATATGGAATAGTGTCTGGACCCAACACCTGGTCCATACATCTTACGAATACAGCTACTGAGTTTACCAGTCCAAACGGTAGTCTCTTGAACTGGTAGTTCCTTCCTTCGAAAATAAAGGCGACGTACTTTCGACTATCTGGGTGTAACTCCACCTGCCAATACCCACAAACCGTATCCCAGGTGCTGATAAATTGTATGCCATTGAATTTTTTCAATATGTCCTCAATCTCTCCAGGAGATGTTCTGTCATTAACTATGATCTTATTAATCTCTCTAGTATCCAAACAGAGTCGTACTTCGCCATGTTTCTTGGGAACGGCTATTAACGGACTGGTATATGGGGAACAGCTATACTCAATAATATCTTCTGCTATCATTTTGTCTAGTTCAGTCCTCACTGCTTCTTTTAATGCATAAGCAACGGGATATGATTTTTTATTAAAATTTACAGGCTCCTTGAATTGTAGTCTAAATTGATAATCTTTTACTTTGCCAGGTATATCAGAGAAAACATAGCGGTATTTATTATATATTGATATTAACTTTTCTATTTGTTGTGTAGTTAAATTACATTCATTTTGTTCTGACCGAAATTGTCGGATCTCTTCTAATTTTTGCAACCATAAACTGTCTTCACTCCCAAAGTATTCCCTTCTTACATTCCATGACTCATCTTGATTATTATTGAATTTTCTTATACTATTGCATGAAGGTACATTTTTATTTTCTACTAATCTTGCTGTCCATTCTATATTATCCACTTTTAACGACACTATGGCCTGTCTCATGTCAATTATTGCTGAGTATTTTCTCAAAATATCACAGCCTATTAGTAGATTAAATGGTAGATTACTAGCTATTAGAAAAATCATAGGTATAGCTACATTTCTGCTGGTCACTGTTAATGATACCTGTTTTCTTATTGACTTGTTTTGCCTTCCAGTGGCTCCGATTAAAATTATATTTTGAATTGGTAAAGTTGGTAAGATGGCCTTACTATGTTTTTGAATTTTGATGTATTCATTGTTGTCGATTAACGACACGTTTGCGCCCGTATCTATCATGCATCTTGTCTCTAGTCCATTCACTTGGGCGATGATATAAACGATCCCATTATTCGAACTATTGTGCGTTATCGTGTCTTCGTTCAGTAGTTCTTCTCTCACATTTTTTAAGAAGTGATTGTGCACTATCGTCAATGTATCGTCAGTCATTTTGTCTCGTCCTAGTAAGTACCCAAATTGCCGGTTCAGTGATGGGACCTGATGGATTTTCACTGCCGCGGTCCGTTTAAATCAGGGCTGATCTCCTCAGTCCTGTTGTCTGATTGATTGGGTCTGTCTCTACTCTGTGACTCTTGTACCTCAATGGCGTTATTATCGAACGTCACTGAGTTTCGGTTATTCCTGTTGCCGTCGCAGCTCCTACTTCGCCGATGTTCATCACGGTAGTGCTGGTTACTCTCCTCCTGAAAACGTCTTCCACGGTTCCCATTATAATTTGCTCGTCCCTGGTACCAACGTCTTCCCACATCTCTATCGTCAATGCTTACATAATTCACTTGTCTTCGATATGTTTGATTTTGATTGATATTATTGCCGTTATTATTATGCCTGTATCGGTTATCGTAGTTGTTGTTATAACCTCGGTTGTTCTGGTACTGGTGGTCTCTGTCATTGGCACGCTGGTATCCATTATTGTTATTATTTGTCGGAGAGCTACGGTAATAGTGGTTGTTGTTATTGTTGTTATTATTCGCCGTATTATTTCGTGGATAGTTATTAGTGTTATTCTGGTTTTGGTAACCGCGTTGATAGTGGTTACCGTTGTTGTTGTAACTATTGTTCGGTCGTTGCCCGTTGTTTTCATATTGGGCGTCGCGGCGACCATTATTTCTATTTATTTCATCGTTCCTTCGTCTGTACTGGAGGAAGTTCTTCTCTTGTTCCATCTCCGCTAATAATGTTGACATCTCCTCGATAGTTTGTATGCGTCCGTTTATTCGGCCTCTTGTAATTTCTCCACCATAGTGGTAAGCTAATAGCCTCACTAAACATTCTGTAGGAATTGCAGGCTCTAAATGTCTGGCTATGTTTATTTTGCCAAGAAAATATGCGGTTGGAGTTTGCTTGCCGTGCAGGTCATATCGGCCCAATCCTATGTCACTTCTTATCATGTGTTGCGTGGCATCAGACCAATATTTAGATTTGAATTGTTTTTTAAATTCTTGGAAGTTTTGTATACTCGGCCGCATCGCCGTCCACCAATTGTCATAGACCTTTCGGAACATTTCGTCCAGCATGCTCCTGATCACAAACCATCTGTCTTCTCCGGTTTTGGCTATTTTCTCTTCTACTCGTTCTAAGAATAGCATGGGGTTTCTTCTATAATTTTGGAAGTCGATAACTTCTCGATTTTCCTCGCATGTTGTATGGGCACCGGTACATTGCCTGTTTTTTAGGGAATTAATTTCATCTCTATGGGCAGTTGTTTGATCTTGTACTCGATTGAGACTAGTACTCATACCTTCTAATCTTTCACCCATCACTGCTTGGTTGGTTCTTATATTTTCAACTCGTCCATTCGTTTCTTCCCGGACGCTCAGTATCTCTTGGTTCATCCGCTCACACTTTTCCTTGGTCTCGGATTCTACCCTTTTAATTTCAGTCACCGGTTCTTCCAGCTTCTTGTCCCATTCTTCCTGCAATTGCCGGTTATTAATTTCTATCTTGTTATTCCAATCTTCTTTTAATGACTCTTTGTGTTCATCCAATTTTTTCATGGTTTCCTGGTAATTTTCCTTCAATTCTTCCCTCAATGCTTTATTATTTGCGTCTATTTTCTCCTCCATTTTCTTGCTATTCTCCTTCAATTCTCCCATTTTTTCTTCAATTTTCTTATTAGTCTCTTCCAATTTTCGGCTCAATTCCTCCTTCGTCTGTTTATTATCTTCCTTCAATTTTTCTAAGTTCTTATTACTGTTTTCTAAGTTCTTCTTATTGTTCTCACTTAATTCTTCCTTCAATTTTTCTAAGTTCTTATTACTGTTCTCTATGGACTGTTTATTCTCCCGTTTTAATTCCTGCATTAATTCCATCATACGTTTGACCATTTCTTGCGTCTTCTCGTCTTCCGTTTGTGTGGTTTCTTCTGGTTGTTTCTCCGGATCCTTCCTTGTTGTAATTTCTATTTCCTCAACCGGTGTTGCTTCTTTGTCTTCCATGTTTACTTCGTCTACTTTCTCGGTTTCGGCCGCTCTTTTGCGTGATAATTCTCGCTTCCTCATTTTGTTTATTTTTGTTTGTTTGTCTATAAATTATAATTTACTTTATATTAAATTAAACGCCTCACACGTTGGTTCGCCAATTTGTAACGAATAAATTATTTATAATAGGTTTCGTGGTTTGACTAATCTCCACGTTGTATTCGTCAATTTGTAACGTAAAAATATATTCGTTACGTAAAATGTTATTAGGAATAGGTTACTTGTATTTTATGTTGTGTGCACTTGAATTACATACACCGCCCGTAGGAAGTGTCAATTTGTAACAAATAAATAATGTAGCGACTAACTCGCACTGGAGTCGTCAATTTGTAATTATTAATAAGTTATGTTAAACGGCGAATGGTTTTGTAATTTGCCGCTTGCTCCCACTATGCCGCTCGTTTCCGTGACGTCACTCAACGTTGCCAACTATCGTGGTGTCCGCTGTAATCTGTGAACGTATTTCCTAAATGGAACGGCAATAATAACGACACAAATATAACATCAAACATATATCCTTATAGGAATCCTTTATTCAGAAAAGCACTGGTTAATTGTTTCTTAAATTTGATTATGACAATCACAATTGTGGCACAAATTATACGTCTTCTCTTTACCAGTTGGCAGTAGTAGCCAACATTCAGTATTTTTTCAGACCAAACTAATGCTTTCGTTAATGTTTCTATTAAAAATAAAGTATCTCAGGGCGTATATGGTTCGGGGATTACATTTAAACAAAATATTATTCTATAAATCAAAATACAAGTTTTACAATTAAAGGATATTACAAGGTTAGAGTGTAACGTGCACACAGGCAGTCGTATAGTGGTTACCAGTTCTGATAGGTTATGTCCAGTTTAGGCGTTTAATAATTATTATGTAAATCAAAGGTTCTTGTGGTGTTTGAAAAGGTGTCAATCTCAAATCGTGTTATTAGTGAGTGTTCTTAGTGTTGGTGTGATATGGTGTCTGTAGTTTTAGTTGATTAGTATTTAAAAAGTCGTGTATACAAATGTGGGTGTTGATGCACAATATAAAGAGATGTCAAAATCACCAAATCCTCTTCTTTGTATGGTTCTTGTCGAATACAGGGCCCACGTCCACTTCAGATCTTCTCCCTGGTTCTTGGGTCTTCTATTTCATATAATGGGTGTTCTTCTGTTGGTGTAAAAAGTTCGTGTTATGTACCTCTAACTGTATTAATATGTTTGTATCGTTTTTTCACTGTTTATTCTATATTATGTAGGACGTTTTACAAACGCGTCTATCCGCTAAGATCGTTGTCAAAGAAGTCCCATTTTATTTATCCGAAATTTCTGGTTGCTAAGGGTAAACTTGGAATCTGGTTGGTTAATTCGGATATACATTGTCATATACTTTCATTATTTCAAAATCTAAATTTGTTCAAAACCTTTAAATTAATATTCCTTTTCTGTACTGATTGGGAATTTAAAACCATTATCAGCATTATTTTGATCTTTACATTTGTGACATTTAGACACTAAACATGCCTACTTTTACTTAAGAATTACAGATGTTACAATTTTGTTATTTGAAATTTTCTTAAATAACTTGAGATGTATTATTTTGTTCTATATTCGTTGTGTACACTATTAACTATAAATATATTTATCCTTCCACATTTGTTTTACAAAATCCCTAACATTATTATCTAAAATTTACAAAAGTTGATTTCACCTGGCCTATGTACTGGTGTTATTTTCATCACCATGTTTAAAACCTTTAACAGTTAAATTATCTTTTAACAATCATAAAAACTGTTTAACACATAACATTATTTTAACAAAACAAAAGACATACTATTCTATTAGTTTAAATTCATGCCCACATGGCTATGATTTTACTGAACCTTTGCACAAATAAACTGTTTTTTTTTACTCAAACTGTACAATTGTTTGACACTTAGCCATAACATCTTTTTATAGTCTATTCTGCTTTGCCAATCAATTTATCACTGTTTAACACCAGTTCTATGGTTATATTTGTTAACATAAAAAAATGGAATTAATATCATTTAATTGATATTCTTTTACAACAACTGTTTCACCTGCTACATACAAAAAATAACACAAATACCATGATAATAAAACAACGTGCTAAAACGTAATAACATGCACATTTTTATAAAAGAAATTATGCATTAATTGATTAGTCTTTTGTCAGTTAATTCATTAATTACTCTGACACTGTCTATGTTATGCTTCACATTACTTGTCACTATGTTTGTCGTTTACCCTATTCACTTAACACTTAATAGGTGGTATTTATAAACATACTTATTGGGTTTTATAGGGTTTTACATTTTATTGTCATTAAAAGGACTTCACTCTTGTTATAAAAATGTTATTGTGAACAAGTTATTATTTGTTGTTTTCTGGACAATCTTATGAACACTATTTGTTACAATTAGTTGTATGGTTCATGTATCTATAATAAGGTGTGTTATATTTTCATTACATCAATTAAATTAATCATTTACTAATATTTCTTTTACATAGTATTACATGTTTGGGCCTATTATCCCTCAATTTGTATTTTGATTATCTTGATATTATGATACTTTGAATGAAACCATTTGTTTCTTTATAGTACTGGTTCATAAGCCGTCTGTCTTTATAATTCTTTATTTGGTCATTATTGAAAGTTCATGTCATAATTGGGGTTGAAGGTATTTTGCATCACTTAGCCTAAATCATTAATTTGGGTACGGTCAGTTGTATTACTAGTCAGTCTAAAATGGTTAGTCGTTCCTGTTCACTATCATCTTGGAAGATATTGTTCATCTTGTTTAGCTTCTTATCCAAAGTCTTCATTAAATCAGGTACGATATTAAGTTGTTCCAAATGTAATGTTACAATATATATATATATGTGTGTGTGTGTGTGTGTGTGTGTGTGTGTGCTGAACATTTTTAAAGTAATTAAATACCCTCGTTTCAGTTCATACTTCACTACCGTTTTGTTCAAATAATGGGTCATTCAATTCTTTATTGATTTTGGGTTAAATATCTTATAAAAACTTCTTGTAATTATTTAGTTTTAGTTCATCTTAGCTGATAGTGATTTACTTTTACGTAACAAAAATTTAAAAATACATGCCCACTGTTGTATTTTTATATGATAATGTTTCTTATACTCAATGGAAAATGTTTTTGTATGCATTGAATTATTCAATATTTTAGTATCATATTTCTCCTCCAAACATTTTATTTATATATTATTTTCTGATAATTTGTAATTACTCAGTAATTTCATTATTCACGCTGATTATAATGACCTGTTTAACCAAACCAAATGCTGTTTAATATCTTTCACGCCTACTCAATGGTATTAAGTACATGGTATTAATACCATGGCCGATACTTTTTCAAAGTTATCACTTTACAATAAAAACTTCACATCACATATTTTTTATTTAACATTCATTAAATATGTTCACAAATTAATACTGATTTAGTTATATGTTCCACTACTATTTTTCTAATGCAATGCTTATTTAGTTTAATTTTAAATAATTTAGGTATATTCTGTTATACGTTTGTGTCACAGTATTCTTTTATATACACAGTATGACGTGCTACCGTTTATGTTCTAGTTGATTTCATCAGCAGTACACTACTTAAAGCATATTGTTGTAATGGTTAGAAAAAAATAATGAAATTAAAATTTATCATTAAATTTTGATAAATTTGATAATAAAATTATCACAGATTATCAAAATTATGATGTTCAATATAATCAGCGTGTCAACTAGATGCCTACTCTAAATGTAATTTATGAAACTAGATGCCGACAGGAAAGGACGATTGAGAAGAAACAAGATCCATCTACTGAAACAAGATTCTCGCATGGAGTTAAAATAACTGTTTTTGACGAAAAGGATCGCGGCTCGATAGTCCGGGAGTTTTATCAACAGACGCTAGAATAGGTTCGGTTGTTTACAGTTAGGCCCATTACGATCTCGACTTACCACGGAGTGTTCACAGTAAAAATAATCAATTTCAAAATGAGAATGTTAAGTTTGGCTAATTCCAATACAGCATTAACAATATAAGCAGTACTTTAATAAGAGAAACTTTATCTGGGGTAATCTGTTGTGCGGTATTTAAATATAATGCAGCCAAGCAGAGAGAGGAACCAATTAAGTTTGACTGTCCGTTCTCTGCCGAAACCACAATTTTAAACTTTGGTAATGTGCATTACAGTCTGATGAAAAATCGGAATAAAAATTAATTCTTTTCAGTACCATAAAAATTATTAACACGATTTAAATACAATGAAAAGATTAAAACTGTCTTTAAAGCCATATACTCAAATTTTAATTATCGCCAATACAATAAATTTTTCCTTAAAGCGTTATACCTTTTTTCATATTTTTGTGACAAATTGACACACATACAGGAAATATATATGTCTATATACATACATAAATAAATAAATACTTAGACCATAAAATACTCTCATACATAGTGTACAATGGATACATGCGCGTACGCATACATATTAAAAAATCGTATGGCGTTTCCTTAGTTATCACATAAATTAATGACGCGTTCCAGTCAGCCAAACGCAGAGAACAACAAATTACATAAACGCCAGCCAGTCCGTGTTCGCACTTCAGCTGTGTACAGGTTTCTAATTGATTGCATGCTGAATACATTACGTCTTTATTACTTTTAAGGAATTGTTTAGACCGACTACAAGTTCATTTTTCAGGCCGGTTGGCTAACACTACCCGAAGCCCTTCGAGACAAGACTGGTTTGAAAATTTATGGAGACCACTTATTAAAATACTTAACCGGCTCACAACTCTCGCTGTGATTTGTTTTGACAGCGTTTCCTGTAAGCTTAAATCCAAATTCGTCAGCATAAAACGCCGTATAAATAATTTTTCGCGTCGTCCTTATTTTTCCTTCACACGTATTTATGCGTTATGTTTTTCATATTTCCACGTATTTATTACCTGGCACTCAAGCAAGTACAGACAAGTACATGGACACGTTATTAAAGACAGTTACAGATTGTAAGCATAAAATTAAGAGTTACCTCACATAATTATACCCAGTACCGAATGGTTTAATATTTTATATTATATATATTATGTATCTAATAACTTACATTTACGTGAGCATTAACTTCAGATTTTCCCTAGTAAGGTGAAGCGGTAACATTATTAACATTATCGATGTACCTTAACCACCCGTAATTATTATGTGAAATCGTGCAGACGTTTATCTCCCGTATTATATATGACATTTGAAACACAACTTTCAAGATTACACAGCAGGTGAAATTGCATTATACTATTACAAAATTGCATGCTTTAAACAGATACAAACATCGGACCACTCACGTAGAAGACGCTGACCGTGCGATCTCTGTTACTTGCTATTGTTCGTGTGTAATCAACAACGATTTTTACACTGATGTACAATACTACAGCCAACGAGTTAAAGAAAACGTGCACGATTACATGAAGATATCAGGCAACAAAATCTCACCTTTTCCGACGTCACTGCATGAATGAAATCTGTTATGATGTACATCACCGCTCCACCTTTCTTTTGGTATTCCACTGTCGGTTGAATGAGTAACGATGAATAATGAGTAATGAATAAAAACTCTCATATACACTTTCACATATTCAGCTAACCGATTTTGAAAGCAAATTGGCGTAATGAAAGTCTTGTACCTTTGTACGAGATTGGGGGGCCTATCCTACCATACATATGTGGCCATAACATTTTACGTTGATTTCAAATTATCCATATCATACTAGGGAGTTGGCCTTTACTTGGATTGACCTAGTCTCTGGTAACTTGGAACTTGGGTTTTCCCTGCACAGTCTCTATAAACTACTTAACTTAGCAGCTTAGCTTATTTGTCTGACCGTTGTTTCCGAAAAGTTCTTCCGCCTTCAGAAAAGTTGCGCACTGCTACCGGCAAGCATAATCTGTCAAACAAGAATAGAAAGAATCGAGATTATTCGCAGACTGAACTAACGGGACGCCATTCTTTTCCGCTTGACGGCTTACTCCATCGAGGGGACTGAGTAGTCACCATACCTTTGTATAGATTACTCGCAGTAAGGTGGACAACTATGGTGTTGGGAAGTGGAGTTAGAGTTAAGGTAGAGTGAGATTAAGTGGCTTTTATTAAATGATAGCAGAATGTCTACCTATTAATGAAGATGACCTTCAAAAGGGAGTCAAACAAATACGAAAAATATGGAAAAAAGAAATTCGTAGGATATTAACTGAAGACCCAAGTAAAGCCCACCTTATTCCTCTAGGAGTCTCAGTTACCTTGTCGTTAAGAAACATACTAAACAGGACATTTATAAGACTCTTTTGGCAAACAATGGCAGATAACCAGAAAATACCGAATACCGATTTTTTTTTTATTGCAGGATCGCACAAGCTTGGAAAGATCAAGAAATAAGTAGAATAACTACTTAGTATAGTCCCCGAAATAAAACAAATTTGTTGCGATGACAGTGATAATAATTTGATGTAATCATAAAGTATTTAACTATGAGAGAAATTTTAATACTAACTGTAGCAAGGAGATACAGGACTCCATGCAGTAAACTATTAGCTTCTGTAAACTAAAAATTGTCTGTACATTTCGCAAAGATATTAGTTTTGAGCGGGTAGTCAAATGCTACGCTTCCTGATAAGTGCCTCTTGAAACCATCTGTGAAGTCTACAATAGACAGATGGATTTGGATATTTGTGGGAAAGCTTTTTTATGTTTGAATATTGTTAGGTGTGTTCTACTCTTGTGTAGTAGTTTGCCAGTTACGTCAAATCAGTTAGAATAACTTCATTTCTAATAAAGAAATGCATTTCATTTCCTGTTAAAAATGGATGATGATATTTAAAAACGAAATGAGGAGAATTACAAAAATAAAGTTTTTACAAGACCATGACCAAACCAGTTTAATGTACCTACGTGAGGGTTGAACAGTGGCTGGCAAGAAGAGGAAGCAATTGAAACATCGGCAATGATATTCTTACGGAAGATTCAAAGTTGTAACAGACTACAGAGGCTAAGGAATACAAACGAGAATACATACGAGAGAAACATTGTGGATGACATAAGAAACTGACTATCGGTACGGACGGAAACAACTCATTCAATTGGGACGTAATCCATGTGCGGCACTAAAGTACAGACGTGGAGATTGTTGACTGACCCATGAAAGGGTGGAAACATAGCTTTTCAAGTTTGAAAATCTGGCTAACTCCTAACGTCTGATAGCACTGTGCCTAATAATGCACAAGAAGAAGAAGAAGAAGAAGAAGAAGAAGAAGAAGAAGAAGAAGAAGAAGAAGAAGAAGAAGAAGAAGAAGAAGAAAAAGAAGAAGACAAATGTATAATATCATAATAACTACAATCATGAATAATGATTCTACAACTGGTAGCCGCAACTAGGTCAATCTTCTTAATGTTATCAGATACTCACACAGAAACCTTACATTTCTTTTTTCTCGTTATTTTACGTACTAGGCCTACGTTTTTTAATTGTACTTTGAAATTTTACTTCTACCGTTGATTTTGATCTAACATGACTTTTCTTCTTTAATCTGTTTTTCGTTCCGTTTTAGAATACGAGATTGTTGTAGCTATCTTTTAAAAAACTTAAAGAATAGATTAAGTAATTAAAAACGCACAAACAATTTTAAACACTGAAATTAAAGTACATATAATAAATAGTTTATTTTGACACAGATGCCTTTTAATTTGTTCTCTTGATGAACTAAGAGGAACTTCAATTATTATAATTAATAGATTAGGTAAATACTTAAAGTCAATAGGATATTTAAATTATCATCAGTTCTGAAACGCAGGCATATATGTGATACAAAACCTATTAAAATACTATCTGCAAATGGCTGGTATTTAGCAAACAAAATAGAATTCTTGAGATATGTATTTAGGACATATTACTGTATCTAGGATGTTACTGTAAAAGTAATATTATGAAAGTTAAAGTACCTGAAGGTACTACAATGAATATACTACGGTTTGAAAGGATAAAAGACAAGGCAATGTTCGTAATAAGCACCACTAATAAATATACAAATGTTTAGTTAAAACTAAAATATTTAAAAATAACCAATAACTAAAATAACTAAAACTAAAACTTGGCTAATAAATAAAATTGACTTAACTAAAACTTGAGACTTAATTAGCAGCTGTACACTACTAAATATAGACTAGTAGATATATACTAAGTTTATAGTTGGGTTTATATTTGTGTCAGGATTCAGAAGTGAAGAAAATACTGTACTAAAAGAAATTGAAAGTGTAATTTATTAACTCTTCTAATACGAAGGGCCAGAGAAGGAAAGGAAGCCTATGTAAAGCTAAAATATTGCCTTCAACAGATCAAATATGCAGAACGCATATCACCACATAGGGATGAAAGCAAGAAATATTGCTAGCTTTCCATAATGCAATATAAATCTCTACGGCTTCACACCAATGAATATAAATATTCTTCAGTGACTTAATAAAGATATTTGTAGAGTAGTTTCTTCATTGCGTTACAATAAAACTAGGTTCGGATTACATGGCTATACGACCGAATACAAACTATCTTTGGCAGTGGCTGCAAACGATGCACTCCGATGGCAACCGTAGATTTTGTTGTAATTATTACACTGTAATTTCCTTTGCACTTTATTTAGTTTGCAAACAAAAATTATCAAGGAAACGCTCGTTTTTAAAACTTCTGAAGATGTAAGTGTTAGTTATACTAAAGTATCAAAATTTGTGTACGGGAATAAAAGTATTCTTAACAGAGAGCAAGAATGTAATTATTCTCATTATTTTTTTATAACGAGTATTTTAAGAAGATGTACATGTTGATGTGAGTTTGTATTTTGTAAATATGTTTTTACACAAACAGGCGAATACATCCGACTGCATCCGAAAACTAAATATTTTCAGTCTTATTTAAAGTTTCCAGTTTCCAGAATTTAAAAATAGTAGTTTGTACAGTGATGAAAAAAATTTATATAACAGGAAAACTCAAACATTTATCTGCAGCTTACCTTATGGGATGAAGCTGACGAAGGTAAATCCGCAACACAACTTCTTAACCTGCACAAAGAAAAAATAAAAACTAGTGAATAAATTTTATGGTATCAAAGGGTTGTTACATATATATATATTACATATCAAATTATTATAAGTAATATGGCCAATGTATCCCATATTATTAATTGCACCCTCCTCTCTCTGTGGAATACGAAATATGAGAATACTAAATACAGAAAACTAATTAATCGACAAAAAAATGCAGAAATTTTAACGTAATGATGCCTCCTGATGAGAAATGACAATAAACATCAGCCCAAGTAGCACTGAAAATGGGAGTCCCGTAAAGTCTGTACAACTCATAGATTTTTTTCACTTATAGGAAGCACTGGAAGGAAACGCTGGAGGCCACAACTAATGGTGGTCGTAAACGATTTTCATGGGGATGGCCAGTGATGTAACGTTTTCTAAGGTATTTGATGAAGTTATATTTTATTGTATCATGTAGCCCATATATAGACCATAGATAGGAGCGACATGTTTCATTATCAAATATCAGCTGATCAACTATTGTTATTAATAATCAAAGGTGTGATAGCAAGCAAGATTCTCACATTCCGAAAAAAAAGCAAGGAGAACAAATAGAGATTTATCGGAAGATGAAAACTAAGAGTGAGCCAGACAATGAAGAACTACAGGCGAAGGAAGAAAGAACTTCAGAAGCGTAAGTTGTGTCGTTGCAGTCAATAGATGGCCGAACTGGAAAAATAAGAAAGGAATCAAACATGTTGGTTTACTGTCAGGCGGTGTACATATAGATTCTCATGCTCCTAAACAGAGATTAGGCTTCTCAAGGATTCTGTTTCGGAGTCATAGCATCACCTCATTCATTCGAGATCTTACAATCCTTGAAAGAACAACAAGGATCCTTAAGGCTGTTGCTATGTAAGGGTGAAACCACACTGCATCAAACAAAACAGCCTGAGGCCGTTTGAAACAGGCTCAGGCTGGTTGAAGCAAACCAGAAAGACTGGATTAGCACGGTGGTAGGGGAAACGTGTTCACACTAGCAAGGTCAAACGTTTTGTCTGCCTCAGTCACACCCAGTCATGCCTGGTGTTGTCTGAAGAATTGTGGTTTGCAGCAAACATTTACTATTGAAGGTATGTAAAATAATATACAGTACGCTTCTTCTTCTAGATGTTTAGTTTGTGTAATTTATTATTATTTCTCATAACAATTGTTTATAACATTTATTTATAGATTACTAAATAGTTCTTGTAAATATGTAAAATAAAATCACACAGTCATTTATTCACTTAATATATTGAATTTATTTTACTGTACATACGTTTTGTTGATGCAATGCTGTAACTTAGAACATTATCATTATTAATTTTATAGATACATTACTATTTTATGCGTACATTGTTTTTATTTTTCTGACATTTTTCTAGATGGAGTGTGATGCGGAAAAGTTATTAGTACTTGTTGAACAACGTCCAGCAATATATAATTTCAAATTGAAAGAGCACTCAATTTATTTAAAGAGTAACCAAACGGTCATTGATAAATTGTGGGAGGAAATTGCCACCGAAATGGGCTACTCAGGTAGACATTTACTACATATATTTATTTATAGATTTGCATATTTCTGCTGCCACGAAACTGACCCTCTGCTTGAATTAAAAAATTCCATGTAATTGTGACGAACATTTAAAGCAGAAGTTGTAGGACGAAATAGTGCACCATCATTCTCAAAATCCTCAACTGCTAACTCTTCTAAGGCTGCATGAATATCTGCCGAAGTCCCTTCTCTTTCTCTAATCATGTTATGAAGAACACAAGCTGTCATCGTGAAAAGAGTCACCTTATCCGGCGATGCTATTATTTCTGTCTTTAACACTGCCCATTTTTTAGTAAGCATACCAAAAGCGCATTCAATTATTCGTCGGGCCCGAGATAATCTGTAGTTAAATATTCGTTTTTGTGGTGTCAAAGTTTTTCTTGAGTACGGGTTTAATAAATTTGTTCTCAGGGGATAAGCCTCATCAGAAATAAAAACAAATGGTAGTTCTCTATTCGGCGGAAGGTCCAATTTTTTTTCAAATACCATTTTACCAAAATTTGAATGTTTGAAAACACTTGCGTCACAGTTTCTGCCAAAATCTCCGACATCGATGAACAAAAACTTTGCCTCACTATCTGCTACTCCCTGTAGTACTATAGAACGAAATTTTTTATAGTTAAAGAACGCAGATCCAGCTTTGGGAGGACACTGCATTCGAATATGTTTCCCATCAATTGCACCTAGACAGTTGGGAAAGTTCCATCGTCTTTCAAATCCATCTGCAATTTCGAGGTACTTTTCAGCATTTGGTTTTTGCATATAAACTGGGGATAATAGATTCCATATTGCTTGACAAGTTTCGTGAACTACATTAGAAATAGTAGATGCCCCTAATCGAAACTGGTAGTGCAGAGATCTGAAGGTTTCTCCTGTAGCCAGATACCTGTTAAAGATAAAAGATTAGTACAGTTCAGCAGAACCTTTTTTATTTTTGTAATTACATGAATAAGAAGTAAATACAAATTTTGTAGAGTAAATATTATATTTTCCAGTGGCGGAATGTAAATCAAAATGGGGAAGCCTCCGCAACTCGTATAACCGTGCTGTAAGAGAAGGCAGAGACATGGCATCCGGTTCTAAAGGGTCTAAAAAAAGGAAATGGTACCTGATGGATGCAATGGAGTTTTTGAGGGACTTTGTGGGTGTTCATCGGAAACTAGGGAGCAACACTATGGGCACTAATTCTGAAGAAAACCTAGCAGAGACTGTTGAGCCAGATCTCGTAGACACAATCTCTACAGAAAATTTAGAAGAAAATCTACACTCTGCTGTAATTCAAACTCATGAATTCGAAAACGTGAGCAGTCCTGCATCGCAACCTTCCAGAAGGAAATCAAACTCAGTTGAAAAGGTCGTCGATCCAATGATTTCATTTTTGAAATCAAGAACCAAAGTATCTGAACAAGAAAACCCAACTCTTACGTTTTTTAAAAGTTTGATTCCAGATGTGGAAAAATTAACAGAATCAAGAAAAAGAAAATTTAAGCAAACAGTTTTGAATGAATTGTATAGACATTTGGATGAACAAGAAAATTTTGCTTATTTTAACACATCACAATTGCCTATTCCTTGTCCTATTCCCAGCTCAAGTTCCTCTGAAGCTCCATCTCCTGAACCATATCAATATGCTTATACTACAAATAATTAATTAACATCATAATTTCAATTTTGGTTATTACAGTATATTTTATAGTACAATTATTAATTAAACTACTGTATTTTCTGTTAGAAATAAATAGTTATGTAGAAACTTTATATAGCGAATAGTGTAGACCTATATAATTTTATGTAACCTACTTATATGTAATTGTGTTAATTAAAAAACAGAAATGTCATTAAACAATCTTAAAATAAAAAAATGTATATTTATTACATACCTTAATGTTACAAGGAGCTTCTCTTCTGGTTTAACACATTTTCGAAAATTTGTATTTTGCTTTTGAATTTTGTGTTCAATTAAATGCAATAAAAAGTCAAAACTTGCTGGACTCATTCTCGTGTAATTATAAAACTTATCTTCATAATTTCATAATTTGTTTAACAATGATTTGATAGTATTATCATAGCTTCTTCGTTTGTTGTATGGATGCACCCAAAATTCTCGAGACACTTTCAAATTAACCAATAACCACTTCCACAAAATTGGGACACACTCATCTACCTCCTCATCAGAAGACATAACTTGATATTTGTTAACACGAGTTATATTGTACTGCAAATGCCAAATATTTCAATAGAGGTTCCCGATGACTGATGTACTTGGAGGGAAATGTCTGTTTCAGTGTAGATTGGAAACGTTTCAGTCAAGATCAAACATTTTGTTTCGGTTTGCTTCAACCGGATTGTTTGCTGCAGTGTGGTTTCACCCTAAGGAGCCGCTGGTCAAACATTCACTCGATGAGCTATTTCGGTGAGTTACTGTCACTCAGGCATTTATGAGATGCCAACATTTGTTGTTGGGTATCATATTTACTCATTTCCGGCTTCTCATCAAGATACCATTTGAGATTACTACAAGATGAATGTGTATTTCTTGCCAGAAGGTGAAGTATGTGATCCAACAGCAAAACCGAGCATGCCATTAATTAAAAGTAAATGAATATGTCTCCCTTTGGGTTTATTTCTACGTTTTTGGTACGTAGTAAGTTAAATTAACGTATTTTTTCTTGGCTACTTTTCAATTCTCATATTTTCATAATTCTCAGCCAAATAATTAACATAAAGTTTTTTTTTTTTGTAAATACGGTCCAAATACATTTGATATAAATTTTTATGTGAACCTATACGTAGCAATGATTTGATCACATATGAGTGGTTTAGTTCAAATTTGCATCAGTCGACATCAAAATATGAGTGTTTACTCTGAATAAGTAGATAATAGAGGAATATCAGGTGTGGAATATTCTTGGAATAGTGGAATTTTCCCTTGAACATCAAACCAGTGACGTTTATTTCAAATGAGAAGAGAAACTCACAGTTCTGCGAGTAGTTACAGCAGTGATGGTGGACAGTCACAGGTTGTGAAATAAAAATGCCAGTACAAACAGCGGTCGTTGCGTTTAATTATGCTTTCATTAAGAAGTCGGCGTAACAAACTATACTCGAGCCGGCGTACTCGTTGAAGTCATATAAAGTTTATGGTTGCAATCTAAGGCGTACTTTCACGTTAGCGCTGAATAGACCGTAAAAGTTCGTTATTAGAACCAGTTTCTGTATCATATACGAGGTGCGATTAATGGTCTCGGGTTAACGGGTGACCTTACACCACAGTGTAACCGGAGATCGTTGACTACACCACACTCCTTAAGCCCGAGATCTGAGCACGTCGTTAAAATCCTGTGCTGGAAAGTGGTCGCAGAGCTAGCTTACGCTTACCCAACGTTGGTTACGAATAGTGGTTTGTTCACGATACACAGTCTTTCTTCCGATAAACACATCATTAATGAGCAGCTTACAGACTTACGAATGTCATCCACCGTATGCTCGCTTCTGGCGTTGATGTGATCCTTCTTGTATTACCGCCTGATCTGATCCGTTTGGTCTCAAGGTTTCCTTAACCTATAAATACCTGTGAGAAAAACTTGGGGTAGAAATAACGTGTATAATGTAAATATAAAGCGGCCGTAATAACCTTTGTAATAAATATATTGAAAATAATTTTGAAATAAATATTGAAATAATATTGAAACAATTTTATAATATTTTGAAATTGAATAAAATTGAAATAATAAATATCGAAAATATTATGTTATATTATTATATTATACCGCATTATAAAATAATAAAATTATAAATTCGCCTGTATATGTTAGAAGTGGAATGTTAAATTTAGAACGAAAGAAAGGTAGAGAGAATATGCAACATCTAGCATTTTTTTTTCAAGTCCCACAGATTATATTTCTTTTTTTAGACCTTATGAATAATATACAGCTTGTAAATAATACCTACAAATTTTTTAAAATTTAGTTCTGAGTTTAAGGTTGTGATCTTCTAACAAGGTATGTTTCATCAGAACATTACTTTATCAATTACATAGTACTGTAATTTCTTACATCTTGTTACGAAATATTTCATATTATTATTATTTTCTACTGTGTGCATATAAGCTGAAATGTAAATATGAGTATGCCGTTTAAATACTTTATCTACAGACGCAGGGAGAGTACGGTATAAATACTGTCTGTGCGTATAAGAAGACGCCTTTCTCCGTGGGCGTGCTTGCATTCTCGTCCATATTAATGTTTCCTTTTAGCGGTTTAGGCGTTCAGTCCCAAACGTACCGCTGCCGCCATTTAATTATTGTTCTTCGTTTATATCGTGGCTTATTACGGCGTTATGCCAAGTAATGTCTTATGGCGTCATAAACTACCGGAGACAAGTGGAATGAAGAGTGAAGCTAACCGTGATACTGAGATTAATTTAATTGAATTTTGTGTAATAGCTGCGAATTGTGAAATGTTTCATCCTATGGAAGATTCTTAAGATCGTTTGTGACTTTTGCGAACGCACGCAAAAGAGAAGCGAATTACGCAATTAAACTTGTCGCAAACAGTTAAACTTTTTTTTCTTTTTTCTGGTCTTTATGAATGACTGATCGTTGATTGAAATGAATAGTTATTTAAAAAATGAAATGTACAAAATTCTTTGATACGTAACAAGCATGTTGTTAATAGTTTTGTTCAGAGTCCAAGTCTCGCTGCTATATATTGTCACCGGTCTAATCATAACTTTATACGTATAATGTGACCTTGGACTACCGGTGGATATTCCTTGTCTCGAATATAGGCTAGTTGTCAACGAAGCATATGCTCTATTTGCGACCTATATCCTTTTCCTTATTTCATTTATTTCTTCATTATCTTCTGCACTCCAACATCCCAAATATTTAAACGGATTAACTATTTCCAGGTTTAGTGGTTTGATTTCAAACTGCACAGGTTTCCTGGTTTTCCTTCGAGTGATAATCATAACCTTTGGTTTATCTGCATTCACCTGTAATCCTATGTCTTCTGCTTTACCTTTGAGTTTATGGAAGGTTTCTTTTGCTCTTCCTTGGGATCTTGGTTCCTTGGGATCATAATATTAATACCATCTGCATATCCTGCGATCTGGATCATTTTCTAATGTCAGTACACTAAAGTATAAATTTAATTTAAAGTTTACATTTTCATAATCTATTATCTGATGAAACTATGAAATTGAGTGATTTCGTACCCACTTTAAGGGCTATTTTACTCCTTCAAGGACGATATTCTTTTAATCTTTATCGTTTTTTTATTTTAATAAAAATTAAGTAAGAAGTGGTATGATTACTCTGCATCCTAAAGTATTTCATTAGTTAACAAAGTAAGAATAAAATACAAATCACAATATTTTCTATATACGTAATTCAACGTTTCTTGCAGCAATTATATAATATTGTGATAGTATTCAATATACTTTCTTCTGCAAGTAGTGTATTGCGTATTTTTGTCGTTTCAACACCTGACGCACGTTTCACTGTTTAAACACCGCACGCGCGTCAGGTTTTGAAACGACAAAAATACGCAGTACACTACTTGCAGAAGAAACTACATTGAATACTATCACAATATGAAATGTAAATAAACTTTATCGACGAAATGAAGTTTTCTTAGAAAGAAAATGACATTCTTTTCAGGTTGCACACGTGCTACGTTATAAGGATGTGACTTTTTGGTTTTTAAGATTACAACGATCACAATCGCAACCTCCTGTTTCACTTTATGCACAAGGGTTTTATAAAATTTTAAGGAGAGGATACTCCAGCGAAGTGACAAACAGTGTCTGTAGTGAATAGTCAAATGTTACGAAGTACATACTAAGTGTTTCCTCAAGGTCAAGGACAACTTTATGTAGAAACAACACTTAACGACTGAAGATGCCTCATCGTAGTATGGACGATACGTTTGGTTTCAATAGAAATAAAACGATACCTCGAAACACAGCGTTGTTACTAAAGAAAGAAACCATGAAAGTTGCCGAGTCAGATTAACGACTTTACGTCATCAAGTATTTACGTGAGAGACTCCCTATAGCCTTCAAGCAACGACAGCAGGTCGAAGAATATTCTCAATTAACGGAGACGAGTGAAATGGCTGCATTAATGACAAGTGATGGCAGTGGTAAAACTAATCAGAAAAGGCTGATGTATAGAAGCGACTGATGAAACGAATCCACTTGAAAGAACCGAGTATATATAAAAACAATAAAATTTTGTTAATGCTACGTTACTGACTTCAACAAGAAAAAAATTATGAGAACGTGTGACTCAAAAACAATTGATAAAAATAAGCATACTGAGTATCTGGGAGGTTCAAGGTCATTTTCATTACTTGGTGGTTAACAAACATCCTAAAGTTTGCTGGACTTGAAGTGTAGACTCTATTCACAGAATTAAAATCATAATATGTAAAATTCTGTTTTAAAGGAATAAAATATTGCAAAAAACATTTAAAATGCTCCTGGTAGTGGTAATCCGTATCCAATTTATATAGTACGCCATAATACAAATAAACAAAATACTTTGTCTATAACAAAAATAGTTCGTTTTCATTTTCAAGAATCCAAGTAAGTTTAAATGTATTGAACTCCCTATATAGGCTATCCATTTGTTGTGGACGAGGTCAATCTCCTGTAAACACATTACCGAGACGGATGCAAACCAGCGGGGCGAATAGGCGAACTTAGTCCCCGTAAGTTATTTAGTGTAATGCTTCTGGCAATGACTGCCTGAAATATTTTCAGAAAATGGGATAGCAGAAGGAAATGTGTTGCATTTGCTGAACGAACAGGAAACGTTTTCGCCCCATTCAACTTTAATAACGTTTGCATAATGTAGAGAATGTTATTATTACTACAATAACTATTAAAAAAATAAATAACACCACTTAGATTTATCGCTCGAAAGCTTCTTTATAGCACTGTGATTACAAAAAGAAAATGAATAAATCATCCGAGTTTCAGGAAAGTGTAATGTACCAAATCCGAAGTGAATTTATGGGGAAATTATAACGTTTACTAGCACAGGAATAATCTTGCTAGTGAGATGAATAGCATTTACTTTACTGAGCGTGAGAAGAAGGAGCGAAGTGGGGACTCATTTGAATGAGGAGAGACGATGAGCAATTTTGAATAAGGGTAAACGTTCTTGATTATTTCCTCCTTAATGTTTATGACAGGCATTGCCTCAGTGCATAAAAACTTCATATTGCGCATCATAAGGCACATAATGTGTTATAACTCTAACTGTATCTTAATTCCTATGAGTTCGAGTATGTGTGTGCAATTTTGATGCTATTTTTCTGTAAGAGCATTTACGTATATATATATATATATATTTTAATAAAAATAAGAAAACATAACTGACTTAAATGTACAAGATATGTTTGTGTTGTTTTTTCGGCTTTATATACAAAATTTACTGTGTCAAATTTTGTCACTCTTCAATTCTAATATCCGACTATTAGGACTTTTAAACTCTAATACGGTCGCAGTGTTTTGGATAATGTGTCAGAACAGGCTTGTAAAGGACTCACTATATTAAAGAGACCTGCAGTATTAATGGGCGGCTAATGTGAACGAATTGTGATTGGAGATTGGAGAGTTCACCTACTATTTATTTATTTCGGCAGTATAATGTTTACACATTTTCTGGAACCAAAGATTACAGAATTGATTGAATTCTCATCTTACACTGCTGCCTGTCTATCCAAAGATCTTCTTCAATTTCTGTTTCCCTAAATATAGTCTGAATTTCTTCCCTCCAGGTGATAGGTGTTTTTCCTCTTTTCATTCTTCCTGGTGAGGCCCATTCCATAACTCTCCTTGGCAACCTTTCCTGTGCTATTCTTTTTGTGTGTCCATACCATTGTAATTTTTTGTTTGAATAAAATCAACAATTGAAGTTTTCACATGCATTCTGTCCTTAATAACTTAATTTCTAATTTTTTCACGTCTGGATACTCTTGCTGAATGTCTCCAGAAGTCCATCTCAGCTGTCATTAATTTTGTTTTTTTGTGTTTATTGGTAGTCCAAACATCTGAGCCGTAAGTCATGATTTACAATGAGCCGTAACCATTCTAACAATGGTTTTAATTGTATCAATTTTCTAGTCATGTATTCTGTGTCTTCAGAATCTTGAGCCAAAAGTAATTGATCATCAGCAAACTGTAATGAATAAACTGTATCACCATCAAGCGGAATTCACATATTAGTCTCTTCTTTTTCCAACTTTTTATTGCTTTCTCCGTATAAATTTTAAAAAGCATAGAGATCACCTACTAAAGCGGGAAAATCACTGAGGATGAGCGGAGTAAAAGAGATGTTTTGAAGAGAACTGGTAACGGTAAGATGCAATAAATTGAAATTGATGACTTTGAAACAAGTATACTTGAATAAGAAGAAGATTCCTAGAAAGTTGTGTCCAGAGCGTAACACTTTACATTTGCGAAATCTAGAAAACAGGGGAAGAAGAAAAGTAGCAACTAGAGTCACCTGAAATTGTAGGTAGTGTTGTAGGAAGTTGCTGAACCTACGATGATGTGCAAGATCACTAATAAAGAATTCTTGATGTGGAATATGAAAAGCCATGAACGTAAAATGAAGTGCCCACATTATACGCAAGAGAAAATTATGTAATCAGTAACTTGTTAAATTGTACCTTGTACCGTAAAAACTGAACCGTCATATAGGAAAACCAAGGTTTCGGTTTATAAACCAAACACCCATGAGGATATCACAATCTGTGAGGAAATGAAGCGGAAGTTATAAAAAAGATGCATATGGAAAAAAAGCTAAAAAAGAAAAAGATACGTCACGAATCCACCTCCTTCCTGTTGGGAAATTCTAATATTTGATGTAATGGTTTCACTTTGGCTACTAAGTTTTCTGCTTTGCTTAGGCCTACCTATCGCAATAGTTTCTCGTTCAAGAGCAAGAAGGTGCTCTGTACGTATTCATCATTCACCTTTTGAAATGACTGGTGACCTTGAAAATGGGTTATGCTTTAAGTGAAGATCAGTTTGCCATCAAAGCCAGAGAGTTGATTTTGCCAAATGTACCTCCACTGACGTATACCAGCTAAAACTGTATGATGGCGACTAGTGTTATACCAGTTAGCGGTGTGCACTAAAAACTGGTCTACAAAGCAAAATGGGAATACAATGATATCTGGAAATGCTATCAAATTCTATTAGTTACTTTGTTGCAAGTGCGCCGAATTAGATTCACAGTTTGATGGACAGAAAGATGAATAGTGTTGTACAGAGGTTGTATAGAAACGATATTAAAGTGTAGTCATAGTTAATCTCCAAAGCTTCTTCGGTAATACGTATGGACTACTTTTTTATATTTAAGTTTAGACGATTATCCTTAGCTGAATATGTTCATCATAAACACTTCAATAGGCGAAACTTCAGAACAATTAACTTAACATCTAAATATTCCGTTTTCCCAAGCATAGAGAGGTTTAGTAGAATTGGAAGATTTTGTGATTGTATCTGTTTCAAAATAGCATTTATTGTTGTGTTCGGCTTAACTTAAATTGAATAAAGTCGAAACCTTGTTAGGTAATACACTTTTCCTGCAAAAGTGGTTGTTGACAAATCTAATTAAAAAGCCCGAGACCACCATTGCACTCTTGGTAATAATTTATATTATTAAATTAGTCAGTATAAAATTTAAACAGATCTTTAAAACAGATTATTACTGAAACTAATTTGTTGCACGGATGTGATGGAAAGATACATTTCTTTGATTGCCCATACAAAAGTATGCTAGGCACCACAACATGGGTTTACTGTTATTTTGAGTTTCATCACCTTACAAAACCAAATAATCACTGTACAACAAAATTTGGAATCGCTGTCCGCTATTGACATTTAAATATAAGAGAAGACAAATGTGGGACGCAAAATGTATAAATGAAATTCCTCTTCATCACAACCTATAATAAGGTTCATCCTCGAAGAAGTACGATTAAATTAAGGTCTGTTCTCGTATTATACTAAGCAAAGAAACATAGTTTACATATTTAAAAAATAAGGAAGGAGGGCTGACATTACGTTGAAGTTGAGAATCTAAACCTCATAAAGCATTACACCAATCTAATTCTTTAAGTGTGTATTACGTTATCATTAAAGTGAGTTAGTGGTTAATCATTATGGGTAAGTGTTGGTATATGTTTTAATAATACACAGCAGTAAATAACCATGTTTAACAGTTACATATGTAAGACTAATAGAAGCGACTTTGGCTGGTTCCAAAGGTGCAGTAAGAGTTAACCACTAGAGTTAAATGGAGAATTAACTACTACTTTTGGTAGTGTCGTACTAGGGTGCGACAAGGAGATGCACTCTCCACTACGTTGTTAACCTAGTTCTGGAGGCAGCCATTCGAAAACTAAATATTTCTGGACACATCGGCATGAAAACCACACAAGTGTCCGCTTATGCGGATGACATAGCTATTATCAGCATAAATATAAGAGGTCTAGAGAAAAATTTACTAACACTAGATAGTGAAGCACATAAAAGAGGTTTAAGGATAATTGAAACCAAGACCAAATACATCGAACTTCAACGGAATGTCACAAACAACCAGGTATATCTATCAGTTGGCAATTATACATATCCAAAAATTTTCTTACTTAGGTTCACAAATTACTCAGAACAAATCTTGAAATAGAGTCCCGCATCGTACGAGGCAACATGTAATCCTATGAAAAGCTTTTTTAAAATCCAGCATGTTAAGCAAACAACTTAAGCTGACTATATGCAAAAGTCTTCTACGACCGGTAGTAACATAAGGATGTTAACCAGCACAGACGAGCAACATCTAAGAATATTTGAACGAAGAGTATTGCGAAAAATCTTTGGACCTCAACAAACTGAAGATAGCTATTGGAGAATTCGAATGAACCATGAACTGGACCAACTGATTTAGGGTGCTGACATAGTCCGGTTTATTAAGAGTAGGAAGCTTGAGTGGCTGGGCTACGTAAGGCGAATAGATGACAGAACAATGGCTAAGACAATTGCAGATTGGAGACCGGTAGGAACAAGAATTAGAGGCAGACCCAGAAAGAGATGGTTGGATGACGTGGAAGATGATTTAAGATGTAGGAACGTGAGGGAATTGAGACGGATGTGTAATGAGAGGGCGGAATGGGAGAAATTGCGCAGGGAAAAACCCACGCTGGGTTGTAACCCCAGGAAAAGAAAAGGAAGAAAAAGAAATAACCACGTTATCAGTGCGTTCCTCTTCCATACATTTTTACAATTGTTGGTTTCACCGTACTCTATCTGAATAAAAATCACAGATCCAAAAATGTGTAGTGACTGGAGATACTTATGTTTATAACTGATATTAACAGTTGTGATTTTACGAAACGGGGCATTCCTTTTTTGCTGCACACGTGACGAAAACAATACAGCATCATTTCTGTATCAAACTTGGGCTTTACGTTTATTTAAAAAAATGTCCACATCCAGGACTTGCAGGCACTGAGTAACTGAAGTCCTTTCTAATAAAACAGTACCAGTTAACGGGTAATGGGTCACTCACATATGAAGAAATGCAGTGACATGAAAATAAAAGTTGGTGTTTATAGACTTCATAAGAATATCTGGTATTAAATAATCATACTTAGTACCATAGATATTCCATTGTCTCAGTTATACTTCAAAGTCATGACAGATGATACTGGAAAATAGTTGTTCTTATGAAATCATTGTGTACTACATCCAATAAAAGAGTATTCAAAAGAGTATTTAGGTGTAACTTTTTTTTTAATTCACACATTTTGTTATGTTACAATTTGGAATTGTTTATATTGTTTTTTTCTAATTGTGTTCGTAACGGATCTTTTAGAATAGGTTATATAACCTACAGTGCACGAAATGTTAGGTGGCATAATGTTAGAGTACATAAGATCAGTACGAAAGAATTTACTTAATGTAGCTACCAAGTATAAAGTAGTTATGAATCTAGAAGTAAATTTCGTACTTCCAGGTTAGTCGCATAATGGAAACGTGATGTATGCATGTGTTATATAATTTCTGCCGCATTCTTACCCTAGGTTAACATTTAAATATAAATTGCTTAATGTATTTCTTGAAGCATTTAGTAATGCGGCTACCGGAAAATGACGAGCATACTATAAAATTATATGTCTATATGTAATTATATATATGTAATTATATGTGTTTATAATTATATAATTGTATGTATTATATGTCTGTGCTAAGTTAGAAGACGGAATAACTGGGAATTGTAAAAAGCAAAAGGAGCAAATTACATCGGAGTGGACGATAGAGTAGCTAGTAGATACATTTGGGCGGGATCGATACGGGGTCAATGAGAGTTAAGTTGAATAATTGAAGACACGTGTGAACGGGAACGGGCTGAGCTTGCACGCCGCAGTCTCCTGCCGACTGTTAGTTTTTACAGCATCACATACTGCGCTGCAAGGTACCGGTCGGGCTTATGCACGGTGCTTACGTGTAATTTGGTAAAGATGTACGGCTCCCCAAAGTACGCAACGGGACTCCGCTGCAGGCTGTGGCTACAGAAAAAAAGAAGAAAGTAGCGAACGGGAGAGAGACGAAGGTGGAGCGAACCCGCCGGGAAGCAATAAAACTTGATATTTATGGTCTGCGTGTAATATGTATACTGTACCTGAGACTGCTTATGAAATATGCAAACTTGCCAAAACGTGTTTAAAAAATAAACGTAGTGTATTATTGATTAAGCGAATGGATACAGTATAGGGTATGTGTGCGTAATGAGAAAAATTTCGAATTCAAAACGTAACGAACAACATGGCGCTCAACATAGGATTGACAATTCCAGACACGGAGTAGACGTCATATTCCTCTAGAGTATTACTCCACACCTGTACAATAGACTAGCTAAGGAGCTTGCATTCATGTACTTAGTCAATAAACTACGTTACTGTAGAAATATCTTCATGTAGATAAAATTTTAACTAATCTTATATTCACTTTATGTTAAAAACTTTGTATACAGGCGACATTTGGCAGAATAAGTTCTCTATTAGAAAGATAATTGTTGTTGCTCAAATCGTGATCACAGTGCACCGGAGCAGTGTCTACCCAAATAGTAAGTTATGAAAATTGTTCTAAATGTATACAATCTGTATAGAAAATCTCAAATTAAGCTATCATATATAAAATAATCACCAAAATCTTTGTTTTTAAAATCATCTGCTGTAGCGTACGCAGTGAGTTGAAAATTATACCAACAAATTAAAATTATACATTTAATGTATTTGATGAAATATTGCATTTATTTAGTAAAAGAAAGAAAACGATTAACAAACGTAGCAATTATTCTAATAATGTTCACACCTCTGTAATATTAAAATTTCAAAATACTATAAAAATAAACATGTGATAATACATGATGGACACTAACTTATTAGTAGGCCTTGGAAGTTGCAACACTTACCAGGGATCGGACCCTTGTAAAAACTTAACGCCATAGATAAGTATTACTTCAGATTATATCAATGGATATTTGAAGGTTTAGAACAGCTTTGTTACAACGAGTGGATCAACATTGTAAGTGGAGTTTACCTATGTGAACTTTATTATAGAATAGATTAGGATTTTACACGGTAAACATTTCTCATTTAGAACGTTAGACGAACAGTTTCTTTCATAGGCCTACATTGTTTTTAAAACTGTAACAGGAATGTTCCCATTTAAATACTAAAACAGAGTTTTAATACAGAATAAAAAACAGACGATTTTTTTGTTGGAATTTCATTGAAAATGACGTACTTTAACACATACTCTTAAAGTACGAACACATCTTTGCGGGCATTACTTCTCAAGAAAGGAGGTGAGTGGGTGAAACCCGGATTTTAAAAATTTGAGAGAATTACGAATGGAGGATTTGACGGAGAGCGGCAGTTGACAAGGATGGGTATACAGACTTGAGAATTATGAGAAATTGAAGGTCAAGGTCTATAGCCTGAAGTCCGACAGCAGCAAAAGTAGTAATAATACTAATAGGAGTAATATTAGTAGTAGTAGTGGTGGTGGTAGTAGTAGTAGTAGTAGTAGCAGCAGCAGCAGCAGCAGCAGCAGCAGTAGTAGTAGTAGTAGTAGTAGTAGTAGTAGTAGTAGTAGTAGTAGTAGCAGCAGCAGCAGCACCAGCACCAGCAACAGCAACAGTAGTAGTAGTAGTAGTAGTAGTAGTAGTAGTAGTAGTAGTAGTAGGCTAGTAGTAGACAGTATTCACCTATTTAACTTATATAGGCGAGTACAAGTTCATGAGCCTTGAGTAATTTTGCTTACTACATTGACACCGGTAGAGACGTGTTTATATGTGAAGATACGATATATCACACTAAATTGATATGAAATTATACTTATATCTGCGACCTCACTGTAAAATTTGATCAAATTTTATAGTTGATAAACTAATATATGTGTAACGTTTATTTCATTACTGATATACTGTAATTCTTATAGTATTTATACAAGTTTTATTATTATTATTAGACTTGATGATATGGGACTATAATCAATACATTTCAGAATTTTACCGTTTTTAACGTTAGGTCTAATGCAGGATTAAGATTACGTTCCATCGTATTTAATCAAAACTGCGCTCCGAATACGTACGGAACAGACTCGCTAAATTACAACTTGCAGCAAATAGAGTAGAGCGTTTTATAATTTAATCTTTAACGAGTTCCAGTTTTCTCGATGTTACTGGCCGCGCTGATTTCAACTTACATTGCTGTACCTACAATGGGTTTTACCAGTTAGACTCATTAGATTGTAGACTGCCTCATTAGGGTAAAAATGTCTTTCTGTTGAACTCAATAAAAATCTTTAAAGCCGCTCATTGAACTTCACTCGCACTGGTTTACTGTGAACTATTTACTGAAATTTTCTGTTGCTCATCGACTGACATTTAATAAAGATAAAAAACGTACGTTTCAATACAGTAAATGAAATTAATAAGTTTATGATCTGTGTTTCGTGTGAGTGTCGAGCTTAACATGGAATTTTGCATTAAAACGTTTTTCTCTTTGGAAACGGTCCAGTTCTTACTATTATTACTGTTTAGGCTAAATACGAGTTCCCACTTCTTCTAATGTGTAAGACATTATTTTTAACACGTTTTATAGTGTTTTAGCAAGCAGACAAGACAATAGGAAGGAAACAAAAACGTACAGGCCTATGTTGAGACAGACACTGCTTACAATCATCTTTCAGATTGTATTAAGAGGAATTATCACATCTATCTTCCTATACATTTCAAAATCCATCAGCCGTTCTTCTGACTTGAAAGTCATGTGTTTAGCTGTTTAGCCTACGTTACACAGACCGAGTTCTGGACGTTACTTCACACTCCCAGAATGGAGTAATTAGGTCAGTTTCTAGGATCCTTCCTTTGTCTCACTACATACCGCCGTTTCACATTACACTAAAAACTCGTTTATCCGAATTTGATATGACCGCGCCCATTTCGGATAAACGAAATTTCGGGTAAACCGAAAATTCTATATAAATAATAATACATATGTAAGTACAGTAAATTTGTTTAATAATAATAATAATAATAATTATAATAATAATAATAATTTAAAAGTAACTTACAGTGAATATGGCACAATAAACTATAAAACGGCAACGCACTGTAAATTATAGTTTCTACAGTACTGGAACAGTCCTATTGCTTATACACTTTGTACAGTAGTCGCATTACAGTCGTTTATTAACATAGGATTGTTTTATGTGAACTGTTTTTATTGTGTCACCTTCGGCTTCTAAAAGGAAGCAGAAATGTACTGTTATAATACATAACAGTATACAGTGCTTCATGTTCGAAAATACTTCTGATTATTAGTTCTGATTATTGACCTTCTACTTTATATCACGAGGAATCGGTTGTCTACGCTATTAAATGTAGATTATATCGACAAGAAAATGCTTTTGTGTATTTTTAAAGTTTACTAAAGATTGTCTCGGATAAACCGATTTTTCGGATAAACGTGATTCGGATAAACGAGTTTTTAGTGTATCTTTTTTGTATTAAAACACACAAATGTACAAACAAGTTTTTGAATGTCTTTTGCAACGGGGTCTTTCAACCGCCACTCGCAGCTTCTGAGGAAGATCCCAGGTTCCAGGGATCGAAACGTCAAGCCACAAACAATATCACGATGGAAGCAGTCCGAATAAAGGGGTTATCCTCAACAAGGTTTTGCTCTACACCGTTGTTTATAATTGGCCTAAAGTACCTAATATGTTGAAGAATCTGATCGTCATCGTGATCGAACGATACAATTAACAGGACTTAATATAGCCTAATCTTTGCTGCACCGTTTGATGTGCCGTGTATGTACGTCTGAAACATCGAAAGATATGTCTTAAGTAAACAAATAACAAGTGGTGGGAAAATACGGGCGCGCGCGTGAGTTACACACATTATTTCCCCCTTTATATTTCTAAAACATTAACATGTGTTATCAATTACAGGGGTTTTTTATGCCTACATGATGCACGAGAAGTTATAGACTGGGCCATAGACGTGGTGGGAATTCTGTTTTCGTAGAAAATGTTTTTTATCATTTTCTAACTTTATTCATGTATATACGATATATCCATAAAACTCTCCATGCTTGTAAAGGTGGAGTATGAGTAAAATTAAATTTTGAGGTACAATACGTTTTTGTTAGCAAGAATACGTTTTTAAAAATATGCAAGATTTGTTTAGTTCATAACTCTGTACAAAATGAACGCTCAAGGGTGACAGTACTATCATTCGACTTTACGTTTTTTATAAAGAATGAATCATTTTGAGCAAGACCTTGAAAGGAAGCGTCTGGAGCGCGCTTATCTAGACAATAAAGTATCTTACATTTGTATATACGAACGTTCATATTTGGATACCAGGTAAATCGTAAACGTACATTGGTTATTATTTAAAAGTGTTTTGATCGCAATACAATAGTAATAACATAGAGGAAAATCGAGATTTTTAGAGAAATTTATGACATACGTCCAAAATGTCGATATACGTGTACCGAAACTAAATAAAAACCTATCGAAACCTTAATTACATTCTGTGTGTACCCACGCCGGCCGAGGGCATACGAATGCGCCGGAACAGTTACAACGAGCGTACAAGAACTCCACAGTGGTTCACGGTGACTGAGACAGTGGAATGTGTTGAAGAAAGCGTGTTCTCGTAACAGGAGGATTACTACACCATACAGACGTTACTCCTTAACGAAAACAGGAACAGGGCGAGGATCAACGGAAACAAAACGGTGTCTGGATGATTATTGACTGACATTATTAACATTATTATGTGTTGCATGACAAGGAATTGGAAAAATGCTACACTTCCAACAGAACTTGACACATGTGCAAACAAACGCGATCGACTATCAACAAAATGATATGGAGAAGACAATCGCGAAGCAACGCAATTTACTACGGCAGCACTTTCCAGATGAAGGTTTACCCCTCCTTTTTGAAAAAAAAAAACCATTTCTATTTAGACGCAGCACATTGTGTCCCGTTTTAGATGTTTGTACTTAACGTAAATGTAAAGTGTATGGTCTTAGTTAGTTATCACAGAATTTGCTGGGGATTTTTATAAATAAATAAAGTATTTTGAATATGTTATTTCATATCATTACATTCTATTCTACCCTGAGAAGGTTATCTTCGGTACAGACCACATGTTTCTTTGTTTTAAGTCTGCCAGTTGTTATCCATTTTGATCTAATGTCTTCTCGCTTTCTCTGTGGTATTTGCACGTGCGCATCTGTTTCGTGTGTACACACTGAAAACTAAATACGTAAAGAAGGAAGTAATTATGGGGCGAGGACGGGACGGAATGCTAACTAGACGACCGCAGGGAGGGCGGCAAATGACAGCGGCGTTAACAGTCAAGTCTCTCAGGTAATCTGTAGTCATTAAGGACCTCATTGTAATTACACCTCTGTGAGGACGTGTGATTAATAGGCGGGCCACAGCCGTAATATTGTCCCGTTGTGTGTCTTCAACGGTAATATTTCAGCCAAATTGCCAGAGAAAAATATTAATAAGGTCATTAAAACTGGTCACTTATATGGATGGATTCCGGTTACCCACTTTGTTAACCGTACTTTACTTCTTAATTTAATTTAAATTCCGGACACATATCCTAACAGTCAAAGTGCGTTCGACCTTGACTGTAAGTACTGACTTTGCATACGTGCGAACAAATAACTTTTGTTTTTCCTTAAAAAAAGTCAATCGCTCTTTGTACAAAGGGAAATTTTCCGCATCGTGTTTACTCTCGTAATTTTTTACATATCTCTGAAGAGTTCGTTACTCCACTTTACATTTACGACCAAGAATACTTTAAAATATGTTGTAGGCCTACATTACGTTTCATCCCGTTCTAGTACTAGAACTCAGGAAGGAAGTATGGTTTCCAATAAAATTTTCCACGTTATTCTCTCCAATGCAAATCCCTTTCAATTCGTCACTCCTATAACTTTCAAATCATCCTTCATGACATCGATCCACTCGATCTACCTTACAACATTTAAAATATGTTGTAACACTCTAAGAAAGTGAAACTGTAACACTATAGTGTGTGTGTGTGTGTGTGTGTGTGTGTTCATAATCGCGTAAACGGGATTTTCTGTAACAATGCACGTATTCGGGTGGCGCTTAGTACTTCACCACCATCTTACAGTGTACAACTTACTATAAGAACAGTAATGAACAGTAGTTAGACCTATATTTGGCACTACTAAATGTTGTTGGTCGCAATAAGAAATTATGGAATGGGTGATCTTCGTTTGTCCCTTTCGTTTGCAACTGCTGTTCCGTTTGGACAAAGTAATTCGATTTTGATGAAATTATTGTTACATAAGCTTAGCGACTGTATGATAAACCCTTCATAATTACACTTCAGTTTTAGGAAAAAACCGTAGTGAAATCAACCGACTAATGCTTACTAGTATTCTACACTCTGATTCGAGATTGCGATTCGATTGTTACTACATCAAGAATGGAGAACTTGAGATGCCGTATGGTAGACTATAACCGATATGAGAAATCAAATTTTTGATCTTAGTTCAAACGTAATTATTTCATATTATCCTTTGTAAGTAACTCGTTGAGTTTCGTGCAGGTCTTCCATGTAATATCTTCACATAAATTCACTGCAAGAGGGTTTATTTTCACCTGACGCACGTTTCACAGAAATTATTCTGTATCTTCAGAGGTTTGTTTGAACTGTAACTGAATGTTTTGCTTACAATATAGTTAACGGATAATAGATTTTACTTCGATTCTATTTTCGATTATTGTAATGTTTATGTAGTCACCTATTTATTATAAATTTAATGTTTTATTATTCTAATAAATGTATAATTTTAAATAAATCGTCTTGTTTTGTTTTTATTTGAATTTGTTCTTTAATTAGTAGATTATTATTATTGTGTTTGTAAATATTTAGACTTTTCTAGATATTCATTTTGTTACCTCTTTGTATGTTTTTAATTAATTTGACATTTTGAATGTCTGGAAATTTATGTTTATTGTTTAAATAGTGTGTAGCTAAATTAGATTTGTAAATATTATGTTTTAAAAACGCATTGCGATGTCGAATGTATCCCTCGGTCACGTTTTTCTTCGTCTGGCCTACGTAAAATTTATTGCAATCTGCACATTCTGTTTTGTTAACTCTATTTTTATTATGACTGTTGAATATAGTTTTAGGTTTTATTTTATTAAAAAAAAAACATATTATGTGTGTTATAAGATATTTTTAAGTTTGTATCTTTAAATAGTTTGCTTAGATTACGAGATGTGTTTCCCTGAGAAGTAAAGTTGATATATTTTATATTATCATTAGTGGACGGGTTTTCACATGAAGGTTTGTATGGCGTTTGTTTAGTGAGTTTATGTTTTATTTTATTTCTTATTTATTGATAGTTTTTATTTTGTACCCATTGTCTATTGCTATTTGTTTGATAATATTTTTTCTCTTTTTTGTTTCTTTCTTGTTCATTTACATTATAATATTTATAATATTTCATATTAACAGAGGTATATTAATTTTGATTTATAGCCTGTTTTTGTATTTATTCACGAAAACGCATTTTCGTTGTGGCTGACTCATATTTTACCAGTCTAGTGTTACCTCTTTCTAGACGTTCAAAGAGTTTTGTCCGGATACCGCTAACAAGATTTTTTCTTCTTAGGTCATTTCAAAATGTTCATAAATCATCCCTTCTTGGGATGGATTTTATAATTTTACTGCAAACGTTGAGTGTGTAACTTAATTGTTTACAAGTTAAAAAATACGAGTGCTGTTTCTCTTGGTGCGTTGGGCGATACATAAATGTAATATTTCAACCTGTTTACGTCGTATACAAGTCTATAAACATATAATTTTAACCGTGTTGTTATGAGGTTTTAAAATTAAATTTTAAATGTAATTTTATTACAATTACGTTGACAACAAATGGCAGATTTTTATTAACGCTAAGAAAAGTGACATCAATTTATTCTGTCATGAACTTGTACATGTTATTATAATATTTTATTATCTACCTTCAGAATTCATTCGGATCGATATAAACGGTTACCTATAAATCTAAGTAGTGCGTTCACTAGGGTTTAGGTAAAATTTTATGAGAACTAGGGGTCGATCAGTTACAGGGAAACGTTATTTTATTCTTGCAAGAGAAAGAAAGTTTTACAAATGTTTCTGCAACATGGAACTGATGCGTGCGCTTGTTCAATTAAACCTATTGTCTGCTTCGGGCTCATGAAAATTAGCCGCTGTTGGTGTTGTTACTTAAAGGTACAATTAAACAGATTTGAGAAGCTTTGTAGGTCCAATATTTTGCATTTATATTTATAAATCATTATTTTGCTCGTGGGCATGCACACAAACATGCGCACAGGTAGAGTGTGCAACGGTTGTTGCTGTCGCCTGTTTAATTGACTTGCCCGTGTTGGCATAAATCACGCAAACGAGGTTAACTGTTCTAAAAGTGTAACAGTGTTCACTGTAGCCCGCAAGGCTGCAAACTCCTGTGAACACGTTCAAGTCCCCTGCGTTTACATCTCTAGAGATTCAAACGGTTTCAACGCACGCCCTCTGAACGATTCAAGTCTACTTTTACATTGTCATGTGAGTGTAACAACAACGAAAAACGATAAATGACTATGTCTCATTCTATGTTACTTTGTTATAGAAAATACATTTAAGAAGGAATAGGTTGAAATTATAAATTACCGGTAACTTTCAGAAACAAATACATAGATACGTTTAACAACTTTCTCGCCTTCGCTTAATATCTGTCTCTGCCAAACAGAGAAAGAGAGAGGGAGGATGGAGAGAGAGAGATAGAAGATAGGATGATAAGTTTGTAGGCCTATATATATATATATATATATATATATATATATATATATATATATTACTTTTAATATTTATAATGAATTTACCTCAAGATATTTTTTTTTCCTTATTAGGAACATGTTTCGGGTACCATCTTGTACCCATCCTCAGCCTTCCGGTTTTTGTGTCTGGTGAAGTACATATGTGTTGGTTGACTATTATTATTGTGGCTTCCTGTTGGCTTCTGGTACTTCAAATTGGTTTTATTGTGTGTTATTGTGGTGTATGTGCTAGTTTTTTGTGTATTTTCGATGTTGAGTGTATAATGTGAATATTATATAATACTATGATGATATATATTAGCGGCAATTAATTATTAATTGTATAAGTTTACCGATCTCTCACATGTATCTAGCCCCGAAGTTGGATGCTATTTTATATAATAATAATGATGATATCAAATCAATATAACATTTTTATAATAAATATTTTGATATTGTATTACATTTATTTGCATTAACTGATTACTTTCATGCCGCGCGTTATGCAGCCATTTAACACAATGTATAACTATTCTGATTATTCATAAACACATACTTGATATCATTTACTAAATTAATGTTGTCAATTCATTTACTTTATTTGAGCAAAAGAAACTCTTATAATTCTACTCTATATTTTCTTCAAATTTTAAGTTAATATCTGCGTTGTATTTGATAATAATGAACGCATATATATGATCAACTTAAATTACTAGTTTATTTGTCATTCACAATAATTATAATCGTACATATGATACGTCGCTGTACCTGAAATACATACATATTTTATAATAACAAATTCATGTTTTTATAGATGCTGAAACAAAGAAAAACATACATACATATATAAATCAAATAATATAACAATTCATATTCTACTTATCAATGCGTTCATTAATCCCAGATAAGCTTTGTTAATATATTTATTAATTACGTTTTAATTTCTGATTTATTCATTGCATTTATTAATAATTTTCTCAGGGATGAATTCTTTGAAAGAATCAGGTCAGTAGAAGTAACTAAGTAGTAATGATTAAAATATTGGTTACTTGATTTATGAAATATCCATTAAGCGTTGGTGCAGTCGAGTTCCAGTGATGGAGATGGCATGGAGACACATTTCGTTGAATGCTGTTGTATCACAATCACTTAACACACTCTTCCGATCACTCGCGTTGGTGTTGGTTTATGTGAATAATTGACGTTTAGTGTTCAATTAAATACTTCATCTTACGATGTATGTTGTGTGTTTCTTTTAACGTTAATGTACATGTCTAGTTCCACTTATCGCTGCTTTATCAAATGTTCATGTGATCTAATACTTTGTTTAATGTTTCATGTTCATTATGGTGTTAATAAGGTGTAGTAACACTATATTAAGTTCAACTGTTTAGTATATTATTTGTGTGGTGATATCTGTTCGTGTAACGATCTGATTGTTCACTTCGAATAATTCTTATCTAAGTTCGTTACGTCGCACTTCGAATTTCACTTCCGAACAATTAGAATAAACTGTCTGAAAATTGCGTAACACTGTCTCTCGAACTTAAAGTGTATTACTTGAAAATTTGATATAAGACTGAAGACTACTTCGTACTTAAAGTAAACTGGTTGACGATTTGAGTAAAACTTATTAACTGTCAACTGTTGAGATAAGACTCTTGACTCCTATCTTGGACAGATAGCTTTATTAACTCGTCCCTACTCAAAATTGTGTCTCTGGCGCTGTTCACGCCTACTTCATTTCGTGATTGGTCAGTTTTGAGTTTTCTTGGAATATTTTGTCCCACTATGTCAAGACCCTATGTCATAGTTCTTCCGATAGGTTTTTCGTTTCTGTTGCTATGGAAACACTTCTCTCTACCAGTTTTCTCTCTGGCTTTTGGCTTCTGATAGGTTCTTAGGCATCCCCCGATTTTGCTCTGACGAACGTTGACCCTTTTCGTAGAAACTATGGCTATTAGAAGCTTGTCCATCAACCTATTGTCTGAAGTAAACTCAGTGTTTCTCTAGATTGCCGTTATCTGTACTTTCGGTCCAACTGACGTATTGTTCCATGTTATACCCCTTTTTTGTGGCTATTAATAATTTTGAACATCTGCTGGCTGGTGAAGTCACCCCAACTTTCCACTCGTAAATTCTGTCTGTCACTTAGACGATAACTCCAGCTGCGTAACATGACTTGAGTTTTTGTCCGATCTTAGCCCTCGTATTGTTTCTTAAAGTGCAGTGCATCCGTTCCATTGTAACGTAGAGTTACACTCTTATTGTCGTTTATCGTATACTGACGTAACATGGTCGAACATCTGCCACGATTCTCAGTACGAGTGTGAATGTCCTCGCCCAATTGTTACAGCAGTAGATAGCAATAATTCTGAACTAAACTTGCCCTGTCATCTTGTGCCACCAATTTCTATAGTTAGTTTGAGCTTAACGTCTTTCTATTGTCAAGCTAGCGATGCTACTCTGACATCTTCTCATTACGCTTTATTTATTGCGTCAACTATAAGTCATTGACACCGCCTCGTGTGAACGCACTCCGTCGAGGTGAAAATTTAAGAAATTTTAAATTTTTTGCTCGTTACAGTGTCCTCAATTTTGATTTGACGATGTGACCTCAGGGAACAAATCAAATCCAAATTCTGCGCCCTGTACGTCGCCTCGCCGTGTTCACCTTCCTCAGGAAAGGATATCACATGATGACCTACTTTTAAAGACTTATATTACAATTGGTGCACCCCCTTTTAGTTTTAATTGGGTCTCTGAATTTATTGCTAGCTATTTGGGATGGCTGAACGCATTTCACATTCTCGCATTTACATATAAATACCTTATCTCCCTAATTACAAGACAAATCATAAATTCAATGAGCAATTAATTAATTTAATTAATTGAATAATCCTTTTACTTTCTAAAATATTATTCTCGCAATTTATTATCAAACAATCAATCTGTTTAACGCAACGCTTTACATAGAATCAGAGAAATCTCCTATACATATACATTTTGTGCAATACTGATAGTCCTACTAAGAATTTAGTTCTTAAAATATTATTTAAAATTAGATTGGTAATTAACATATTCGCTACGTTAGTTGTAATTATTTTGATAATTTATACATACACGTAATACATTTTGTTAATGAGTTATCTACATCATTCTGGCATCATTTACAATCCTAGTCTATTAATTATATACATTCACTTTAACAGAGTTAATTTACGATATAGTTCTTTGAATACTGTCACTCATTTGATTTTAAGTGTCCTATTTTTCACTTTGTCCTAATGATCTATTACTATGTGAATCAAGTAATAATAACTAAAATGTCCCTTGTATTCACTAGAATATTTTATAAAATGTCACTCAACACGTTAAATCACCCTTATTATCTCACATTTAATTAGTGATTAATTAACAAAGTAAACTCTTATGTTACGTTTGACATTTAGAATACATAATTTCTTGGTTAAGCCAGCTTGAATGAGATAAGCGCGTCAATTTCCCTAACGCAGATGATTCATCACCATCAGCTAACTTATTATGGTATATTCTTCAATTTCCTCCTCTTCCTTCATCTTCAATTTTCTGGCTCGTGATATTTTTTCATCTGTCTGGCATTGAATTTCCCACGGATTTTGCTTTCGTCATCGTTATCGACGAGTAGGTATGTAGCTTCTCCGAGAATTCGATGTACTTTGTATGGTCCGCAGTACAGTTCGCAAAATTTTTCAATCCTTTTCTGGATCGCGTCCGATTGATAATAGGTTCTGATTAATACCTTCTCACCAATTTTGAATTTTGTAATGGTCTTGGTTTCATTACACAACTTCGCTTGTTTTTCCCTCTTTTCTTTCATTTTGATGAATATTTGGTTATGGTCAGCTCCTTTGACTTGAAGTATGTCCTTGTTTAGGCATTTCTCCCAAACTCTGGTCGGTTTTTTCCCGAGCTGTGCCTCATAGGGTGTTACTTCTATAGTCTCGTGGTACGTCTCGTTAATGCAACTCTCTATGATTGGTACATAACGCGACCACTTTATGTGTTGGTCACCGACAAAGATCCTAAATAAATTTCCAAGTTGTCTGTTGACTCTTTCAGCCAGATTCGCACATGGATTTCTTATCGCGGTAAATCTTGGTTGAATATTTAATTCGTTTAACCCGTCTAACCATTTCCTAGAGGTAAATTGCGTTCCGTTGTCTGTGATAATTATTCTAGGAGATCCTAGCTCTTTACAATATTGACGTATTCTTCTTAATGTGGCTGCGGTCGTTGCCCTACGAAGTGTAAATAATCGCACGTATTTCGTGAAGTTGTCTATCATGACAAACAAATACCTCACTCCAGCGGACGAAAGAGGTAGTGGCCCATAATAATCAGCGCTCACTAGGTCACCCTTGCTTAACGGTATAATGGCTTTCGTTCCCCCGAACAGGTTTTTGTTGCCTGAGTCCTTCCTCCTCTGACAAGTGTCGCAGGTGCGTACGTAATTTTTCACCCTTTTCAACATACCGTCTATGGTAAAAGGCTCCTGTAATAATTTTATACATTTATTAGCTCCAGGATGTCCATACATACGGTGTATTTCAGCAATTATTTCTCCGGATACGCTGTTCGGTATGTACAGTTTCCATTCCCGTCTACGTAATCTATATAATTTCTCATCGACGTATCTATAAAATTTATTTAATTCCTTATCTAAACACTTTTCCTTAATCTTATCTATAATAGTTTTAAGCTTAGTATCTTTAAATTGATCCTTTCCAATATCCATAATGATCTTGCTTACCGTTTTATCCATCTTGATTGTCAGGTTGTGACGATTTAAATTGTGACATTTACAGAATAAAAAAAAAATTTAATTAATTAAGGTTGCGTACAATTAACCATTTAAATCTCACAATAATAATAATAAAAACATGTAGGTACTAAGTGTGAATGGAAGAAGTAATTAATAAGGGCAAAGTATCCATAAAGAAAAGGCATATTGTAAATAATTATTATGTTCGTATTTAACCCTTTGCTTGCTATCAAGCGCCTACCTGTTGATACCGGACTCGACCTGTTTTCCGAGTCTACGGTAATTAAAAATAATAGAGTAAACTAATGTTAATAATTAAAGTATCCGTAGACACAGGTAGTAACTAAAACAATTAATTTAAATGATGTATTTTTATCTAGCGATAGTCTGTATAAATAAAAAAGTTTATTTAAAGAAAAACAGGAACTATATATGCTCGCGGAATAAACACCCCACTCTCTCTTGTCATGTACAAGGGTAGCGGACGAAAAATCGCTCTCTTGCGATGACGACGCCCAGCTGTGCAGACGCACGAGCAAAATGCTCTGTTCAAAAGTTATACAATTTGTTGTTAGTGTGGATTAATTAATTATTATTTTGTATTTTACTAACCGTTACAAAAAGTGTAACATGTAACGTTAACAAAAAAGAAAATTCCAAAAACCTTTGTAACAAGAAGAAAGATGTAACTACAAACGACGAGTGTTAATAAAAAAAAAAACGATGACTGCAATCTTCACCGATGGACGAATCTGTTCAACCTCTGACCTGTGGTCATGGACCATCTAAATGAGAACTCTAGTATACCCTACCGATGATGCAGTTCGAGACATCTGAGAATCAACGAGTATCTGTGTAGAAGACTCTACCTATCCTGCAGACGTATTAAGCCATGAACAACAGAGACCAGACCAAGACGAGGACGACGTTTTAGGACTCCCAAGACGGAACCACATGGAGGCGATTACTACATCCAAAAAATAGAGGTGACTCGATAGCACGTCTATCGAGGAATAATGATAATATTTTTTGTAACACAATACTCTATTTAAGAGACTTTCAGAGACGATTGATTTTATAAGAATATAAAAACTTAAATTTGAGAATTTAATTGTAACTATTCAATATCATTCAATTGTAACAATTTAGATATTAACGTAACGTAGCGTTATTAATACCATTCTTCTAATGGAAGATATATGAAGCAAAAAGGTAAAAGTCTTGCAAGATAAAATTTTGAATTAAATATAATTAAAAGATTAGAGACTAAATACCAATGGTTACCCGGATCCGGGGGTATAGCTAGGTAAATTTGTTGTCATCCCATATTCTAAATAAAGCATTTCACTTAATTTTACTAATTTGATTAATAACGTCATGGGATCTGTTCTTTGGAGTAAATGTTATATTTCAAATGTTTAATAAAGCAAGTCTTCTTGTTACACACATATACTGAGTATATAAATCAACAGTTTCACCTTCCCTGATTCCTTGTATGTCTTACTGTGTGTTGTTCTGATTTAAATTTCAGCTCGTCTCGAATAAGGCAGCCTGAAATAATTGGCAGAACCAATTATTTTGGGTTCCCTCCGTTATAACTCTAAAGAAGAGGTTATAAGATGCGCCACTCTGCTATTTTCTTCTTCAAGATAACGTTTTATCTGTGAAATATGTGTCCTTCGCACATATTTTTGAGTAGAGGGTTCGTACAGGGTCACAGTTACCGGAGTTAAGTATTTGTGAATTTGATAAGGACCGCACCATCTGTAAGATAGCTTGGAAGTTGTCTTATCGACTGCACTACTCGTTGGGTGCGTGTTATACATAACTAAGTCTCCGATTTGATATTTTACTTTATTATTCTTATTCTTTTGCTCGTAATATTTCCTTGACTTCGCTAAGTTTGTTCGTAAATTAGCGCGCGCTTCGTTCCATATCTTTCTAATATTTTTATCCCTAATTTCAAGGGGTAACAATTCATGTATTTTCCACTTTGTGGATAATGGGTGATTAGGTTTATACTTGAACAACAATTTGAATGGGGTAGACTTATGTCCTTCATGATATGCCGAATTAAAGGCGAATTGTATCCAGGATAGGTTCTGGTCCCACGAAGTATGGTCGTTAGCATGGTAGGCAATTAAAGCAGATTTTAGGTTTCGCAAATACCTCTCAGCTATATTACCTTGCGGACGATACTCGGTAGTGGTAATGTGGTTTATACCTAGTTTGAAACACATGTTCCTGAATTCCTTGGACTTAAACTGTGGTCCGTTATCCGACACTAGATGGACTGGAATACCGAAATCTTTGAATAATCTATTCTGTAAAATGCTTACTGTTGTCGTAGCTAAAGCTCGTCGCATGGGGTAGATCCAGACGAATTTACTAAACGAATCTACGCAAATCAGTAACATAGTATTTCCTGACTTGGAACGTGGGTAGGGTCCAGAAAAGTCTAAATAAATTTTGGAAAATGGGGTGGCAGGAATCTCAGATATTAACTGACTTATTTGGCTGTTTCTCGCTGGTTTGCTGAGTGCACACAACTTACACCTTTTTACAAAGTTAGCTATCTCACTGTTCATATTTTCCCAGTGATATTCTCTCCGAATCCGATGTATGGTTTTATTTATTCCCATATGTGCTCCAATGGTGGAAGAGTGATAATATTCCATTAGCATAGGTTTAATAATATCCGGGGCGATGATACGCAAATATTTTCCGTTAGCTATTCTACAACATAATACTTTCTTATTTAATAGGTATTTTTCAGACTTGTTTCCTTTTTCAAGTTGCTTGATGATCGGACTCAAACGTGGGTCTTGTTGTTGATAATGGGCTAAATCCGTAAATGCAAGAGGAAATTCGGTAATTAACGCATTAATAATAGGTGTCTCTCTACTCTTGTTTTCGTAATTATTACTACTAGGCTGGAACATACGTGACAGGGTATCGGCAACTACGTTTTGGGTGCCTCTAATATGTTGTACTTTGAATTTAAAACAATTTAATCTCAATACCCATCTTCCGATTCGACCTAATTGTTTTGGGTGGTTTAGTAGCCAGGATAAAGCTTGATTATCTGTTTCTAGCAAAAGCTCTTTATGTTCTAAAAATGGTTTGAACTTCTCAAACGCAAAAACGGTAGCTAAGCATTCTAATTCGTATGCGGAGTATTTCTTTTCTTGGTCCGTCAGGGTGCGTGAAGCGTAACTAATTGGTAATCGAGAGTTATCTACTTCCTGATAAATTACTGCACCTAGGGCTACACTTGAACTGTCGGTTTGCACAACAAACGGTTTACTAAAATCGGCTAATTGTAGTACGGGGGGTGATATGATGCTTTCCTTTAATTTCTCAAATGCGGTTTGGGGTTGTTCATTCCACTCAAATTTTACTCCCTTCTTTCTTAAAGTATTTAGTGGTGCTGCGATTTCGGCTAGATGTGGGATATACTTGTGGAAATAATTTATCATTCCTAAAAATCGAGCAATTCCTTTCGCATCCCGCGGTGGTAAAAATTCTCTGATAGCACGGGTTCGCTCTGGGTCTATGCTTACCTTTCCGTTGGCTTTTACGATGTGACCTAAAAAGGAGAATTGTGTCACAGCAAAATTTACTTTACTGGGGTTTACAGTTAATCCAGCTTTCTCTAATCGTGATAATACTTCACGTATATGTGCAAGATGTTGTTCCATTGACTCGCTGTAAATAACAATATCGTCTAGGTAGTGGTACACATATTTAAACTTTATGTCGTGAAATAATTTTTCTAACAATCTGCTACATACAGAACTACCTTGGGATATACCAAAAGGTACCCTAGTAAATTGGTATAGGTTGAAAGGCACGGCAAAAGCGGTGAGACGTTTCGATTCTTCTGAAAGTGGTATCTGATGAAAAGCCTGATTCAAATCCATAATGGTAAACATTTTTGCTTTCGTAAAATAATGAAAAGCACTGTGGATGTCGGGAAGTGGAATGGATTCAAATTCTATTCGTTTATTTAGTTGTCTATAGTCTACAACTAATCTATGTTTATCGTTGCTTTTGGGTACTAAAAACGCAGGGGATGAATAAGATGAAGTAGAGGGTTCGATGACTCCTTGTTCTAATAGTTTATTAATTTGGTTCCTCATTACTTCCATTTTTGGCGGTGATAACTTGTATGGGGCTAAACGTATTACTTTATTATCGCTCAAATTTATCTTATACTCTATCAGATCCGTCAGTCCTAACTTAGGGGTGAGCACATTGGAGAATTGATTTATTAACTTTTGTATGTTACGTCTATCTTTACTTTCCAGATGACCTAATTCACATTCGTGATGCTTTAGATGAGAAGAAGTAGTGCTAGTACTTTCTCTGTTATTTGAATTATCCTCTAAGTTATATTTCCGTGAACGATCGAATCCAAAGTAAAATTTCTTATCATGAATATTTAGAATTATTCCTGTTTTACTGATAAAATCGGCTCCCAATATTAACTCGGGTCCTAATTCGTCGCTTACTAACATCGGAAAATACCACGTCAAATGTTTTATTTTAACTTTACACGTGATGATAAATTTTATTATTAAGTTTTGTTTGTTAGCGGTTGAGCATTTAATGTTTACAGATTGACTGCGTTTGACTAAATTATGTTTAAATAACTTATTGGCGAGGTCATGACTAATTAAACTTCGCGTTGATCCGGAATCAATTAAACCAAGGGTGGATGTTACACCAAGGTCAACTTGTACATAAGGTAATTGACACTTACTGAAATTACACTTATTAATAGCATTACATTTATCTATAAATTTTTTTACATAGGGGTCTAGTTTTCTTTTGTTATTATTATTATTTTGTTGACTCTCAGGGGTTTACCTTTTTTTACGATGCTGCGGAAGACACAGGGTTTTGGATCTACCTGCCTTACATGTTTTTTGGATAATGAGTTTTTTGGTTATACCTTTTTTGTTTACAGTATCTACTGAGATGTCCAGATTTTCCGCAGTTATAACACACATATTCTTTACGTTGGGTCTTACTGGTTTCCTGGAGTGGTTGAGCCTCCTGGGACTTACCATGGCCATTGGTTGATCTTCGAAGTGGTCTTCTTTCTTGTATACTTCTTGCGTCAGATACTAAGGCATGCATTTCTTTTCTATTTTGTGTAGTGGATATCGATGCATGTCTGTGCTGATCTGCGTACCAAACATTGGAAGAATGAATACTACATTGTTCAAAGTCCGCGAACGTAAGGGGTCTACTTATTAGTGCTAAACGGGAGCGTTCATCAGGAGACAAGCCTACTAGGATCGTATCGACCAATTGTTTTTCAGTCCAGTCGACTTGTAGTATACGTGAAGATTCTCGAATATCCGCAATATAGTGGGCCAGTCTTTCGCGAGCTCCTTGTACTCTAAGTACAGTACTTCTTTTGATATCCTCATAAATTCCAGTGGGGATAAAATATTTGATTATATTCGTATGAAGATCTTCTACTGAAAGACTTGAGTTTAATGTTTCTAGTACACGATCTCGTAATGGTGGTTTACATTTGGGTAATATTACTTGCAGTATTTGCCGATCGTTTAATTGTTGTAAATCTTTTATTTGCAGCAGGTATTTTATAAAAGTTAACAGTATCGTTATACTTAACCCATCGGTGTAAGGAATCTCATTAATTATTTTCTCTACTGGGTAGGAAATATTGTGAGTTGCTGAAATTAGGGAAATTAGTATTATGAGTAAGTACTGTATTTAGTGAGAAAAAGGGAATTTCACGGAGGAGGAACATTTAAATGAGAATTAAGATCATTTAAAGAGAATTTAAAACAAATAAACCGTGCAATAATAATAAAAGATAATAATAATAAGAAATTTCACACGGAACTCCCCAAGCATACTCTCGGTACATAGCTGACCAAAATTTTAGGAGTCTGTGTTGGTAAGGAGGCGGAGTATGTGACGATTTAAATTGTGACATTTACAGAATAAACAAAAATTTAATTAATTAAGGTTGCGTACAATTAACCATTTAAATCTCACAATAATAATAATAAAAACATGTAGGTACTAAGTGTGAATGGAAGAAGTAATTAATAAGGGCAAAGTATCCATAAAGAAAAGGCATATTGTAAATAATTATTATGTTCGTATTTAACCCTTTGCTTGCTATCAAGCGCCTACCTGTTGATACCGGACTCGACCTGTTTTCCGAGTCTACGGTAATTAAAAATAATAGAGTAAACTAATGTTAATAATTAAAGTATCTGTAGACACAGGTAGTAACTAAAACAATTAATTTAAATGATGTATTTTTATCTAGCGATAGTCTGTATAAATAAAAAAGTTTATTTAAAGAAAAACAGGAACTACATATGCTCGCGGAATAAACACCCCACTCTCTCTTGTCATGTACAAGGGTAGCGGACGAAAAATCGCTCTCTTGCGATGACGACGCCCAGCTGTGCAGACGCACGAGCAAAATGCTCTGTTCAAAAGTTATACAATTTGTTGTTAGTGTGGATTAATTAATTATTATTTTGTATTTTACTAACCGTTACAAAAAGTGTAACATGTAACGTTAACAAAAAAGAAAATTCCAAAAACCTTTGTAACAAGAAGAAAGATGTAACTACAAACGACGAGTGTTAATAAAAAAAAAAACGATGACTGCAATCTTCACCGATGGACGAATCTGTTCAACCTCTGACCTGTGGTCATGGACCATCTAAATGAGAACTCTAGTATACCCTACCGATGATGCAGTTCGAGACATCTGAGAATCAACGAGTATCTGTGTAGAAGACTCTACCTATCCTGCAGACGTATTAAGCCATGAACAACAGAGACCAGACCAAGACGAGGACGACGTTTTAGGACTCCCAAGACGGAACCACATGGAGGCGATTACTACATCCAAAAAATAGAGGTGACTCGATAGCACGTCTATCGAGGAATAATGATAATATTTTTTGTAACACAATACTCTATTTAAGAGACTTTCAGAGACGATTGATTTTATAAGAATATAAAAACTTAAATTTGAGAATTTAATTGTAACTATTCAATATCATTCAATTGTAACAATTTAGATATTAACGTAACGTAGCGTTATTAATACCGTTCTTCTAATGGAAGATATATGAAGCAAAAAGGTAAAAGTCTTGCAAGATAAAATTTTGAATTAAATATAATTAAAAGATTAGAGACTAAATACCAATGGTTACCCGGATCCGGGGGTATAGCTAGGTAAATTTGTTGTCATCCCATATTCTAAATAAAGCATTTCACTTAATTTTACTAATTTGATTAATAACGTCATGGGATCTGTTCTTTGGAGTAAATGTTATATTTCAAATGTTTAATAAAGCAAGTCTTCTTGTTACACACATATACTGAGTATATAAATCAACAGTTTCACCTTCCCTGATTCCTTGTATGTCTTACTGTGTGTTGTTCTGATTTAAATTTCAGCTCGTCTCGAATAAGGCAGCCTGAAATAATTGGCAGAACCAATTATTTTGGGTTCCCTCCGTTATAACTCTAAAGAAGAGGTTATAAGGTGATTAATTAAGTATTCGGACATATTGTCGCTAATTTCTTCTAACGTGGCATCTTCTGGGTTTCTGCTTAGAAGATCAGCAGTAATATTGTCCTTGCCCTTACAATGGACAATGTCGAATTTGTACTCTTGGATGCTTAAGATCCAGCGTGTAATTCGCGAGTTGTTTAAATGACATTTATTCATGAAAGTCAGTGCCTTATTATCTTTAATAATGGTTAAAGGTTGCCCTAATATGTATATACGGAATTTCTCAAGACATCGTACAATGCTCAAGAGCTCCTTCTCCGTGGTGTAATAATTTCTTTCTGCACCCTTGAATGTCTTGCTGGTAAAAGCTATGACTCCAATTCTTCCTTCCTCATCCCGTTGATATAGTTGCCCGCCATATGCAAAGTTGCTGGCGTCGCACTGCATATAGTATCTTTGGTTTATTCGAGGAAACTTCAAGATGACTGTTTCTACGAATAACCTTTTAACTTGTTGAAAGCATTCATTTAATTCCTGTGTCCAGGTAAATTTCTGTCCTTTCCGTAATAATTCAAGTAATGGTTTAGTGGTTTCAGCGTATTTATCTGTAAAACGGTTGTAGAAATTTGTCAAACCCAAGAAACCTTTTAATTGCTTTTGGTTCCGAGGTGTTGGGAACTTCATAATGGCATCAATCTTCTCGTCCGTTGCTCGTATTCCTTGCGTAGTTAATCGATATCCAAGGTACGCAATTTCTTGCCTAAAGAATTGCGACTTCTCCAAATTGATGGTTAAATTCGCTCTTCTTAAGTTGGATAATAATAAATCTAAATGTAATAAATGCGTCTCTAAATCTCCCGAATAACATAGGCAATCGTCGACATAAATAATGGTATTTTCTTTAACTTCATCTTCCAATACTGTGTCCAATCCCCTGGTTAGTGCAGCAGAACTGGTACTCAGTCCAAACGGCGTAACTGTAAAACGATAACATTTGCCTTCGTACATAAAAGCGGTGAAGTTCCGGCACTCCGGCTTCAGTGGTACTTGCCAGAAACTGCTAGTTAAGTCTACGGTAGATAAATATTTCATCTCACAACATCTCGCCAGAATGTCGTTTATCGGTGGAGCACCCTCGTAGTCCGGGATAGTCACGCTGTTCACCTTCCTCGCATCCAAACACAATCGTACTCTACCGTCCTTCTTAATTACAGTAACAAGTGGGTTGATATATGCGCTGTTGCATCGCTCAATGACCCCATACCGTAACATTCTTTTAATCTCATCATCTACCTTCCCTTTATATGCTAATGGGACAGGCCATCCTCTCTGGAAGTACGGTGTCCGGTCGGTGACTTGGAACTCGTGAACGTACCCTTCGATCCTTCCGGGGCACTCTCTGAATAAACTTGTATTCCTTACCAGAATCTCCCTTAATCTTTCCAACGTCCCTTTATCTCCGCAGTCAATACTCTCTACTTTCTTATCAATGTTCCTTATGATCTCTTCTTCTTCTTCTTCGTCCACCACTTCTATATGCATCATTGGCACCGTGCATGCCGCTTCGTCAGCCTCTCTTCTTAACTCGACGATCCTTCTTCCCATGTCAATGAGACATCCTGTTTCTTGAAGAAAATTGATTCCTAATATACAAGGTTTTATTAAATCCGGTATGATGAGAAAAACACATTCATATTTAATTCCTTCGATATAAATATCGCATAATATTTGTTTTCTTATTAACTTTGATTTATTACCAACCGCGCTAACTATTAAAGTGTTAGTCATCGGTAATATTTCATAAGGTTTTATGTTATGTTTGTTTTGATTAAACCACGATTCGGACAATCCGGCAACAACGGATCCAGTGTCAAGCAACGCTTGTACAGTAACATTATTATTAAACTTTATATTTATTTCTGGGCACTTTATCATTCGTTGGGTAATCTCCTCGTCGTCATTACATAATAAATCGCTTCGTAAATCTGGTAGAATTATGTTGGTCTGGTAGTCATTCGTTTTACCGGCTATCTCCGTTAATGAGTAAAGGGATTTTTTTTCCTCTTCTTGTTGACGGACCCTCTTGGGTTCAGTGCCCGATGTACCGGCCGCTGTTTTTGTGAACTCCATTGTGTTGACCGCGCGTCTGTCCGCATTACGATGTTGTTGTGTATTTACAGCTGGTCTGTCAACCCAGGCTTTCTCCTGTGCACCACTTGCTTTGTTCAAACCGCTTTCACTTTCCTTGTAGGAATTCCTCCCCTCGTTCGCCGTCACATAGTTTGACTCCCTATTATTTCTCGGTTGTATCTGTGTATATTCTATGATTAGAGATTCGAAATTTGGGATTGTCACAATTCCTCTCGTGACCACAGCGAGCTGAATCTCGCACCCAAAGTGACGAGATATCTTACGTATAAGTTGATTATCAGTCAGAGTAGGTGTTAACTGCCTACTCTCCAGCAATATACGTTCAATATACTGAATTGCAGTAATCGGTCCACGCCAATCAAACCTACCATACTCCAAATGGTCCCGTATACTATCTTGTCGTTCTTGTCCCCAATATTTCTGTGAGAACGCTTCCTTGAATTCTTCAAAATTTGATATTTGGTTACGTATAACCCGCCACCAAATTCCTGCGTCTAATTCCAAATGTCTACCTATCCACTTGATATTGTCAGTGGGGTAGTATAACTCTTGTATTTCAGACAACTCCTTAAGGAATTCCATAGGGAATCTGTCCGTACCATTATATTTAAGGTCATTGTGGTTAGGTCCATTAATTCGGTTTAATATACCACACTCACCTTCCATTAGCTGTCTCTGCAGTCTCTCCTGGTTTTCTCTTACTTTAGTCAGATGTCCTTTTAACTCTTCGATCCGCGTCGTCTTTTCTTTTGTAGTCTCGTCCAACTTCTGTTCTGTTGAACGTTGTCTACCATCAACTTCTTCCAACTTCTGTATAATGTTATTGTTTGTTACGTCTTGCTCCTGTTGTTTCTGCCGTATGGTGTCATGTATCTCGGCCTTGAGTTCTTCGTGTTTCTTATTGGAATCCTTAACGTGAGCATCGAATTTATTATTAATCTTTTTAACGGTCGTTTGGGTAGTGTGTATCGCTACCATCCATTCTTGACGATCGTTCTCTCGTGTTTCTTGTATTTCTTCGTACTTCTTGTTTGCTTCTTCTCTCAAGTTTCTCACGATATCATCTTGTTTCTTCTGTAATTCGTCGACCTTTCTTTCCCAGGCCTGCTGGTATTCACGTATCTCGGACCTTATCTGCGTAATCTCTTCCTTATGCTGGTCGAGCTTTTCATTTTGTTTTTCTAATTTCTCACTAATTAATTTGTTAATATTCTCTTCTTGTTTTCTGCTACTTTCTTCTTGTTTTCTGTTACTTTCTTCTTGTTTCTCGCTAATTAATTTGTTAATATTCTCTTCTTGTTTTTCGCTCTGTTGACGGATGAACTCCATCAACATTTGTAGACTTACATCTTCTGGTTTTGATGTCTGTCCTCGCGCCCTATCTTCTGGACTCTCTACAACGCTACTTGGTTCGCTAGGTGTGGTATTATCTTCTGTATTTACCGTACCTAACTGGTTATTAACGTCGAATTCTACGCTATCGGAATTGCTCGCCATTTTTGCCTTCCTACGCGTAATCATTCAAACTGACTTATAACACTAATACTTATCTTACTTCTAATTCTATAACGCTACTTTATCTACTTCTTCTACTGCCTGATCTTTGCCAAAGCTGTACGTTTTAACTATCTTTGTTACTACGTATCACGCCCCACGTTGGGCGCCATTTATATAATGTGAATATTATATAATACTATGATGATATATATTAGCGGCAATTAATTATTAATTGTATAAGTTTACCGATCTCTCACATGTATCTAGCCCCGAAGTTGGATGCTATTTTATATAATAATAATGATGATATCAAATCAATATAACATTTTTATAATAAATATTTTGATATTGTATTACATTTATTTGCATTAACTGATTACTTTCATGCCGCGCGTTATGCAGCCATTTAACACAATGTATAACTATTCTGATTATTCATAAACACATACTTGATATCATTTACTAAATTAATGTTGTCAATTCATTTACTTTATTTGAGCAAAAGAAACTCTTATAATTCTACTCTATATTTTCTTCAAATTTTAAGTTAATATCTGCGTTGTATTTGATAATAATGAACGCATATATATGATCAACTTAAATTACTAGTTTATTTGTCATTCACAATAATTATAATCGTACATATGATACGTCGCTGTACCTGAAATACATACATATTTTATAATAACAAATTCATGTTTTTATAGATGCTGAAACAAAGAAAAACATACATACATATATAAATCAAATAATATAACAATTCATATTCTACTTATCAATGCGTTCATTAATCCCAGATAAGCTTTGTTAATATATTTATTAATTACGTTTTAATTTCTGATTTATTCATTGCATTTATTAATAATTTTCTCAGGGATGAATTCTTTGAAAGAATCAGGTCAGTAGAAGTAACTAAGTAGTAATGATTAAAATATTGGTTACTTGATTTATGAAATATCCATTAAGCGTTGGTGCAGTCGAGTTCCAGTGATGGAGATGGCATGGAGACACATTTCGTTGAATGCTGTTGTATCACAATCACTTAACACACTCTTCCGATCACTCGCGTTGGTGTTGGTTTATGTGAATAATTGACGTTTAGTGTTCAATTAAATACTTCATCTTACGATGTATGTTGTGTGTTTCTTTTAACGTTAATGTACATGTCTAGTTCCACTTATCGCTGCTTTATCAAATGTTCATGTGATCTAATACTTTGTTTAATGTTTCATGTTCATTATGGTGTTAATAAGGTGTAGTAACACTATATTAAGTTCAACTGTTTAGTATATTATTTGTGTGGTGATATCTGTTCGTGTAACGATCTGATTGTTCACTTCGAATAATTCTTATCTAAGTTCGTTACGTCGCACTTCGAATTTCACTTCCGAATAATTAGAATAAACTGTCTGAAAATTGCGTAACACTGTCTCTCGAACTTAAAGTGTATTACTTGAAAATTTGATATAAGACTGAAGACTACTTCGTACTTAAAGTAAACTGGTTGACGATTTGAGTAAAACTTATTAACTGTCAACTGTTGAGATAAGACTCTTGACTCCTATCTTGGACAGATAGCTTTATTAACTCGTCCCTACTCAAAATTGTGTCTCTGGCGCTGTTCACGCCTACTTCATTTCGTGATTGGTCAGTTTTGAGTTTTCTTGGAATATTTTGTCCCACTATGTCAAGACCCTATGTCATAGTTCTTCCGATAGGTTTTTCGTTTCTGTTGCTATGGAAACACTTCTCTCTACCAGTTTTCTCTCTGGCTTTTGGCTTCTGATAGGTTCTTAGGCATCCCCCGATTTTGCTCTGACGAACGTTGACCCTTTTCGTAGAAACTATGGCTATTAGAAGCTTGTCCATCAACCTATTGTCTGAAGTAAACTCAGTGTTTCTCTAGATTGCCATTATCTGTACTTTCGGTCCAACTGACGTATTGTTCCATGTTATACCCCTTTTTGTGGCTATTAATAATTTTGAACATCTGCTGGCTGGTGAAGTCACCCCAACTTTCCACTCGTAAATTATGTCTGTCACTTAGACGATAACTCCAGCTGCGTAACATGACTTGAGTTTTTGTCCGATCTTAGCCCTCGTATTGTTTCTTAAAGTGCAGTGCATCCGTTCCATTGTAACGTAGAGTTACACTCTTATTGTCGTTTATCGTATACTGACGTAACATGGTCGAACATCTGCCACGATTCTCAGTACGAGTGTGAATGTCCTCGCCCAATTGTTACAGCAGTAGATAGCAATAATTCTGAACTAAACTTGCCCTGTCATCTTGTGCCACCAATTTCTATAGTTAGTTTGAGCTTAACGTCTTTCTATTGTCAAGCTAGCGACGCTACTCTGACATCTTCTCATTACGCTTTATTTATTGCGTCAACTATAAGTCATTGACACCGCCTCGTGTGAACGCACTCCGTCGAGGTGAAAATTTAAGAAATTTTAAATTTTTTGCTCGTTACAAGTGCTTTGAATATTGTGTCATGTTTTGTATTGATTTGTATTTGTTCAGGTATTAGTTTGTTTTGTGTTTTATGTTTGTATATTTGTAAATTTCTCAAATACAAAACATGACACAATATTCAAAGCACTCAACATCGAAAATACACAAAAAACTAACACATACACCACATTCAATATCTATGTGAACAAAATAGAAAATCAAATATAAAATAAAAACTGAACAATTAAGAATTAATCAAAATGAACAACACATAAATAATAACAACAACAAAAAATGGGTCACATTCACTTACATAAATAATAAAGTGACAAAACTAACAAAACTATTTAAAAACACAGATATAAAAATAGCATACAAAACTAATAAAAATAAATTACAATTTCTAAATAGCTCACACAACAAAGATAATACAACTAACGGTATATACAAAATAGAATGCCAAGATTGCAATAAATGTTACATAGGACAAACAAAAAAAAACAGCTGAAAAAACGTTATTTTGAACACCTAAACGCATACAAAAAACCAGAAATAATAAATCCAATTTAGCCACACATGCAATAAACACAGGAGACGAATTCTCAGACATAACCAATGTATTACTAATAAAACATATACCACACAAAGGCACCATAATGAACATTTGGGAAAATTTACAAATATACAAACATAAAACACAAAACAAACTAATACCAGAACAAATACAAACCAATACAAAACATGACACAATATTCAAAGCACTCAACATCGAAAATACACAAAATACAAAAACATATACCACAATCACACACAATAATACAACTTTAAAATACCAAAAACCAATAAACAACTTTAATAGCAACCAGCAGCCAACACACAAATACTTCACCAGAAACAAGATCGCGAAGGCTGAAGATGAGAGAACAGGAACTCTCGAAACATCTTCCAAATAGAAAAATAACATCTTGAGGTAAATTTAATTATAAATATTAAATGTAATATATATATATATATAGGTAGTTAGATAGTTTGAGAGAGAGAAAGAAAGAGAGAGATTTTTTTTTTAATTGGAAGCGAATACGGGATTAAATTACGTCGCTTCTGTAGCTTATAGTAGCTAAACCACTTTTCAGATGTCCTCTTAAAATATATTATTTAAAGCCAACTCATAGAACTGCTTGTGGCACAAGAAGCGGTTCTTTGATGGAATCTGTTCGTACATACGTGATGTGATGTACAGAACCAGATCTAATTCTATTTGATGAGTTTTGGCCTATGCGAGATTCACTTTTTTTAAATTATGAAATAACACTTGCAACAGAGACTAACGTATACACCGAAATCTTTCTCGCTGGGAACAGGATGACCAATGAAACAGAGCAGTTCTGCTGTGCAACCGTGCCGAAGTCGCACATAAATTACTAGTTCAAAGAACTAGGGTGACCTAGTTGTAAATATATACGACTTTAATTCAATCACCCCTTCAAAGATTAGTTGAAAAACCTAGTAAAAACATGGAAGTACTAGTAAGTATTAAGTATATAAGAGAGTTACAGTATATTTTACGATGGTTCGGGCTTACTCGTATGAATTAGGTACAGCGTTTATAAATTCAACAGATAACAATGCATGAGCTGAATCAAACAGTAAAGTAATTAGAGCATAAAGGATTCCGCGCGCCACCTGAACACAGTTGATGATAAAGCACGGGTGGATGACAGATTTTGCGGATAAAGCAGAGTACAGCTCGCGTCATCAATGTGTTAATGCGACCTCAGTATCATCGGTTTGCCGGCCACGTAGCCAATAAGAGCACACACCACCTGACATTCTCAAAACCCCTCTAACTACAATTTCATCGTTTTTTCTTCGTGCCCAAGGAAAACGTTTCCGCGACTCAGATTTTTAATTTGCTTTAGTGTATTTGCAACGAGCACTCTGAAATTAACAATTTAATTTACTATAATTAAAGTCTAAGCTAAATGAGAATAAATTATTATCGTTATATATCAAATGAAAGTATTTTTAAAAAATAAAATATAGTAATAATATTAATATTAATATTATCATTTTAAGTCATTCAGTTTATGTAGTTAATACACGATTATTTTTAATAAAATAACTGATATCTATAGAGTCACTTGTCAACAATTTTAAATACAACTGACGCAGCGAAACTATTTGATTGACAAATTCTTTTTTAAATCTCAAGCGTTTGTTTTCTCCAGCGTAATAACCTATTAAAGAGCAAAACAGAAAAATTGTTGTTATACAAGTGCGGTGTTATAGACGTTTTTAAAAAATTGTGACTATCGATTCTTCTAGTGTTTAATTATGCAATCCATTATTTTATGTTTACGATCCATGCGTTGTTCGGAACAACACTTTGTACAGCAGACTATTTGTAACTAAGCCAATGTGTGTAGAAGGTCTGGAATTCACCCGCGCTGTTCCAAGTGTCAAAATATTGCTCCTCCTGTCACACATTTTTCCTGCATACTGATGCTAATAATAAAAGCCTCTTTAATTTTAATAATACCTTTACTTAAAAGTATACTTCTGTGATGCACTAATGTTTTTTTAAAAGAAGTCTCAAAGGAACACATTTAATGTAAGGCGAAAAGTTTTTTTTTATTTATCTAAACTATTATTAAATTTGATTCTCGTACCATTGAGAAAATAAACACTTGAAGTACAGCTCCAAATAACGTAAGAGAACAACGTGACTACATACAAAGATACAGTTTTACATGGCCGATTTGAGACACTGATGCTGACACCAACTATCTCGTTGTAACAACCGGTAGAAAATTTGAAAGTGTAAGTCAGTTTCGTCAGTTTCATAGTTATGTGAGTTAATAACTAAATTTAGTTATTAACTGACATAACTATGAAAACAAATTACTTAAAATTGTACTTTGTTTAATCCTTTTCTCCCAAAACAACTGGATGCTTCCAAAAATAACATGCCTTAATCAAATCACGCCTTACGTTTATCAAAACACCACAGTGCTGCATATGGAAGACATATCTATCAATGAGACAATAATAATAACGGTATCGAGTTTTTTGTCTGCCATTCAGTCACATAAAGCTACATTCCTATATTACGATTACTATCATCATCATCATCATCATCATCATCATCATCATCATCATCATCATCATCATCATCATCATCATCATCATCATCATCATCATCATCATCATCATCATCATCATCATCATCATCATCATCATCATCATCATCATCATCATCATCACATCATCATCATCATCATCATCATCATCATCAGCCGTGGCTCTACAACCCTTGGTGGGTCTTTGCCTGCCCTAAGAGTCGATTCCATTCTTCCCTATTGCGTGCCCTGGCTTTTCAGATTCGTATGTTCAGTTTTCTGAGGTCCTCCTCTATCTGGTCTTTGAATCTACTTTGGGGTCTTCCCCTTTTCTTACTACCCATTGATTTCTGATAGAAAATATGTTTCGTATGTTGTTCTTTCTCCATTCTCTCTATGTGTCCAACCCACCTTAGTCTGTATATTTTGATTATCCTGACAATGTCCGGGTCTTTGTAACGATGGTACAGTTCATAATTACAGCGCCTGCGCCACACTCCTCTAAATATTGTTCTTAGAATCTGTCTTTTACAGCAACCTAGAAGTCTCTCGCTATTTTTTGTCATTGTCCAGGTTTCTGAAGGATATGTCAGCACTGGCCTGGTTAGTGTTTCGTAAATTTTGTATTCGTGCTTTTTGAGATGAAGCTAGATGCCATGTGCTTTTTAATCCATAATATGTTTTATTTGCGAGATATATTCTTCTTCTTATTTCAGTGTCGGTGTCGTTAGTACTGTTTATCTGGGAGCCAAGATATATGAACTCTTATACTGCCTCCATATTTTTTGTGCATATTTCAATTTTTTGAAGGGTTAGGTTTAGTGGCAGCATTATGAATATTATAGTTAATTAAAATATAACAATGTACTAATTTTATTTCAATTAGTTTATGGGCTAATATTAAACAGATGATTGTACATTGATTATATAATCGATAAATGAGAGGGTGATAAATTTTTGCGGGGAAGAGTATTTTTACAGGAGAAAAAATAGGGAGTAAAGTAACCACTACATGAGATTTGCAGATGGTGACGTATAACCGTTTTGGCTGAAACTGAATGATTTAAAACGCGGTCTGTTTATATTAAAAATGACACTTGTAGACTGATATGGAGATGATCGCAAAGAAAGTAGAAGTTGTAGTAGTCAGAGATAATAGAAATAATGTCTATCTGGAAAATGTAAAGATGAAGCACATGAAGACTTTAAATACGGTACCATCGTCTCAGTGGATGGTGGACCTACAGGACATAGAACTACTTATTATAGAACGGATGAAACAGAACCTCTAGTCTTAAAAAATATTGGACCCAAATCGAAGAATTATTTGTAGTGTATTTGTGTAGAAATATTTTTTGCATAGAATGTAGCCCTGAATGGATTTGAAGTTGAAGCATAGGCCACTGGAAACAGAGAGATGAAATGATTTGACGAGGGAAAGAGAGAGCGAGAGAGAGAGAGAGAGAGAGAGAGAGAGAGATGAAGTGATCAATGATGAAGCGTAATAGATAGGGAATGAATAAAAACTTTATCAAAACGAAATATCAAGCTGGGCATGTAATTACGTACAAAATGTTGATACCTACAAAACTTTATATAGCTATAATTTTTGTATAATATAGGTGCAAAACTTTTGTACCTAATTATATGCTAAGCGGTGATATTACATGAGATGATATGACTAATATATTAAAGGAAGCTTAATGGACAGGCTGTGTTAGTCCAAGAAAGGATCTCTAGGATATAACGGCTGAAGAAACAAGTTTGTAAGAAAACAAAAGAAATGAACAGAAGAATATTCCAGAATATGGCCACTCATTACCAATAACGATTGTTGTGATTTAAGTCAATTTATCTATTTTGATGATACGTCATCACCACGTATAGAGAATTTAGACTATATTTATGAGGCTACAGATACAATTTTGACAAGACTCATTAAGAATATAATGGTTTAAAGACAGTATAAATTTATTTTCTGAAAGGTAGTAATTTATTAGAACTGTTAGTTCATCTAAAAACTTTCACTGTATCAGTCTTACCTGTGCGGCTCATCCAATGTTGTCTACCAGCCTTATTGGTTGTGGTTTTCTAGGGCTCAGAAATATGATTGATACTCGATACCTTTTTAAGTGTATGTAGAGGACATATGGAAATGGGTAGACAAAGCGACAAACGAAGAAGACAAGAAGACTAACAGAAAAAAGCTTCAAGAGAAAATATTAATAACAAAATATTAATAAAAAATATTAATCAAGAGAAAACCAACTTTTGATTAGTCAAAAATCTACCACCTTCTGAATAGCAACAGAGTGCAAACATTAATTATTGAATAATTGAACGATAAATGAAAGGCCAAGAGGTGAGATGTGTGGCTACTGTAGGATCTAAAGAAAGAAAAGTTTACAGTTCAGCTATAACGTATCATTTTTGTTAGACGGTGATCTAATTTATGTGTTCCTTGTTGTAGACGGCCTCTCCCTACTTCATTGGTAGAATGCATTACTAGTTTTTTGTTTCACACAATAATTTGTATTTATATTTGTTTGTAATTGTGTTCTTCTAGTAGGCGATACTTTGCTTCTCATTTTTAAATCATTGAGGACGCTGGACGTCTGTAATATGTATTTTAATGTGAATAATCTATCGCTACCTAAATTGCATGCATCAAGAAAAAATTAAAATTGTTATTTAAAGCGAGCGAAAATATTATTGATTATTATAAAAATAATATACAATTAGCATATTTACACTGACGAAACAATAATAGCTTCCAGATTGCCTCTATTTTGAAAACATGATTGATATTTCAATAATTCATTTTAATCAGGTATTGGGAAACAGAGTTAGTAATACTGTCTGTTGCTATGAATATTTAATTAGACACTGAAATTTTTAGCAGTAGAAAACAAAATACTGACCACTGCGCAGCACATGAATTGTTTAAGTTGCGACTGCGATGTGAATTTTAGTGCACCAAAGAAGTGCACTTTCTCTACAGAAGTGCCACCGGTAGAGGAACTCCATACCTGATCGTGTCATAGGCCTTTCAACAATGACACATAGTTAAGTCGCTCGAAATACTGTCCAGTAGACTTGAGATCTCTATGTTTTCTATACGAATCCTTTGAGCGTTCATTTTAACGTTTACATTAATTAAAATGGTTATCTAGAACTGATGTTAATATTAATTTGCTAATAACTTTAAGATTTTAAAAAATAATTATATTTATGTTATTATAAAAACAGTGAAGAATAAAAAGAAATATCTTCGTAGTAAAGATACGAAATCTGTAATTAAATGCATTGAGATAATGTGATTTTACTGTAAAATGAAAGGCCGAGAAACAGAAGGAAGGCTTGTAACTGGTAGAACGGAGAGACAATCCTCAATCAGCGGGACCTGAGAAGCATATACAATTGCAGCAGCTCCGAGTGCCAGACAACCATGGTGCACCTCATGCGGCCAACAACAGGAGCTGTCCTCTCTACAAAGACCAACTCGACAACTAGGCAAACCGCTTCAAACGAACGCTAGTTACCCGCCTCCATCTTCTTCATCGGCCAAGCCCGCTGCCCCGGTGGCAGAGAAACAAAAGCCTATGCCTGCTCCTGTTCCGAAACTCAAAAGTGCAGTAAGATCGAGCACAAACAAGCAGGCCATATCAACAGTCTCTCTCTCCCGGAAACGAAACGCAATCCTGTGCATTTGGTTCCACTTCCGCAGAACCCAGTCATATTCTGGTAAGTTATGACTCGCATAATGTCGCTAATAGCTTCAGGTCTATCCGGATACGCCTGACCACTGCCTCTCCCCACGATAAATTCCTCTTTCCGGTGGAAGCCTGCTGTACTACAGGTATGTTACGAACCACGGACAAACACGCAATCCCTCAAGCGATACCTTAAAATCGTGGCGTGGAATGCCAAACAGGATCGCTCCACGCATACCCCGAGCTTCTAGAATTCATTGCCCGCCACAATCCCGATGTACTTCTATTCTGAGAAACACACCTGACCGCACATCGACGGTTCCGGCTGCCAAACCGGGATGACCTGTCGATCAAACAGGAGCTAGCACGGCCATGGCGTCTATTCGCTTTCACCGCGTTGTGCTGTCACACCGACGGAATCTCGAGTAACTGCTGTAGAGATCCATGGTGCTCTCGGCGATCTACGTGTGGTGTCCGCATCCAAGCCTACACAGCCGGAGCTCCTGTATAGCGACTTGGAAGACGTCTTCGATTCACACAGGGGGTAGTCCTGGCGGGTAACCTGAACTGTTAGCACCCCGATAGGGGGAGCCGTTTGCCATTTGCAGCTTTCGCTGTTGATCATAATACAAATTTTGCGGCCGTCAAGCTCTAGCGCCAACACGACGCGTATGTTGGTTGGTCGAGAATTGGAAAGTTGCCGTCGTTAACGCTACCACAGGCTCACTCGAGTTGCCCTGAACCAAGACCGTGAAATACCTCGGGTTTCATCTAGACTCCCAACACACCTCGATCACCCACACTCAGAAAATCAGACAACACTCTTCGGCGCAACTTCGTAGACTTTGGCCCGTGCTTTCGAGTCCGGTGACATCCCTCGGTTAGGTAAGCTCGTATTTGTTGCCGGAGATTACCTACGTCTGTCATATTTGGGGGTACGGGGATAACTAGCCGCTTGCCACAGAAGTTCTTCGCAGGTTCTCTTCATGTGCAGTTCGAACAGGGCTGGGTGTCCGTGAACTTGTAAGTAAATACTTTTTTTGCCCATCGCTTCTCCTCCATCCTCATTACGTGACCATACCATTACGCAACTGTCTGGATTCTATTCTTTCTGCTGTTGTAAATATGCGCCCTGTTTTCCTTCTTATATCTTCGTTTTTAACATGTATTATTCAATATAATATTTTTTTATGTATTAACGAATTGTTAAGTTTTGCTTTAAATATAATGGAAATGATTTCCCAACCGAGTGCTGAGTTTTCGTCTGTATTACTTCTTTTCCTGCGTTTGAAGTACAGATGCCGTTTGTTGTGCCAGTTTCAAGATCAGACCAAATCGTAAATTTGGAGTTGGGCCACCACTTAGTCTAGTTTATTGGGCGTAACTACGGCCCGCTCGTCAATCTGGCCCCGCAATTGGCTGTGCACGACCCTGGAGTTAATCACTTTATTCTGTAATCATGTCGAAAAGAATTTATCGTGTTACGTTTAAATAATGACGCATTCTATTTTTGTGTCTATAAAAAATTTATTGAAATACACACCATAATCCGTAGCGCATTCGCATTCACGCCCCAAAGAGCATACTTACTGAGTGACTTCTATTTTACATTGATCCACTAATTCTAAAAATATCCAAACCTTCGCCTCTTTACTCAAAATTTTGTTGAACACTGCTCTAACACTTTTGCAATATTAAGTGTAAATATTTAGGAGCTGAGATTCAAAAAATAGAAAATCATGAAACTGAATATAACACTGTCGTCGGACATTAAAAAATATGAAAAAAAGAAACGTGTCAGAATTAAAAGCAAAGAGAAAAGTGATCATTTGTGATTTTTAAAGAGATTTAACATATGTTTAGAAGATTTAAACACCGTCGGAGGGAAGAAGGAGAAGAGGACTTTAGAAAACAATATTAAATATAATGGTATACAAAACCGGGGCAGATGGTGTAGACGTTGAAACATGTCACAATGTGTTAATTGTCTAACACATGCATATACTGTTATTACAACCAAAGTTCCTTCCTTCCACAGGAAAAAGTAGGTTATGAGTAATTTATTCATATTGTGTAGCAAAGTGTACATATAACATCATTATGACTACGAAGTGGCAATAATTCAGGGTTTATAGGCTGTGACTTTGTTAACTGTTTAACTGTATTATATAATTACCATAGTCTTCTAGTAGTTGTTGTGTTGTTTATATTTATTACTTAGTTCTAATTGCTTCATTTACTGTGTTACACTTTTATGACTGTGCTATTTTCAACACGAATAGCACGATCGCATGCTACATATGACCTATTCAAGTATCGTCTGTACTTTCACACACTTGGAACAATATTGAGTTATATCAGAGTTTTCAGTAAGATTGTTGCAGGGAGTGAATTTACTGTCAACAAATCACCTGTTCACGCAGGGTTCAGAAGCAACTAGAGGTCAAAATATTATGTACAGTAAACAGAATGAACTAAACAAACCGTAGACTGTAATGATTATGGGAAAAATATTTGTATCGGCATTTGTTGATTACGTTTTTCTAAATATAGTTAATTCACTACCGACTTGGAACACAAAGTTTTTTATGTGTAAAAACGTAAAAGTAGTGCCTTTGTGTGTTCAATGTATCTTTGTTTGAAGCTACGTCCTGTCTGGCCTATGTAGAATTTGTAAACACCAGGTAGATCGAACTTGTTTTGTGCTTTGTGTGTATGTTTTGATAGTGTGTGTTCTGTTTTGTTAGTACTTTTGTATCCGATTCTGTATCCTGCTTTTTTGAATCTGTGGGCTATTTTTTTCAGTTTGGTTGTTGATGTACGTTAGTGTTATGAAATTGTTGTTTTCTATGTTTGTCTGTTGTTTGTTTTGTGTAGTAGTTTATTGGCTATTGTTCTGTCGTATCCGTAGGATTCTGCTAGATATTTTATCGTGTTTAGTTCGTCTTTTTCATCTAGTGGGATGTTGTTAAGTCTATGTATCATAGTTCTGAAGGCAGCTAGTTTTTTTTAAGTTTTTAATGTGGTTTCACAAACGCTACAGAAAGGTTTTATAAGTACAAGAGATAAGAAAAATATTACAGGTTATTTACAATGTACTCAGGTTGATTCACGAAGTTCCCCCCCCCCTCACATTCAAAGCTTATTCTGCAGGACAAAATTAAGAAAAAGTATGATATAAGTATGTATCCAAAGACACTTGTTCTCAAGGTACAGCGGACTTTCTTTAAAGACTTTCTTACTATTTTGGTCTGAATAGTAAACTATGTGGTAATAAAATTATTTTGGTACTGTCCCAATATCCGTATCCGCACTACATTTTCGACATTTTGAATACGCGATTGTAACGATATACTACCCAATGAAGAAGAAGAAGTGTACTAATTGTAAATTGTTCAGTGTCTTAATGTAAAGCGAGAATACGTGTTGGGTTCATTTGTGAGGTTAGATAATAATGGTTTTTGATTTCTAGCTTACTGTTTAAAGAAATAAAGCTAAGGTTAGGAAATACGTATATGTCGTTTAATGTGTCTACATTGCTTGTAAGAGAGAAACATTAAAACAAACATATAACGTATTTAAAAAAATATATACATATATAATTTGAAAAATACAGTTATTTCTGAATAGCAAGATTAAAACAAAAAATGTATTAACAAATGAAAACAAGATTTGTTACTCGTAAGGTGGCCAATATTCTTTTGGGTTTTCAGTAAAATCTCGAAAACTTCATTGGAAGCAAATTTTGTGCAAAACGCAAAACAATTGGAGACATGTGTAGCATCGTGCCTTCCTTTGAGTTGGTTACTTTTGCAGTGATCTGCACAACCTAACAACGCCAACATTTGGCGTCACTTGGCGGCACATCGGAGTTATTGCTAGATACACTTTTCGTAAAAACTATGACATTGAAATACAATTTAAGTAGTTAACAAACTATTTTATAACATACACAAAATAATTTTCAACGATTTTTATTATCTAACTAAAATTATATGCGATATTCACAACATATCGATGCAATCGCATAATCGAAATATCGAAAATGAGTGTTGGTACGATTATTGGGACAGTACCATTATTTTAAATGTCAGTCGATTTAAATAAGTATTTTCTAGAGGAATGGATTGGTGTACACTCCTAGCCACCTAGATCTCTAAACCTAACACCGTAGATTTTACTGTGAAGCATAACTTAACTGAAAGTTAAGCCGCTGCGTAACTCAAGATAGCTCTGCAGAATTGCCAAAAGAAACGCGAGCGATTCATAAGCGTGTAGCCGAAATATTAGAGAGGAGAAACAGATTTTTAAATTTATTATAAACTTTAGAGACTGTAGTTTTACAAAATACAGGTGTAAAGGCACAAATGAATGGACAAGAGTGTTACGTTCAGTGATTTTTTGATTCACATAAAAATCAAGTTTCTAAAGTTTCTATTGACTTTAATTACATAAATTATAAGTATCAAAATATAATTATTTTCAGATATTTTTTGTTTACTAGTAAATTAACAAAATAAGTTTGTGTTTAACATAAATAGGGCGTGATGGACTCTTGCGGTCGTGGCCACGAATAGAATCATCATATAAATGGTCTCCAGATCGCTTATAAGATTCAATTAATTTGAAATTATACCTTATAATTATATGTGATAATTATTAGTGATGATATGTGACTGTCAGGCAGTGCCCACTGTCTTCGTTAGGTGTGTGTGTACGGTGTTTTAATTATGTCATTTGTAACAGTTGTGTTTGTTTTATTTGTTAGTGTGTGTATGTGTTTTTTAATAATTTCACCGACGACTCCTATGTATTAGGAAGAAGAAGTTTTACCTGATGATGGGAATTTAATTCCCGAAACATGTAGTGGAATATTTAACTACAAGATCGCTTGACGGATCAAATTAAGGTATAATTTCAAATTAATTGAACCAACAGAATATTTATATCACTGTTTTTTTGCGTTGGAGACCAAAAACATGGTAAAACATTTGACTAGCCGTAACTTGAAACAGCGCTTCCGTGGATATATTTATATGAAATTTGTTTGTTATTTTGAAACGCTAGAATAAGTTTATAAAGGGAGCGGGTAAAGCTTCGTGAATCACTGACAATCGCCACAGCTCACCTCCACCAGCTCGTCAGTACGAACTCTAATGGGGTTGGTGTCGAACTGGTTCTACTCTACGGATTGTGTTTTAAAGTTCCATAGTCTGTCTTAGTTTGTAGTAACTCATATTTTGCCTTGATGCAAAAATCTAACAGTAAACGGTCATGGAGTTACCGTATTATTAAATGTAATATGAATTTTATTGGAGTGAATTTGTAAACAACTAAAATAGAAACAAAATGATATTGTTTTAAACGAATACGCAGCCAACATGAAAAGACAATTACTGTGGAAACCAGAAAAGTATAAAATTGGTCTGGCTATAATTATATGAAATACACACGTGTTTAATAAGAATGCACTGTTCAAGAAGATGTAAATTGTTAATAGTGCCTAAAATCTGTTACTGATGTGAAACATTTTTTTACAGCAATAACAAATGTGGAAACCCAGTGCCATAAATTGTCAAAAGATCATAATATATTGGTCATACACCAATACGTTAAGAATGATTTGGTTAGTTTAGGTTAGGTAAGGTTGAGCAATATGTTGAATTGTAACATACTGCATTTATTTTAAAAATGAGAACATTTTAATGTGCTTGTTTTTCTTCATGCGGTGACGAACTGATTAGAAACAGGGGGAGTAACATCAGAATTAAACAAAACCTGTGGATTGTACAGAAAAGCATATAATAAGGATTAAATGATTACGCTAGAAACAATCAAAGGAGGAATACAACGATTGTTAGGCAATTAATTGGTAGAGTAAACAAAACAGAATGTACGGTTTACTTTATAAACATACAAAAATGAAATAAAATAAATAAATAAATCGTAAACCTGAAATCTGTCTGGAAGAGGAAACTGAGGATAAAGTACTAGATTGGAAAGGAAGAGACGGCACGATTCAATGACAACGGCCTCCTACAAACTACGGGATCAACCAGTTCAAGTAATATGGCTCTTCGAACTGGAGGAGATTTGGAGTGGACTCACTTGCAGAAATTAGGATGTAAACAAGAAAGTTTTGATTGATTTTAAGAGATGTTGAGGAAAACGCTAAACATAGTTTTGAAAGGTAAAATAAAAATTAGAATTCCTGACGTTTGTTGATAACATGGAAAACTACTGAAGATGGAGTGTTACTGGAATTAACTCTCCTATTGTCAGGACGAGGAAGAGAGAAAATGAAACAGTATTTTCAATTAAATACACAAAGAAACAAGAAGAATATAGCAAAAAGAAGAAAAATAATTTATAGTAATGTGAACAGCGGAGTACTGGATCTCCAACACCTAAAGTATGGAGTACATTAGAAATTCATGCCCTAAACAGAGTCATAAAAGAGAGGAATAAGTAGATAAGTTGTTATTTAATTCAGTTACGGAGCAAAGTGACCAAGAGAATTTGTTATTCATGTTGCGAAAGTAGGGGCTACTCACAATAAGAGTGTCTAAACTCAGTATTAATGCATTTTCTTTAGTTAAGTAATTCGAAGACGGATACGAAGTAGATATTCTACCGAGTGACGTAATGCCGTAGGACAAATTTCATAAGTGTACTACAGCACTTGTTAAGGGAAACAAACCAGGATAACACACACACACACACACACACACACACACACACACACACACACACACACACACACACACACACACACACACACACACACACACACACACACACACACACACACACACACACACACACACACACACACACACACACACACACACACACACACACACACACACACACACACACACACACACACACACACACACACACACACACACACACACACACACACACACACACACACACACAGAGTTAGTTGTTACACAGGAGTTAATTAAATGTAATGAATCGAAGGAAAGGAGGAAGGAACGAGTTGGCGGAACTGTTAGTTGATTGGCGACGTACACATAATGTAAGTGGGTTAAAAGTATTTCATGTAATCTCTGTCTGTCTTCGTTGTTACTCCAACTTTAATTTGTCTTGCCGGCTTTTCACACCTATGAAGTTAACTCTTCAAGCGAGTGCCTTCCGCTAAGAGATTATGAAAATGTAATTAATCTCAGCGAAGCTGTATAAATGTTTCAGCGAATGTAAATTTCTCACAATGAATTAGCGGATCGACTAAAGGCATGAACTTTTGCACTGAGAATATCAGCTCCATAATACTGAAATTTAATATTTCGATGCCAACGAAAAAAATTGTTATAAGTGCATTTTTTAATTTCTCATAATTTCTACTATCATTGTAAACATTTATGAAAGTTTCTTTATTGTATACTATACTATACTACGTCGTATAAGATACAGAGACATTAGAAAGATTGCTAAAATATACAGGCTCTAAGTTTGAATAAAAACAACAATTTCGATTGATATAACCATTGCATTTGTAACTGACGGAAATGCTGTCTTTTATTTGGATATGTGTGTGTTGATTATAATGTGACCCTGCGTGACAGTATAGGTCTATAAACAGAATATTTTTTAAAACCACTGAAAATAACAGAAAACGCAATCTGATTTACTATAAATTGGTTCTGGTTTTGTAAAATTATTGTTTCTTAACAGTTATTACACCAAAGAGTAGTTTATTCAGATTCCGGTTGCATGAAATCTTGTAGCGACCTGTTCAATATTAATATGTCGTGTGGCGCCCCGGTATGTTTTACTGCATTAGCTCGCTTAACGAAAAGGGTCGGAACGTGCGACTGATGGATGTTTAGTTGGAAATATATATTTAAGCTTGAACAAATGTGTTATTACAAAACTTTACGTGCATTATGCAGTATTCGTAATTAGTTATTTTCGTTTTGTCCTTTAAACTCAGAAAACCTGACGTGTATTATCACGTTTTACACCAACGAAACGGCCGACGTAAGAGATGAAGTTAATGGCAGAATGCAAAGCCGCAACGATGCGTCGCTGCAGGTATGTAGACACACACCGAATTTCTTATCCGGACCGTTAAACTGATAATTTTTTGAATAGTTCAGTAAATTAAAATGCATAATAAAAAATGTATGACGTTATAAAGTTCCCCGTTTACGAATTTTAAATAAGTAAGACGTAACTAAGCTATACAAAATTTTTGCGTAACTGCAAATTTGTAAACATTTATTATAAGGCATGCATTGTAAGCTCGATATAAGTTATTAAATGAATAATAGGCTTGGATTTCGTTGTCCATGACGTGTCCGTTACTTAACTAAATATCACTATAATATTGACGACTCGGAACACAATGTTTTTTATAAGTAAAAACGTAAAGTTTTACCTTACAGCCTAAACCGGCTTTCACCTATAGAAGGCTTCATCAGAGGCTGTCGTTAGTAGCGCTGCTCGTCTTGTTGTTGGCGACGAGAAAGTGTTTCGAAAGATTGAAGCTGTGTGTGTGTGGTGAGATGTGTTCGAATAATGCGTGCGATTTGAATTGTGTCTGTTCGTTTAGGATGTCGTTTTTATTTGTTTTTGTGTGTTTGTATATTTCTAATTGTTCTAGAGTGTCTAGTTTTCGGCCTTTTGTGTGTACGTGTAGTATGTTCATGTTATTGTCGATGTTTTTATATGTGTGGTTTGCTTCAATGAGGTGGTTTGCGAAGGTAGATTCTGTAGTGGTGTGGAGTGCTTTTGTGTGTTCAATGTATCTCTGTTTAAGCTACGTCCTGTCTGGCCTATGTAGAATTTACTGCAATTTGAACAATTTAGTTTATATACACCGGGTAGATCGAATTTGTTTTGTGCTTTGGGCATGCGTTTTGATAGTTTGACAGCCTCTGATGAAGCCTTCTATAGGTGAAAGCCGGTTTAGGCTGTAAGGTAAAACTTTACGTTTTTACTTATAAAAAACATTGTGTTCCGAGTCGTCAATATTATAGTGATATTTGAATAATAGGCATTAAAGAAAATAGTGCTTAACAATTCAATCTTGCTTGTAAGTTAAGAAAATGGTCGTTGTTATAACAGAATCCACGCCCTTTAAGAATTTGACCGGAAGATTATTGGAAATTTTAGATCTGAAATTTATTGCATTTACTAAACAAAAAGCAAACAAACAAACTCGTCTCATAAGAACAGATATTGGACACAAAAATCGGTTACTTAAATATTCCTGTCTATATTATTCTTATTAAAAAGTTTCCGCTTCATTCAGTTTCCGCAAATTTGACACTCGTTTTTCTTAGTTAATGGCATAATAAATTTTGTGAAATAAAATCGGCTTTAAAGAACAGAACAGGATAAGAAAAAATTATACACAAGCGAGTCGAATAATTCAATGTCTTTAAAATTGATCTGTTAAAGGACATATCCTAATAAAGCTTTTTAGATATATTAGGTACGCACGATAAAGACCTGATATTCTCGTTAACAAAGTTGTCAAATTAAAATTACAAACCGACAACATAGAAGTTACGAGAAAATTACTAAAATTATAATATGCTTAGTAGACAAATCCCATAGTACATTTTTTATTCCTCATCCTTTCATTATACGTACATTCTCTCGTGCATCAAGAGATAACTAATATTATCAATAACTAATACTGAGTTAGTTATTTTTGAGGTAAATAATCTTATATGTGTGTGTGTGCATGTGTGAAATGGCTCAATTGTTACCGCCAAAGCAGTCTAGGAGGCTGCTTCATGCGAGCCGTACGCCATACAAGGAAGGTCTTGTGGCCAGTACTACGTTCTAGCTACCCATTATTGCCCCAGGATGTTATTCCGGGTATTTATTTCCACAGGATCCATTAACCCGAGGACTGAAAACGCAGCTTGATATTATGGTGCAGTAGGGATCCCCAGATTAATTAGATCAGATTAATTATACATGATAGCAAATATAGGTCTACCTTTGTTACTGAAACCAAATAGAAGGTATCCCAACATACTTCAAAATTAATGTTGTATGTTTGTACTGTAGGTTGGGTTACTGTTGTATGTCCTCGGGAGGATACGAGGAGATACTTACTTAAAGACAAACGTGGGATACTATGTAAAGTACTGAGACTGCCGGCCATCGAAGCTAAGAAGTCTGATACAAAAGAATTAAAGACATCTGGGAGGGCTTGTTTACCCGAGTCCTAATGTTTTTAACATTGAAAATGTTTATAAGGACGTGTCGCACATTTGAAAGCGACCGCTGGTGCGTGATCGAAAATGGGAACCGGTGAGTTTCCATAGAAACTACTTCTTTGTTGTCAATAACGTAGTACACATATAAAACTTCGCTTATGAATGCGACTACATTTAACTTATAATCTGTACATTGGTAAATGAAGAATGAATTCATTGATTGGTGAATGAAGAATGAATTCATTGATTGGTGAATGAACATAAATATATATATTTTTTAGATTTATTCAAGCATTTTCAATGCCCTTCTCTGTACATTCCATTTGTGCAATGACTGTAAATTTTTTAAATAGAAAACTTTATATTATATACATCAGAACTTCTGTGAATTCTTTTCTTACACCATAAATCGGATATACACGTTTATCCTGTCTTCAGACAACGAATAATGTAATTTTGTTCATAATACTATGCTGAAGTACTGAGTTCGGTACTCTCTTTGAACAGCAGAAGTTTCATTTTTGACATAATTTTAGTGAACGGTCAACATAGTAGATAAAATAAATACATCTGTGTGTACTTGCGTTTAGTTAGACTGCAGGTAGAAATTAGCAAGGGAACACTTAACAGATATAATCTAAGTCTCACACCAGCCTCTGAACTACTCCGCTATGCATCCGTTTGCTAAGTAAAAGTCTCCATATTCACATTCAGCATCTCCTGTGTGGATCAGCATTTATGGTATTAGCATCCAGCGTTCTTAATGAAACTTTTACCATTTATAGTAAAACAGCAAAGGAAAACGACATTTTAAACTGTTTTATAAATTTATCTGCGACCACAGAACGAATAAATAAAATAAGGTACGTATTGCATTTGTAAGCTACAACACATAAAGCGACCTATACTTTACTTGCCTGTATTTAAGTAAATTTCATAACACATTACTCTAATGTTTCTGCCATTTTCTTTGAAAAGGTTTTTGTCATGTTTACTGGAGACTTCCACGCGAACGAGCAGCTCGTAAATAATGTTACTATTAATACTAAAGTTAAGACACTCTCATGAGCGCGCGCGCGCACACACAAACTGTTTAGCATACGAATGTTATTACTCGTTAGTGAATGATTAACGCCGGGAGTACGACGAGCCTCGCATTAGTACGTATATGTAAGGCTTCGTGTACACTTCAAATAAAAACATTTATAGTTGAACATACGTAGATACTTGTACGATAACCTTTTATTACAGTCATGAGTGGCAACCGTTGGTGGCCACTTGCCTTTGGAATGCATGACACTCGCTTTTTACTTGCTCGTATATTTTATGTGTGTTTATTTTTTTACTGTCGTGTACTACTTGCAAAAATAAAAAACACTTGGACAGCGACACGTTTCGTGTGAGTGTTCTGAATGCGTGTGGTCTCTATTAGTGTTATAATTTCGTTTTATACTTTCCTTGACGACGGTAGGTCGGTCAGCGCGGGCCGTACTCAGTAAATAGCGTTTACTTTGATTCGTTCAACTGTACGAGTATTGTGTAACAACAGTAACTTTTCGTTGCAACACACCATCAGACGCTCCTTGACACACTGTGCACAGTGTAAGAGCGTCCATTCATTAACAAAAGTTAACTGATTCATTCTACAAAAAAACACATGAAATTCTAATAAACCATACGTTTACAGTTGAAAACACAATTTGAAAAGTGACACAGTAATACATTAGTAAACTAATTATATTCTACTTTAATTTTGTTAGAACTTAATATATATTATCTGTATTATAAGATATTTTTAAATTTGTATCTTTAAATATTTTATTTAGTTTTTGAGTTATATTTCCATAATAAGTAAAGGCTTTGTATTTTTTTTTAGGCGATTTAATTACGGCTGGCGCCGCCTCTCGCATCCTAGCTTCCACTGGCGCCGGTCTAAACAGTCCTGTTCTGTAAGTCCTCTTGTATTCATGCATCTTCGACGTCCATTTTCCATGAATGTTTAGGTCTTCCTTTTTTTCTTCTAGAGGGTGGAGTCCATTCCCATACCTTTCGTCCCCATCTGTCATCCGACATTCTTTTTAGGTGTCCAAAGCAATTTAGTCTCCTTGCTTCTATTGTTTCTATAATGTCAAGGTCGATTCCCATTGCTTGTCTTATCTCTACATTTCTCACTCTATCTAGTCTTGATAGTCTACAGCACCTCCACCAGTAATCCATCTCCATAGCTCTTATTATGGATTTATTTCTTTTATTAATTTCCCACAATTCTGCTCCATATATGCCTATACTTGCGACTATAATTTTATGTATTCTGATTTTATTGTTTTTTGTTATTCCAGGACTCCAAAGCAGACTGTTCAATTGTTTTGTTGCTGTCTTAGCTTGTCCTATTCTTACTTTTATTTCTTGGTTGCTGTTACCATCCGATGTCATTGTTACACCCAAATACTTGAAGTTTTTAGTATTTTTTAACACTTTTGTTCCTAGTTTTAGGTCTTGACGTTCACCGCCTATTATAAGGTACTCAGTTTTTGAGGTATTTATTTCGGGACCCCATTTCGCACATTCTTCTGTTAGTTTCCTAAGCATATAACTTAAATCAATTTCGTCCTCTGCAATTAGAGTCTGATCGTCTGCTAAGTGTATTGTAAACATCTTGTCACTTCCAACTGGTACACCCATATTACGGCATTTTTTCCTCCATGATGTTAGGGTTTCATTTAGATAGACCGTAAACAAAGTCGGAGCTATGCAACAACCCTGTTTCAAGCCCTTACTATACTTATCTTGCTGGATATCCTTTTCCCTATTTTAACTTGAGCTGTCATAGCTGTCAAGATTTATATGATTGTTTAGTTGCTTTTATATACTTACTACTTATTCCTTGATTCTGCATAGTATTTTGCATTCCTCTACATAATATTGCAACCGCCACGCTGTCATATGCTTTAGTTATATCAATAAATACAATATGGGTTTGTAGGTTGTGAGCCATCGTTTTTTCCGCAACTTGTCTGAGTGTAAAAATACTATCAACACATGACCTACCAACTCGGAATCCGTTCTGCTCTTCAACATCTTTCATTTCTTGCTCGATTCGATTTTTGAGAATCTTACCATATACTCTAGAAACAGAATTTGTAATCTATTCATGTTTTACGTACCGAGTCACTTTATGGTTATCAATATAATTAAATTACCTTATTTTGGTCCACCTTAGTGACACTAGCTTCTTTTTTGTCTAATGACGCGTTTCGGGACGAAATCCCATCTTCAGATACACAAAACTAATTTAAAACGTGAGTGTATACCATATTTTGTGGTTATGTCATAATTTAAAACAACTGAATCGTTCGGAGCACTTGCATGCATGCCCGCAACAGTAGAATTTGTAATACTGTTACGACGGTCTACTTGATAATCGTAGGTACAGTGGAAAACAAAATACAAGACACCATTTAAGTCACTAATCACAAGCTTTAATTTTCACAATTAAACAGTTCGTAATTAACAACACTGTCTCTTACAAGAAATCAAATAAAAATTGTTCACACGCAATAAAATGTCAACTAATATAAAAGACAATTGTATTACAATTACACCGCCCTATTATAAAACACAACACCTCACTAATAACCACTTGAACGCACACAGTAATATCGCCCGATAATAACTCGAACCGAACGTAATATATCGCAACTGTAACTGAACTAAGGCTGCTGCCGCCTGGTATTTATACCCCCCCCCCCCAGCAGACCAGAACATTCCAAACTACGCGTTATATCTACTTTCGACGTAATTAATTGCGGCCTTGACACAGTCCGCGCGGCTTCTGCAGAGTCTAGCTAATGCGTCGAGAATCACATTCGCCACACGCATTACATTCCGGATCCCTCTGAAACATTCGATAAGCACGTAGATTGTTCTGTGATGTCGTAACAATACTTATTCCTCTATAATTAGTGCAGTTTTGGCGGTCCCCTTTCTTATATATATTGCTGATATGCGCCGTTGTCCATTATGGTGGTATATCATCTCCCCTAAGGAACAGGTTAAATATATAGCCCAGTAATTCCATCAAAATTTCAGGTCCATGTTTGAACTACTCGTTTGGGACTCCTCCTGGCCCATCTGATTTATTATTTTTTAAGTTATTAATTACCTCCCGAACTTCTTCTGCAGTTATTATGTTTTCTTCATTATCATATTCTTCTTCACTATTATAGTCTTCCTCAGGTAAATTTTCTTCCAGAAATTTCTGTCTCTTTCCACTAGTAGATCGGTATAATCCTTTTTCCATTCCAATGGAATATCTAGCCTTTCTTGAATATCTAGCCTACTACTTTCCTGTCTGTTAGTTCGGAGACTTTTAATCACTTTCTAGGCCGGTCTTGACTTGATTGAACCGATACAAGTGTCTATTTTTTCACACTTAATTTCCCATTCTTCATTTTTTGTTTTAGAAATTGATCTGTTGACTTCTCTATTTAATCTTGCGTATTGTTTCCTATCTTCTGTATCGTTAGTCATTAACCACTTCTGATATGCTTGTCGTTTTTCACTTATAAGAACCCCTACTTCTTCGGTCCACCATGGAGCATAGTTGTTACTCTGACTGTTTGGGTCGTTCAGGCCAAGAATATCTAAAGCTGTTTCATTGATTTTATTTATCACATCGTAGAACATTATTTTTGAAGATGAGTAGGAAACTTCTGACAATTTCTGGCTTACACACAATTTGTAACTTTATGAGGTTGAGGCAATGTTTAATTTTTTACGGTTATATTTAGGATTACAGTATTTATTTCTGTCATTTTTTCGTCACGTTGGTAATTTGGTCTATATTGTTTTCCATAAGGGAAGTAACATTTTGTACGCAGTAGATGATGATCGGTTCCACATTCAGGACCTCTCTGAACCCGTACAACCTCTACTTTAATTCTTGTTTGCTGTCTTGTTATGACATAGTCAAGTATAGATTTGGACTGTTCTCGAACCCATGTATATTTATGAGTACTTTTATGTTTAAAGAATCCGTTTTGTATCCTTAAAGAATACTGGCTACATGTTTCAATTAACCTCTCTCCGTTATCATTTATGATCTCCATACCTTCCAATGATCTTATTATTCTTGTCACTTCCGGTCCACGCATTGAAATCTGCCAACAAAATAACCTCTTTTCTGTGTCCTACTTTATCAAGTATCTCCGTCAAGGTTTCATAAGTTGCCTCTTTAACTTCATCTTTTGCGTCATCATTTGAAGCAGAAACTCCTACAATGTCTACCTCGTTTCCTTTCCAGATCAAGCTTAGTTTAATAAACTTTTCATTTATCTGTCCCCACCTTTTTAAATTTTTCATAAGTTTCTTTTTTATCAGTATAGATACTCCACTCTGAGCTCTCTTTTACTTGTTCACTCCACTGTAAATGTGGACATATTCCTCTGTTTCTTCGCTTCCTTGACCTTTTTTCTTAGTTTCTGTTAACATTATTATGTCGAATTTTATTTTCTGCAATTTCTTTAATAATTTCATAGTGCTTAGTTCTCCACCCCTGAATATTCCACGTACTCAAAATCAAAGTCCTTTCCGTTTGCCAAGTCGATTTACATTTTTCTAGGATTTTTAGCAATTTGACTTGTTTTCCGAGGATAGAGGAGCTGGCCCTATCTTCAACCCCCAACCTGGAGGACCGAGAACTCTTCTTTTAGGGTTATCATACCTTAGTTGGTCTATTCCAGTTAATTAAAGGAAGCTGGAAATTCGCCCTTCATCCTCTCTCGTCTGCTACATAACATACACCCATTGCATGCCGTGTACCCAGGAACCACGCGACTAAAGTCTTCAAGGACATGAGAGTAGGATTTGTTGGTAGAGCTGAGTTCGATTTCTTGAACATCTGATTCATTTATCAGAAATCAGTGGGCTTTTCTCTGAAATTTATTATTATATAGGCAACCTCAGAGACCCTTTACCAACCTATGGCCCCCAAAGGTTTATTTTGTGTATTTTATATTATTATGAATAGGTGGATTTTTAGATCTAGTGTTATTGAGAATTTTATCAGCAAGTTTATGTTTTATTTTATTTTCTAATATATTAATAGTTTTTATTTTGTATCCATTTGTAACTGCTATTGTTGTAAATATGTTGTATTTGTTGTAAATATTTCTTTCTTTGTTTCTCTCATTGTCATTTAGTGGGATCCTAAGCATTCGGTAAATCATGGAATTAAATACTGCCGTTTGGTCTAGTAAATCAGTTTGAGAAGGTATTCTGCATATTGAGTATTCAAAATATATTTGTATATTTTGTATAAATATATTTTCTGTATATTTGTATCCTATACTGTGTATTTTATATAGAGAAATCAACTAGAGAACTAGACAATTTTTGACTTAACTTTACAAAGCCATAACTTAATTTTATTCGGATATTTGAAATTATTTAAATGCTTGAACTAAAATAGAGCAAACTGTATGCAAATCAGTTACTATAAATATGAGATAATTTTAAAATTTTTACTGCGTTTTGAAAGTATTGCAGATACTAAACAAGCGTTTTCTTTGTTGTGACTTAAGTATTAAAAACTACAGAACAATCAAGTCAATATATCTGTAGAATAATGATTGAAAGTGTTTTTTTTAATCCAAATTTTGATATGTGCTGATGTAAATAATTCCTCCGAGTCGTAGATCATTAGATAATTATTACGTTAGTCAATCAGTCTTATGTTACTTACTCGCTATAACCAGGCATTGTAATGTATACTATCAGCACAGTATAGTAATACTACCTACCAACTGTTGCGAGCAATCAAGCAGTAACACTGGCCATATGATCCGTACATCTAAGGACTGACGAAGTGATAATATTATCAAGTACTGGACAATCGCTATTGTTAACAAACAGTAAAACATGACGTTCCGATAGGTCACAACGTTTGGTTGGTTACAGGTGAAAATCAACAAATAGCATAAAAACATCTATGACAACCTATGAAAGAAGTCTATGAAAGAGTAGGAAAGGTTTTATGAATTGTCAAATTTATTCCACTTTATGAAATTATGTTACTTTTCGACGAGATGTTCGTGTTTCTTGATTCACGAAATATTGTGAAGTAAGACGGTTGTAATATAATATATACAGTGTACATTATACTTCTTACAGAATATTTATTAATCTCCTGTTTAGCACTTGATGAAACTTATTAAATTAATAAAAAACTACAAAATACATTTGATAGTTTCAGCAAATTCATTTTATTCTTAACTCTGACAATTGTATTCAGGAAGCGAGACTATTTTCAAAAAGCTACATTAATAATGAAGATTTATTGAAGACTATTTTAGTTCGTTTACCAAAGAAGTGCTATGCCAAAGAATGTAAAGACTATATAAGAATTAGTTTTATCTGTCATGTTACAAAGGCTGTCACAACGTAGGTGCTAAGGTGAATAGACAGAACAATTTAGAAAAGATAAATGCACAAGAGGATTAAGAGAACGAATATTATAGTTGAATAGGAATAAGTATGTTTGTTTATCGATTAGGCGAAAGCTAGCGACAGAGTAGACTGGGATAGTCTATTAAAGATTTGAAATATGCCGGAATGGAGTGGAAGAATAAAATATTAAGGAAGGGGTTGCATGAAAAAAAGAAAGTAGTAGTAAGTGTAGATGAGGATGACACGGAAGAGAATGAGAATTGGAAGAGGAGTTAGACAAGGGCGCTGTTTGTCGCCAACACTATTCAACACCTACTCTGAAAATTTGTCAGAGAAGACCTTAGAAAAAGCAAGACGAATTGTAGTTGAAGGAAAAAGAATAAAGTCCTTCAAATATGCGGATGATCAAGCAGTGTTTATGGAATCAGAAAAAGAGCTAGAATATGTGATGCAGAATATTGTAATAGTAGGAAAGATTTAAAATTAAGATAAATATAGGAAAATCTAAAGTGATTACAATTGACAACAGTGTTTTCGTTAACATATTTTTGGAAGGAAAAACTGTAGAACAAGTGACTCATCTAATTATTTAGAGAATACGGTGACATGTAATGGAAGATATACGGAGGAAATCTGAAGTAGGATATCCATGGCTAAGAGAGCTTTTGATAAGGTAAAACCACTGACAGCAAGAAGAATTCCGATTGATGAGATAGAGATTTGCTAAATGTTTCACTTGGAGTGTGATTTGTTAAGGAAGTGAAAGACGGAACAACAAAAAGAAAGAAGAAAGGTACTTAGAGAGCTCTGAAATATAGTTGTGATGAAGAACAGTCAAAGTAAAATGGACTGACAGAGTTAGACATGATAATGTACTGACGAGAGTTGGAAATAAAAGAAAATTACTGAAAATAATAAGAAAAAGAAAAACGTCTTGGTTAGAGCAAGTATTGTATAGAGACTGTCTGCACCTAAGGAACAGAGAGAGAAAGGTGGAAGGAAAGGCATTACGGCGAAGAAGAAAGGATGCAATGCTTGATGACATCAAAAATGGAACGAGCTATAATCAGATAAAGACAAATGCGCAGAGCCGAGATAAAAAATTAAGAGGATCAGATTGTAACCTGCTGTAGACAGTTATACTAAAAAGACACACGAATAATTGGGTTTGTTAAAAAAAAATTAATTTGCGTAAAACTACTAAGTTTGTTTTGATATTAATTATTGTACTTTAGGATCCTGATTATCCGAGGTAATATAGACCGTTGCTACCTCTGATAAATAAAATACTGCTAAAACGGAAGTTTGAGGCCATTTCGGAGTAAACATTACAGATAACAAACCTCGCCAACTTGTACGGTATAAACTGTGACTATGGTACTCACTGTCCCTCCATTTCTGGTGACTAATATATCTAGGAGCGGCGTCTTATTATTTTCTTCCACAGTCAATTTCCACGGTGAATTTAATTTTGGGTATTTGAGAATTCAGTTCCCCCCAAAACTTATCTAAACCTTCCTTACCGTGTTGCCAAATTATAAAAGTGTCGTCTACATACCTTAGCCACAGTTTAGGTTTTACGTTAAACTTCTCCAAAAGATTCTCCTTAAACTCAAGACTCTTTTTGAACTTTAGCGAAATTAGGGCAATATAAAAACAAAGAAAAATGAACTTGTCACTTATTTTTGAGGCACATAATTATTCACTTTCCCTTAATTAAGTGAGAAATGTTACCTCTGCGAATTCCCTTTAAGTACTATAAGCTTACATTCTTGGATGCTTAGACAAAACTGAACTGTTGGAAATTTAAATGTGCAAGAACAAAAGAATTCCAATAATCCACTCTCCTGTATTTTCTATCTTCACACTTTCTTCTTTTTATTGAGAACAGCAAAATAGCAAGATCAAAACGGCTATTATTCATTCAGTCAATGTAAATTAAACCTAAATCGCAACCCCACTTCTATAAACGCTCAAGTTGTAAGCACGTTGAAAGTAAAAAAAAATTGCTTTATGAATTTACGTAATTGAACTCTGTGGGGTAATAACGTACACGACTGTTCAAGTAGCAAATCTGTATAATAAAACCGTTAGAATTGAATATACTGTTTCATTAGTCGTAAACATTTTACTAACTGTAATGGTTTGTTTTATTTCAATTAAAGTGGGATTTTTGTGTGTTTCCCTCAATCTATAACAAAATCTTCTAAACGTGATTTGATTATTTGAAAATATTTATGAAGTGAAGGCTGACTGATCAGCTGCTTAATTAATGACAGAAGGTTATTATTGGTATCCAGGTTTACTATCGAGTTATCAATCCCCTTATGGTGAAATCAGAGGCACCGTTTTAATTAGTTAAATGATACATATATACGAACCTCGCAAAACAAGGAAAGTGTTCTCTCAAATAATATATCATTCGCTAAAATGTATTAATTTGTTTAGAAATCAAAAGCACGTGCAACCAGTTCTACTTATAAAGCAAATAGGGAATAGGTCCACAAAAGTTTAAACATAGGGAGATGTTGAAGCTTGAAATTTGACCGCCTCGTTTGTGTTTGTACGTTGCTTGTTGCTTGCCAGGTATAGCATCATCGTCTCCACGTTGTCTCGACTTAGGTCTGAGACTTCAGTTATATTACGTTCTTTGTACCTAATGTAGAAACACTTGGTGCGGTTCTATTCAGCAAGTTGCCTGTGGTATTACGGGAAAGAAAGGCAGTCCGCACACCCTCCTTTTTTTTCTCCGAAATTCTTCGGATGTATGAATGGCAGTACCCCCGTTTCCCTTGTGTCATCACGAGTCTTCCCACGGGCAACCCTGCAAATACGGGCAGCCCTTCTTCACATACTGGTTATCGTAACCATTCTTACTGGAATCCCTATAAATATTTTTAACTTATTCCCGCAGCAAACTCTCATTTGAACAGACCTCTACTGCCCGAGAATACAACCTTTTCATAACTCCCCCCTTTACATGATCTAGATCTAGATGATAAGCATTTACATTAAGATACTGACCCGTGTGTAGGATTTTCATAAACAGTGGTACTCAATGTCCCTCTATTTCTGGTGATCAATATATCTAGGAACGGCATCTTATTATTTTCTTCCACGGTGAATTTAATTTTGGGTATTTGAGAATTCAGTTGCCCCCAAAACTTATCTAAACCTTCCTTATCGTGTTGCAAATTATAAAAGTGTCATCTACATACCTTACCCACAGTTTAGGTTTTACATTAAATTTCTCCAAAGCATTCTCCTCAAACCAGTTTATAAGTATACTGGTCAAGGTCGATGATAAAAACGATTCCATTGGTAGCCCCTATCGCTGCTCATAAAAAACATCCTTGTAGCAAAAATAAACTAAACTTACTCAAATATCTATTAATACCACAATAGCCTGGACCGGTAAATTAGTTCTGTCAGAAAATGTCAAATCTCCCTCCAAGAGTTCCTTAACCTGAACACTTGGAAACAGATTTACGACATCGAAGCTAACCATGGTATCATTATTGTCCAGTTGAAGATTTTTAACACTTTCTACAAAATGTTTTGAATCTTTAGCCTTAAATTTCGTATTAGCTGAGAGAGTACCAATAATGGGAAGCAAAAACTTTGAAAGGTCGTATACTGGAGCAAACCGAGGGCTCACTATAGGCCTAAGGGGGACGTTGTTTTATGTATCTTGGGTAAGCCATAGATATGAGGTGGCTTTGAATAGTGAGGTGTTACGGACTTCCGGAGGTTATTTGTAAAATAATATTTCTTACATTTAAATATAAAGTTCTGTAAACCTTTCTTTCTATACGTGTCGTAGGATTGAGCCTCATATTCGTCAGATTTCAAAATCAGATGTCCTCCATCTTTTTGTCATAATCAGAACTATTCAATAAGACAACTCCGTCCCTCTATGCGCCTTCCGTATAGTAAGATCTTTGTTTTTCCTTAGTTCACGCAAAGCTTTCCGCTCTTCGTAACCTATATTTGGTCGTGGTCTACACTAATTATTCAAAACCATATTAACCCTGCAACGGATGTCAGACTGTTAGTTGTCTTCTAAATGTCAAATATCCGATTCAACAGAGACAATAATATTCAATATTGTTATTTTGACTCTATAATGAGAAGAACGTAACTCTCTTTAGGTCTCTGTTTATGTAGGCGTGGATATCCTGAGAACAGTTTAAAGTGTCAACTTGGGCTTAAACCTGGGCCTCACACAACCTCGAACGGAAATAACTTTTTTGAAATATTTAAGCTAAATTTTATTAAAAGTGAGAAAGTACGTGTACATAGATTTCAGTTAGATTAACATAACATTTGTTTAAGAAAAACACATTTTTCCTTTACATCTGCAGTAAGATAAAGGCGCACAGACACACAACTACACGACAACCAGACTTCCAGTTGCAAAAATACAAATCATGCATTACTCCATTATAAGACGATTGTAAACTTTCGCATTTTGAAACACTGAATTGGAGTTCATACAATTGGACATATTATTCGAAAAAATAGAATACACGTTAACCGAAAGCGCATTTCTATTATTTTACGTGTAATAATAATTAGTTATTTGAATGATGTTTGAAATTAATATATAGATAAGTTTGTGCTGATGTCAGCGGCAGACGCTCTGGTGCATAAAATTGGCTCTTAATCGTTTTCCAATTGTTAAGTTAATAATGTGTTTTGATTATTGTCTGACAATACGCCACTGAATAGGCGTATATAATTATCATATTTTTGATCGATATTTGGGGTTTGTAATTAAAGCATTAATTATTCATTAGAATTTGGAGTAATATGAATCAAGTTAATAATTTACTAAACAATTAGAAACAGGATATGTAAAAACGTAAAGGAATTACAAAAAATATATACGAAACAGAAAAGCTTTAGAAACAAAAAATAATATATGACCACCTCCCCCTCGATATAACACACACGCGCGCGTGCGGTCAGTGCAGTGCTTCACTTTCAGAGTAGTTGAATAATGAATGATTTAAATTATTTATAAAATAATATAAGTTTTCAACTTGATGTCACTAAGATGCCAATGATTACATAATTAAAATATACACAAAACCGTAGTGTAAAATACACTACGTTATTAAAATTTAAACGAAGAGCCTATTCCTACTAGTCAACGGAAAATTACATATTGTAATGCCGTCTGCATATAAGTATTAGAAAATGCTTTTGATCCTACAGACTTTAATACTATTGTACATATGTTTAAGAGGACATATTTTAGAAATACGTATTATTACTGTGAGTGTAGACCTACTGAAAAAGATAGAAGACACAGGCCTATGTTTACGGATGGTGGAAGGAAGAGAGACAGACACAGAGTGGCAATATCAAAACGGTTTTGTAGGAGTGATTCCTAATCGTAACACGACCAATTCCAAACCACTGCAGATAAAGCGCGGACTTTCTCCTCTTACCAAGGTCTTTAGGTCACTAAGAAAAATTACGCTTTATTTTGTAAACGTCTTAACTAACAAAAATAAAGTTTATCTAATTTTAATTAACTAATGTTAATGAACTTAAATTATTTTTCAGAAAACTGGTGAAATAACAGAAGAATTTCACCATTGCACTTAGAAGATCAACTGTTTTAAATAAATAGATCGGACGCAATTGTCGCTCACCAACTAATGAGGTTTTTAAATTTATATTTGATTTACCAGACGCAGAATTTTAGCTAACTTTTAATTTAGTCGAAAACCAAGGCCTTTAAAGGTAAATTTCTAGTGAGAACTAAGAACTATAAACAACAGCACTTTAGAACAAGTGAGCCGTTTCAAATATCTCGGCTGTGCAGTAAGCTATGAATCTGAATATGATATAAGAGAAAAGATAAATAAATTTAGGAATATTTGTGGTATGACTCATAGAAATCTTAGAAATAAAACAAGACACAACACAAGGATTAAATTTTATAACACAATTGCAATACCCACGTTGATTTATGCAAGTGATGCGTGGTTCATGACAAAAAAGGAATGCGGCAAGATTCAGAGTGCTGAAATGCAGTTTCTTCGAAATATTTTAAATTATACATTGGAAGATAGAATAAGGAATGAAGATAACAGAGCAGAACTCGAAGTAAAGGACATAAATGAAATTATATTAATTTACAGAAGCCAATGGTGTCATCTGCAAATGATGACAGAGGATCGATTGCCGAAAGCGGTACTGAACTATAAACCCATTGGTAGAAGAGACGTGGGTCGTCCGATGATGGGATGGGTGCCGGAATAGGTTTATATAACCTAACCTTTGAAGAGGAGAAGAAGAAGAAGAATTTTCAGGGCTGGTACTGCTGCTCACAGCTGGTCGCATGTTGTCGTTCAGAATGCTTTGTTTTTTGCCAGTAGCGATTTTTCGTATTTCATTCTTTGCGTTTTATCAGCTACATTAAACGATCAAAATGTAAACGTTTCTTTAATACATAGGTATGTCTTGGTAAACCAAGCTCTGAACCAGGTAACGCATTTGGCGCAAGAAGATGGAATGTTAGCTTCCACACGGGGGTTCGAGGAAGGATATTTGGGGGTTCAACCCCCCGACCAAAATGTTCACACAGCTAAAAAATATATATATATATATATACGAATTATGCTACTTTTTTATCATTTTAAAATTTGTCTAAACATTATTTATAAGGAGCCATAATTAATTGTATGTATTTACGTATTGCAACGGAACACAGGATAAGCTATGTTGTTTGTATCGGAGCAACGGATGACGAGCATTTTCATGTTTAAATTGATTTTATGTAATACTTTGTCCTTTAGCCATAAGTTTTGTATTTAGAAATGGATAAGCATGTAGGGTATACCAAATTCCTCATAAAAAGATGTTCTTTATTGTCATGTATTTTTTGAGTGAATTTGTGCGCATGTGCGGGTGTGATAAAGTGTGATCGCTATATCTTCCGCGGTAATTAACCGATAGACGTGAAACTTTGACAATGAATTATTTATGTAAATAGCTTCAATTTAAGTATTCTCTATGGTTCATAACTATTTTATAAATATGGTTTTTTAAGTAGGAAAAACTCAATTTGAAACATTTATCATTAATATAGTTATAAAAATTTGTAGATAATTCAATGCAAGTTAGTGCATATTTATACAAACTCTTTCTGGAAAAGTTTATATCTGTTGAAAGCATCAATCATGTGACTTGGGTTTAGCCAATCGGAAAACACTAAATTCAGTAACATTCATTCTCTGTAGAGTAAAGATCGACACAGTCTGTAAGAGTTGCAAGGTGAAGTTATGCTCGTGCGTGAGAGAGTTTTTCTCGAGCGAACATAGAAAAGTATAACTTAACATAATCCTTGGTATTCTGTACGAAGTTCTGCGTACAGAGCCGAGTGGGTCAACTATGTAAATAGAATTATAATATAGTATAGTGCTTTTCGTGTAAGTTTAAGATATCCTGTTAAGGAATATAAAGACACTTCAAGATTGCGTGGAAGGTGTACGACTAATACACCTTATTAAATTGATACCCATATTCACCCCATATTAATTTACATACCAATTAATAATAAACTATTCTAGGGAAAATAATAAGCATTGTGTGTTTAACGTATTGGAGAAGAGAACGCCGGACGAAGAGGACGCCAGGACGAAGAGAACGCCAGGAAGGAGTGACGCTGAAGAAGAGGACGCCAGGACGGGAGCGGCGGTAGGAAGCGGAGGATTGCACGTACTGAGGTCGTAGCCTCAATCAAGTAAAACCGATATATTATCGAACATTATAAACTATTATTGCATATTACAATACGTGACAATTTATAATACAATACACCTCTTTAAAAACTATATTTGTGTGTATAATAAATAATTTTTCATCTCCTCCATAATAGACTTGTTTGTGATTTTTACACACTCACTATATCCTTATTAGTATAATAAAATTTGATCTGTTGCAATATATGTTGTTAGGAGACTTATGGACATATTATTTATTACCTCCTATTTTTATTGAATCCCTTCTGAAATGAAATTCTGCACATACCATGAGCTAACTAGTCGCCTAGTCACAGTGTAGTGAAAAACTAGAATAAGTTAATAATTGAGAGAAATAAGCCACATATTTTTTAAATATTTATACATTTAATATTTTAGTATGAATGTAAATATAAATAAATTGATTAAATATTTGCCTTCAACTTTTTTTATAAGCGATAACCTCCACATCTACCCTTACAGCCACCCCAGCCTCTATGAAGATTTTTATCCAACAGGGAACAAGAATATATTTATTTTGATCCGAATAGAATGCATAGAACAGTATGAATATACCTTGGTGTACGCACTCTGTTTGACTGGGACCTATTTCAGGGAGAACGTCAATATACCATGGAGGAAAGGGAAATACATATACTACAAAGAATTATATAAAACAAACAATAAGTAACATGAATTCCTACACATACACATTTAAAAATAGTTACATGTCCTAATCAAAGTCTCACTCCAGTATTTTCATAACATTCTTCCTGGAGGCATTAATCTTCTGACGGTCAACGTCTTCACTATCACAAACTCTGTTCGTCATTTTGATGGATCTCGCGAATGGAACCCACACTCTGCCGCAAGTACGAGAACACTTTTGTCTCTGAACAAGATATTCCTTGTGTGTATTATGTAAAGAACTTTGTAACCGATCCCAGAGACATGTATCTCAATAAGGCCGTAAATACACTTATACATAATTATCCCATTTTATAGTGCTCTTCTATTTTTAATTGTCATAATTGTCCAATGTTCATAATTGGCATCATATGAAGACAAACCCTGACTGATTCCAGGATATTGTAGATAAGAAAAAAACTCGTATTTTGATTTTATTCTCTTTTTAACGGTGTCATCCGTTCGATATCCCTCTGAACAGTGTATAATAATATTTACTATTTAAAATAGTATTACATTATTTATTATTGTATATCATATATGTTATGTAAATTATAATAAACGTAAAAAAAGTTTAACGTATAATGAGTATATAATACATAATACTTAAGATTTAATAAACAAATTTCATAATAAATAAAAACAAATAATATAAATAAATAAATACAAGTAAATGAATACATTTGTTTGTTTCTATTTGAAACTTTATTTATGATCCTGTTTGACGTCATCTTGTACAAGACACAAATAAAATAAACTTTTTTGCTCTAGTTTAACTCATACATTTTATTTATTAGTAACTGATTCAGGAACACTTATCTTCTATAAACACTGATGTTCATTACAATACTAAATTCAGCGTATATCAAAATGTCAACAATATTAAGAAAAACAAAAGTGGTCTCAGGGTCGTTTTATTTCTCACTCAGATATAAAACGTCTACAGATATTGCAATGGGTTTTAATAATTAATTATTTCTTTCACTTAACACTTTTAATATTTGTATTAAAATATCTATCGAACAACACCCTTGTGTTCACAAGACGTAATTCAACATAATATTAAAATTATGTCTTAAAATTAGATTTAATACAAATTTAACTTTTAACAGCAGAAAAATAAATGTTCGTATATTTTATTAATTTCATCCGATATAGGCCTATTTAGAATAATAAATAACTTGTAGTAAATAAGCAAAAAATATAAAGAGTTAATTAAACCTTAGTATTTCTTATAACACTAAACAAATAGTCAAACAAATATAAATATATGAGAATCAAATATTAAATAAATTTTGCTTATATGGTTTCAGTCTGTTTCCTGTTTGCTAAGGTCTTATGCGTAGCACTAATTTATCACACTTTTTGATAGTTAAGAGTTAAACAAAAGTTCAACAAAGAATGTCATGGGCCTTTAAATTTTTCTTCTTCTCACTTCTATAACATCAGTTATGTTTATTCACACATACGTGCGTGCGCGCGCGCGCGCGTGTGTACATATCATATGAAATCTTTATTTTATTAAATTTTTCTATTATTTTCTTTCATCTTAATTTTAAAAACATATTTTCATATGAATTTTATTTAGCTAATTAATTTATTTTGTATCATATTTTAATATATCAAACGGTTGTTAGTCTCAAACGTTATACATCACGGTGTTAGAAGATGTTCTGTTATCTAGGTATGCTCTTTATAAATTTCAATATGAAATAAATTAAATTTTTTTTATTTTCATAAATTAAATAAAATGTTATACATTTTGTGCTGTTTGTCCATCGTGAACAACCGATTCACATGTAAAAATAGGATTATATAACTGACAATAAAAAGTGAATCAAACGCAAATGTAAAATTCCTTTGACCGATTTTTCCGACATGGCTAACGATTAGCATAAAGCACAACATTCAAAACGTGTTCAAGTAAGAAAATATATCTCGATAGGAGTTTTAAATAATATTAGAGAATTTCATATTATTTAATTTATTATTATCAAAAATATTAATTTCAAATACTGATTTACAAAAAAGTACTCTGAAAGTTAAATGATGTAATTATATCATCAAGCATGTTTTTGTACTAAAAGATTCAACATTTATTATACACATAGATTTGTTAAAACTTTTATGCGTAAAAACATAATTTTCTTATGCTGAAAAAATAAAAATTAAATTTTTCTTTCAGGAAAAAACATTAAATTGAAACGAATAACTAACTTATGAGCTTTTACAATGCAGGAAAATTTTAAATTACGTGGAATTTCATAATTTTATGAGTAATAACGGGAGGAGAAGTCTTTAAGAAGGTTATACTACCTACAATGTATCGACGGAACGGTCTGAACCGATAAAACTAATTATATAAAACATATTGTTGAATCAAAGTATACGGCGTCAAAATGGCCTCATTCATACAGAAGTAAAGGTAATAATAATTTTTTGACTTTTGAAACAATGCCACATAAATCACTTAACAGATTTAACCTAACCGTAAGAAAAAGTTTAACGAAAGGTATAATCATTTAAAAAACAAGTAAATAGGACCTGAGGTTTGTGAACTTAATATTGCCGCAAATGTAGCAGTAGCCGCTAGAACATCAAAATACAGTCTGATTACATTCGGTTTTGCTTTCCTTCTCGTTTTAACATCTTCTTGTGTGAATTCTTGGAGAGATATTCAGATCTGTCAATCAGAACTGGCACATTGATATCCAGAAGGTCATGAACAACAATATTACGTCTTACTAAAGATTGTATTAAATATTCTACACTTTGAGAGAGTGTGCTATCAATGCCTAAAATAAAAAGAGTTATTCTTATTTAATTACTACGTCTATAAAAACAGTTTTTACGGGAACATCAGTGAATATCAGTGAATAAGAGTGAGTGTGAATGTGCGCGCTCAACCAATTGCTAATGTGTACCGTTTTGAAAGTTGAGGTGGCAAACAACAACCAGTTTTTATCAGAACGGAAATTCTGATTTCAGACACTGATTGCACAAGCAAATTTGTCAGAACGCTCAATATTTTAATTGCTTATAAAATTTGAATTCCTTTCCATATAAACACTGTTAATTGACTTCACGTTATTAACGAACATTAATTATTGCTTCTTTAAATGGTGAGTCGAATCCTATCACTTTGCGTCTCCGTGTACAGAATGTCTCGGGGTAATAGACCCGACGGCTGATGCTTATGTAAGTTACTCGACGGAAAAATTGCTCAGATTTTCATATTCGGAACGACTGATTTATTGTTAGCTGATTGTGAAATTTCACTTTATCAATGGCGAGCAGACGAATCAACTTTACAGGAAGGCTTGGTTTTTAGCATTTGGTTAATTCCCATTTTCTTATAGAAAGTATATAAGCGGTAGTAGTAAATAAAGTATGACAGCAAAATAATTGTTCTACATGGTCGTTTATTTTGAATAGCCTATAAATAATTCTGTGTTCGCTTAAAAAAAATGCTGGCTGAGATTAAAAGTTAATTCAAACTGACACACTTCATATGGAAGCTTCTTACAATGCGATAAACATTTTAGTTTCTCTACAGGTTCCGAAAATTGTGTCGCAGCTTGCATAATTTATGTAGTAGATTGTGTTTCTGCAATTTTTAATAGTTTCAGTTAATGTTTTCAAGAACTTAGTGTATTTGACTTAATTACTAGTATTCTAGAATTTGCTAATAACTGGTTTTAGAATTTCAAATGTTACTTAATTTCTCATTTAATGAGGCGAATACTGTGATATAAGAGATATAAAATGTTAGCCTACTTGAAAAAGTGCATTAAAATGATTGAGAAACAAAATCAGGCGTTTTATATTTTTCTTCATTAACTTTCGTCAAGCATTACGCATTAGGCTCACCGCCTGTTGCGCGATCTAGTGATGGTGTTGCTCACACCACACAACAGCCACAGGGAAACCAGTGTGCGTTTAAATACATGCAGTGACTAGGTGCACTAGAGCAACTGATGAGTCGTTACACAAGTACACCCTGCGAAATAATCAGAATCTTCAGCGATATCACAAAATTGATTTCGGTGGTTCTTTAGAAAGATGCAATGATTAAGTAATGAAACCCAGTGCTTTTTCCGCTATAACATCTTGTTAACTATGACGTATTGCCGGCATCCTTCATACATTCAATGGGGTTGCAGTAAGTCAGTGACTTCTGCGAATAGTTTTACAGCGATGAGTGTGCGGTGGAGTTCAAATGTGAAGTATTTTATTGTTACACTTGTATTCACATAGTACTTACTTTAGCCAACGCCCGTACGTGGTTCTTCAACCATTCGACGTGGAGCCTCCCAGTAGCGATTGGTTATGTCGTCGGTCGGGTATGTGAGTGCTTGGCAGTCCCGTAAGTGTTCTCCGTCCATTCTTCCGGAGTTGCAAAGCGGACAGGTTTCGTTCTCAGCTAGGCCGATGCGGTGTAGATGAGCTTGCAAGTAGTCATGTCCGGTAGTAAGGCGGAAACGGGCGACGGCCTCAGCTCTGTCCAGGTGTCTCGGTATTGGTCCTACAGTGGCAAGACTTTCCCACTTTTTACCAGTACCCAGGGTTTTTAGAGTTCTTTGTGTGGAGGTGTCTATAACTGAGGTGATGAGGTTATTGGCTCTACTAAGAGTAAGCGGCACGTCCGGCTGCTCCGATTCTGCTCCTTCTTTGGCTTTGACGTCGGCTCTTTCTTTGCCAGGAATTCCTACATGGCTTGGCACCCACTGTAGGGTAACGGATCCATCCGGTTGACATCAGCTCTGCAAGTTTCGCGCGGCACTGAATTGTTCTCAGGCAGTCGGTGGGAGCGTTGCTGGTGAGCGCAAGAATTGTGGACTGGGAGTCGATTAAAAATACCACTTTTCCTGGTGCTAAGGTCTTGGCTAGTAGCTGGTTGGAAGCTTCGTAGACTGCGCACACCTCACCATCGAAGTTACTAGCGTTTCTTCCCACAGCTGTTGAATTCTCAAGAAGGCTACAAAACCATCCCGCGCCTGCTCCCCTCGTTTCAGGTAGGAATGAGCCGTCAGTGTATATGTGGAGCCAATCATTCGAAGGGTACCTAAGGTTGATGGTTTCTATGGCGTACGACTTGAGCTCGATAGGATTGGCTTCGGCCTTGTTGGTTGTTAGGCTGATTAGGTCAAGCCGCTTTGCAGGTAAAGCGTTTGCCACTGCATTGTAGAACTGTATGGGAGCCCGACGGTCTAATGATAGTTGGTACTTGCTTATAAGAGCTTCAGCGTGAGTTAGAGGCGAAGTTTGGGTTTTGAGTCGTTGGGTTGCACTTCTGTATCCATTCCAGTGATTCCCATCCACTCTCTTAGCCCTTTCCCAAAACTTAAGCGTGAATCTATCCCTCCGGCTATCTAAAGGTTCGATGCCAGTTTGAAGTTGCATGGCCGCTATTGGGGTTGATTTTGCTCCTCCGGTTATAATTCTTAGAGCGTTATTCTGGACAACGTCGTATTTATTTAGGTTGGTTTTACTAGCAAGTGAGGTGACTTCCGAGCCATATTCAAGTACTGGACGGACGTATGTTTTGTAGGCTGTGGATAGAACATCTTGAGTGGCTCCCCACTTGGTAGCAGTTAGTCTCTTGAGAAGATAAATACGTCTCTGACCCTTCTCGGCCGTACTTGTGACATGGGTGCTGAAAGATAGTTTCTTGTCGAGGTTGATTCCCACATACTTGGACAGCGATACTTGTCTTAGAGGTGATCCCATGAATTTTAAATTGATTACCAGGGCCCTAGTGGACATGGTGAAGAGTTGAGACACTGTCTTATCGGTACTAACTTCCATTTTGTTGAGGCTTGACCATACTTCGAGGTTTAAAAGAGCTTTGTTTAGAGCTTCTACGAGGGCGTTTACGTTGCTTCCAGTAGCCCACAACAGGACATCGTCAGCAAAGAAGAGGAATGAGATTCCTGGTATTTTTTGAAATGCATTCTTAAGGTCGTCTATCATTACGCTGAAAAGGAGACAGCTTAGTACCGCCCCTTGCGGCAAACCTTGACGTAGTAGTTTGTATGGGGAAGTTGCATTAAAGAATTTGCATCGTATGTAGCGTTGCGAGAGGAAGCTTTGTATCCACTTTAGCATGTTCCCGTTTACTCCTAGTTTCTTAAGTTTGTGAACAAGCATACCGCGCAAGATTTTGTCATATGCAGCTTTAAAGTCCACTAAGACGGCTACAGTGGATTGTTTTCTGTGGAAACCGTCCTTTACCGACTGAGTAAATTTTACAACTTGGTCCATGGTTGCTCTGTGCTTACGGAATCCTGCTTGGCAGTCGCTAATGGCTCCTTTAGACTCTAGAAATTCCCGGAGTCTGCGTTCGACCATTTTTTCAGTAACTTTAGAGCAGACACTAGTTAGTGAAATAGGGCGGTAGTTATTTAGGTTGTTCGCAGGCTTACCTTTTTTCAGTATTGATAATACTTCGGCTTTTCTCCATTGCTGGGGCACACGTGTATTCCATGTTAGGTTGATTAGTTTTAAGAGAGTCTTTAGTGCTTTCTTGCCAAGATTCTTAATGAAAGGCGGGAAGACCTCGTCTGGTCCGGCAGATTTTCCTTTTTTTAGCGAGTTGATGGCAAGAGAGAGCTCATCTGGGGAAAAGTCCCTGTTGAAGATGAGGAAGTCTTGTTCGGTTTGACAAGAGGAAACTTTAATGTCGGAGATAGATTTCCGCTCATTCGCGTTTACACGAAGTCTGCTTATTGTAGCGTAATTTTTACTTAATGCCTTAGCAATATCTCTGGAGCTGGTGAGTAGTTTGTCATTCACTTTAATGGGTTGCCAGTGACGAGAAGATTTTTCATTGTTCAAGCTGGATATAAACTTGTGAGCTTTAATCCCATCTTTCCGGAAGTCCAGTTTGGATACGAAGGATCTATAGACAGATCTTTTTGATTGTATAACAGCACGTTTCAGTTTGGCCTGAGCTTTCCTTAACATGATGCAGTGTTCCAAGCTACGTTACACCCCTGTATTCACATAGTGTAATTTACTGATGTAGTAATTGTTATTATGTGTTACGCAGGATATCTGTATAATGCAAAGGAACAAGTGTACAAGTAAAAGTTTTATGAAGACGTTAATACATAAAACAAGAACGCCTGATGATAAATTTAATAAGAAATTTTAAACAATATTTGGCGACTAAAGCAAACATTTATAGCCTTAAAGATTGGAAAGACTAAAAATGTTTTTACAATTTAATTTGTAATATTTTAAAATGTAACTTACAAATTAAATTCATTAATTATTACTTGCTTAACTGTGATGTTACCAGTTCGTATGAGATTTCATATTCGATTATGACTGAAATGTTAAAGGATTATTGTAAGGTGTATGGGACGTTGTCGTCTAATGAGTCAGATATTGGACTGATTGCATTTGGGTTTTCGATTATCTTGTACGATTAGAAAATTGCAGGCTATGAGTTATAAAAAATCGATTACGCAAAGATCGAGATACATTGTTGGCAAATCAGCTCTACGAGAGCGTAGGGAGAGACAAAATTTAAATAAATATATTCTGATTGTAGGTAATTGGAAGAAACTTTATGTCTAATAACTAGGAAACTTGAATTCGTAGAAACATAGAAGGGAAAGTTATCAAAAACAAAAATAACAATTTAAATAAATGGAATGCTAATTATCAGCCTTGTAATAGCAAAATAAACCTACACATCAAAGCCTACAGTCTATAAAACAAGTAGAATAAGGAGAAACAGGAAACAACTAAAAAGCAGAAGAAGAAAACAGAATAACCCACATGATTGTATCTGGATATTTATCACAAGTAGTGCACAATTTAATAATTGTTTTCAAAGTACCTTTTCATTCTTGAAATTTTAATTGTAGCAATTTAAATCACAACTGATTCCATACACTACTGTTATCGAAATTGCGACTAACATACATCCGATACAGCAATCTTATTATCAGATTAAAAAAAATAAGTTTAAGAAAATAAAAAATTTTATATAATGGATTATACAATTTTAGAAAAATTGGAGTCGTTATGCCTTTAATGTGTTTGTAGTTACAAACTGTTATACAAAATGGATTAAATATCCTTGTACCTTTTCAGACATTACTTTTTAATGTATACGTAGCCGTGATTAGTTACTGTACACTTTGTATATAAACAATTTGCATAACGTCGGTAGTTTAATATTCAGTGTTCGCAATAATAATTGTTTTCCTCAGAATCTGTTTCGCTCACATTCAACGCAGTCACTCAAATAGGTACGTGTAGAGACTTCATTACGAAGAAATGTTAGAATTTTAATTTCTATTACTACGATGGAGAAAATTATTATTTCTATAAACAAGCTGGAAGAAAGCTTGTGAGCTTTTTTCACTAATGCCTGCGCTGACGCTAAGTCCGACTAAGCTTTTATAAACTGCAGTTTGATTCTTTTCCTCGCAGAGAACTTAATGTTATTTTCATTAAAATTAAAAACTTTTATTAAGCTTAAGAGCATTTATGCAAGTCAAAAATTACTTATTCCAGTTTAAAATATCCGAAGAAAATCTTTTATGGTGACTTCTGAATAATGAACAAGTAACAGTTTTTAATATTAGCTATACTACGTTTTCTTCATTAATTGAGTTTTACAATAAAATGTGATATGAACACACCCAAATTTTAACAAAGATAGTATTTTAAATTCTCGTCTGCTCTCTGTGCTGTAATTTGCTTTCACAAAGAGTACCTGGGAATATAATTGGCTGATTCAGTTTGGATTAACTTTTAATGAAGATGTTTCTGAAGGACATGTTTGAACATCTGGGCATAATACGAATTTGCCAGGTTCAAAGATAATGGTTTACAATACCATTATAACTGTACGCATAGCGTTAACCTGAAATACAGAAAACACAAAACACTTTTTTACACATCGTCTCTAACCCTGCAAATTGTACGCGAAACATATTTTACAATAATGAAATTACGTTAACTTAAAGAGCATACGCCTAATTGGAGCTAAAGGAAAGGGAGTTAAAGGTGAGTAAGAATACAATAGTCGTAGTAATAGTACTACCTGTACTGGCGAGCGAGTGTATCCAATGTCACATACTTTAATAATCAGAAAAACCTAAACTCACGAAGAGGTCAAATGACTACTTTTTATATTGATTTTATACTGGACAGGCGGTAGGAGGAATAACTTTTTGTAGATGAAACAGCAAAAAAGTATTAATAAAAATAATAAGCCGTAATTAATCAATAGGATAAACAAAGATCAAGGTGATGAGATGACAATGAAATTTAGTGTGACATTAAAGAATAATAAATAAGTAAGTTTAGTGAGATAATAATTATACAAGACTTGAAAGAAAGCGAGAGAAAAGGATAGAACTATTATAAAAATTTCAAAATTTTAATGGTTGACATTAAAAGAAAAAGCGATTTTCTCCACGAATAAGGAGTTTTAGATATTACTGGTGGAAATATCATTTTTACGTTGCTTCTAAAACTTGTTTATAAAGAAATTTAGCAAATGAAGGGTACGTCCGATTGACGTTCAATCAAGTGAACATTAAATGAAGACACAGTAGTCTAAAATGAAAGTTCTGTAAAAATCCACATGCGCACATCGTATGTTTCTTAAATTAAAAAAAAAATTGGAAATGCACTTCAGTGACGGGAGTAAATTCACTTATGTATTCAGCACGTGGCCGGCAGAGAAGGGAAAACAAATGACTGTGGAGTGATAAATACGCCGCCGTAGTATTGCTCAGTAGTTAGAATTAGTGTAAGTGGTAAACAAGTCGTTGTTGTCCTAAATAAAGACAGACGAGACGCTGACCCCCTAAGTGACAAGTTGTTTGTTACATAGACAACAACTAATAACGTATTTCTGACACAGAGTAAATGGTGTTTATGATATTTATGTTAAGAGGAAAAAGATCTTATAGGCCTACTTACTAGTAAGCTCCCTGAGCTGCAGAACTCGCTTAAGGTTTTTGTATGAAATATATTTATTTATTCGACAATTTTTCAATAATATATAATGTTTAAATTATAAAAAAAAATACGAATTCTGATTACACTACTATTTTTTATAACATAAGAACTGTAAAGCTGACACTCATACAATAAACACTAAAATTCCCAATTACTGCTTTGGTTTTTAGTTTACAACCACTCTCCTTAAAAGACAAATAATTTAGTCCTAGCTTCTAAGTTTACGTTTCTATAGATATACATAGGCTTACATATAATACTTTTCACAAATGTACATACTGATAACAATATATACAATTTTTTGTAACCATATCTTACAAACTTTTTGAACGCTATTGAAAATTTGCAAAGAGTGTTTAGAAATATTAATTCTGTCAAATAATTGACACCGAGTTTACATTTTGAATAAAATTTCCCATAATTTGATCTTTCGAGTAGACTTTTATAAATTTGAGTAAATTTTAGCAAGAGTTTAGTGACTAACGTGTCCCCTGGATATGTAACCAGCGTACCGCAGGGTAAGCCGATGGCGGGGCTGCCACCTTCGACCTTAACGTCCATCCCGATTTTCTGTCTGGGTTGTCTCCCATAAACTAGCTGTCTTACTAAACTAAAGGTATCAGTTTTCCCTGTTTGAGTTATCTATAAGGATCTTTAATGTGGTGGTTTATGTCTCCCACAACCTATGTCGTAGGCCAAAAAAAGAAGGGACATCCGTCTTTAAGGGCAATTTCTTACCCCATATGCAAGAGAGTTCTCTACCCTCTACTAGGTGACAGGTACAAGAAGGACAGCTTTTACCGGTTATCACTCGGGTTCCAGAGCCGCGTCAGCCACCTGTAGGTGTTTTCCGTCCCCCACCATTGGGAGGTGCGGCTGGATAGATACACAAATCGATATTCAAAATTCGCATTTTATTTGAATTGGTTTTCCGTGATTTTTATTAAGAAAAGTAATGATAAAATTCATTGAACGTACTAATGTGTTTGTTTATTGCGCAAGCGCGATTTTGACTACTATTTTTAAATTTCGATGAATCGATACGACAGCTCACATCGCTGAAATACGATCATATTTTTGTTCTCTTAGTAGTATTGTAGTTTATCACATATTTGAGACAATAATTTCAGTACTGATTACTTTAAGTAAAAACAATTTTAAACTAAATTTTGTTAATCATTTCAAAAGGAAGTGGTGATGATGATGGTGGTGGTGATGGTAGAGGTGATGATGACTAACAAGTCAATCTTTTACATGACTTACCCAACCAGAAATATTCTTCACAAACGTATACACAGTACGACTTCGAAGAGTAGACTTTTGATATTATCAATTAAATATGACAGACAGGGTTAAAGAACCGAAGCGTCACACAAAGTCTCACCTGAAACAAATAAAACTCACATAAATAGGAAAGTAATATTATGGTGAATAAGTCAAACGGTACACAATATAAGGAGTTTTGCAATATTTCATGATTTGGACTTAATTCATGAATCCCCGTGTTAATGATAATCGATGTTTAATAGTTTTTGCTACGCTTGCATAAATTGTCATGAAATTCCGTATGAGTAATAAGCGTTTCACAGTCATAATATAAACTATGTATGCTTATAGTTCTACCTTATAAATAATGATTGTATACGAAGTCGGCAAGTTACGAACACTTAATTTTTGAAAGTTGGAATATCTAAGAGTAATATTGTAACTTCAATTCACCTAAAACAGAACATTTTCTTTGTATACAAATACAAGGAATTCTTCTTCTCTTACTTCTATACAAACTCCACCGTGTTTATCTAGTGAATTAAATAAGGCCCTCATTGGTTCTAAGCACACTACATGTAATTGCTTTTATATTGTTATAAATAATTATGTGTATATAATTGTGTGTATAGTCTATATATATAAGATATATAAGACCTTAGTCTTATTATTAATTATTATTAGTCAAATGTTAAATCTGCTTAATTTAATAAACTCTAAATTATTTTCCAATCTAAATCTTTAGTTGATTATAATCAAAGGGACGTACTGTGGTGTAGGATTCTACAAAAGCAGACGGACATGTTGTAAAAACAAAAAGTGCAAGTACACAGCAAGAGGATTCCTCAAGCTTTTATGCAAAAAAAGAAACACATTACAGTAGGACAAGACGCTGTGGAAATTATACCAATGCCAGCGCTCCCTACAGGTACGTTAATAACAATAAATAAACGGGGTTGACAACAATGCAAGAGCTACTTATGAATGCATTTAGCGATAAGACTAGTGATAACAAGAAGAGAACTTGGAATTATTTGTTTAATCTGCCATTAAGAAGATGAGAAATAGAGATGGGGCGTTTCTCAGAAACTTTAACTATTAATGTTTCTTCTTTCCTCAACGTTACAGGAGATTGCGTTTAGCTGGAAATACAATTGAATTAGCTATCCTGAGAAGAAGGAGAAGAACTGAAAAGAAAATGTGCATGCATACGTTTTAAAGCGTCAGTTTCTCTTACTTAATCCGAATTGTTTGAACATAGAATGTTTTGCGTGGATTTTTATTTTCTTACTGAATTCAATTCTCGTACTGAGATAGGAGTCTGTTATTTTCTTTAATTAGTTCGCTCAGCGTTCGTAAGAAGTGTTTTGAACATAAAGTCAGATTTTATTTATACTATAAATTTAACATATTATAACTATTATATTGCTTAAATACAAGAAAAATAACTAACATATATTTCAAAGTACAAGTTTGATTAATTCATTTGCGACCCGTTTCACCGACCTATGTTAAGAATTTAAAGGCCGGTAAATCACCCGTTAAAGATTTATCAGGAGTTAAACCGTTTCACTAAGGTCAGTTAAAGATAACGGCCGGTAGTCCGTTAACTAAACAGGAGATATTTGGCGTTACAACGACGAGAGCCAGCCAACCTTACGATTACGTTTGGCGTAACTTATTTGTCCCTACGTTGTTTTCAACGAAGTGGTCGTTCGTGTAACATAAATAAAACATACGTGCACATATTTGTTTGGTTTCTGTGACCAGAAAATTTGTATTTTCTGTTTCCTGTTTCTTCATTACATTATTTATTTTAGTTTCAGTTGTTGCGTATTTGCATATAATATAAACTATTGTAAAAAACAAAAATGGATCAGAGAGAAAACTTTTATGCTTAAGTAATATCGGTATTAAAAAATTATCCAAACGAAGACGAAAAACAAATGTCACCGGTAATAGAATAAGCCTAATAGGCCTACCGGTTCTGATCATTTGAGCGAATGAAAATTTATAAAACAGCAATATTTTTCAAATAAAATATTAGTAGTTAGGCTACTCTCAAAATTCTTAAAGACTGAGGTTACACGGGAATATCCTCGGCAACAGGAATAAATCAAATAAAAAATACAATGATGTATAAAAAATATACAAATACACTTCTGAAGTAGAAATTCATGTAACAGGAGCCTTACTGATAGGTTACAAGTTATTTTAATTTTTCAGCCTATCTGAGACGAAATTGACACTTATGGTAGCATACTCGTGTTAACGATAGTTTTACTAACGGGTTTCAAATGGGCGTTGGAGAAACGGCTATTAAGACAACGGCGGTTAAAAATTATGTCTCCAGTTAACTAACCTAGGTCCGTTAGGTAAAAATTAACAGTTGTTCGAGAACGGAGCATTGAACAAGTTATTTCATTGACGGTAAGATTAATGTTGAGTTGCGGCCAACTAAACATTAATAAAAATTATAAAACTTATAAATTTGTTGATGACTTTCATTGCTTCTGAATTTGGATCTCTTCCGGTGTATCAAGTGAATATATGTCGTTTACAGTTTATGTATGTGGAAAGATAATCTAAATATCGTTTTGTATCCCATTTGATTCCGTTTATGTTCACGATGGTAGCGTAACCATCTATCTTCGTGAATCGGGATCGTCCCGTCGTCTCAGTAGAATATGGCTGAGAGGTGGCAGTGTGCAAGGCTGTCGGAGTGAAGTATCTACTGCCGGTACATTATTTCTTCAGTACCCGAAGAGCTATGTGTACGTATAACACACAGTTGGGATTAACTAATGCCCAGCGCACATTGAGGCAATCCTAAATAATCAGGTATAACTGCTTTTCAGACAACAACACGTTCATTCAGGTGAACTGCCTTGCATTAATTATATAGGCCTACTAGTATATATTTGACAACTCAAAAACCAATCTTTGATTCGTTGTTGACTGTAACAAGCGACGTTTTTGTACAAGAAATAAAAACTCACAATAAAATATTAAAAATAGACTTTAAACGTTTTAAATGTTTTAAAAACAATTTTATTTTTGTTTATTGTTTCCATTGCGTTGTTCAGCTTTTGACTTTTGAATAACTGAATAGATAAATTTAAATTTTTGAAAAATTTATCTACATATTAGGATTTAAACCATGCATTTTTTGAAGTATTGTGTCTTTACGATTTAAAAAGTGTTTAATTCGGAAACATGTACAAGTTGTCACAACCGCAGGCAATTAAACAAACACTTACCAAATAAAAAGCTGGATGAGTAGGCCTACTCGTAATTGGCAGTGTTGTGTTGTCGACAGGGGCCACAGCAAGCTGTATTTGTAGCTGCGGTCCACTACACAACAACAATTCATTGCACATAATATTAATTTCCATTTCCCATCCCTGAAGCAGAGTCGACAGACCAATTAATTATTGCAGCAAAACATATGGACGAACATTTAGTTTATAACATTTAACATCGACTCGCTGACCCACCGAGAACTCTAGCAACAGTTACGTAACTGCAAAACGACCAAAGCTTAATATTTAAAGCAAATGCTATTTAAAACGATAGTCGACGTAAGTGTGATGTATCTAAAAGTATAAATTAGGCGGATATTAAAATTAATTCTTTAGTAGATGATGCATAAAAAGGGGCAAATACATTTATAAATACATCTACTCAAACAAAAGACATCCAATAAGGAAAGGAAAGGAGGAGAAAACGAGAGAGAGAGGGAGAGAGAGAGAGAGAGAGAGAGAGAGAGAGAGAGAGAGAGAGAGAGAGAGAGAGACAGACAGACAGACAGACAGACAGACAGAGACAGGGACAGAGACGCTGATTGATAAGATTGACGGATGGACAGAGACACGCTCTCTCTCTCTCACACACACACACACACACACACACACACACACACACACACACACACACACACACACACACACACACACACACACACACACACACACACACACACACACACACACACACACACACACACACACACACACACACACACACACACACACACACACACACACACACACACACACACACACACACAAATATATATAGATAGATACACAGGCAGATAGATAGACACATAGGCAGATAGACAGATTAATAGGTAAGTAGACATATAGAGAAAAGAAGTTGAGAGTGAGAAAGACGGATAGATAGGCTGAAAGACAAAATTATTCAGTGCCGGAAATCAAAAGCTGATAAAATTAATCGGTTTAATAGAAATGTTAAAGGCACTAAAGAGGTGGAAATATCGAGCTAAAAACAACGGGAATTGAATTCACCGTCGTGTGAAGAAAGAAACTCTCTGTAACAGATTTTCAACGGGTAATGTATTAATGAAGACAAAACTAAAGTGTACACGTAAACCAATGAATGTAAGACGTCGCAAGAACAAACTGAATATACATCAGATTGTTCACCCACCGGATTAAGTGAACACAACGTCAATAAACAAATTAAACTCAATGTTGCTGAGCATTTTGACTGAGTACGATACTAAAGGAGACTCAGATGCGGGCTAAGATACATTCAAGTTAAAGTTTCACAAATTACACATTGAGCATAAACTTCATTCATGTACAATGGTATTTTCTACTTCCAAAGAATGAATAGGCCTACTGTTCATGTGGTTCTTCATTCCAAATATTAATTGCAAGTACTGTAATCGACACGAAACTTAAAACTGGAAATGGAAACGAATTACTTTCTGGCCAGAAAAGCAAAGACGCTGTTTATTAATTTCTTCTGTGTCAAACAGTAGAGAACTTACAAGTTAAAGCTTCACATCATTTATACACATATTTTTGTAGGAAGTAGTTTTATTCTTATATCCACGAGACAACTGTTTATAACCTACTTCTGACGTTATTCAGTATGGCAAATAAACAGCGAAATCGTCTTAATGCGGAAACTCTTGATTGTCGTTTCTTGCGTTACTATCAAACCAGACTCTGTATTGTGTAGTTAGTATATGGCGCAGCTTTTCGTTTATTGCATAATAACGTCTTTGTATTTCGTATTACGCATAAAGTAATTTACAATATTTTATTGATCTTATTTCTTGCTTGCCAAATTAAATAACTTAGAGCGTACGTGGCGTAGATTCTGTAATACACCATACGATTTCTGCTGGAGACAGACTATCACAAGCTATTAACGGTAGGTCCATTTACTTGTACGCTCAACCTGTCAGTTTGGCATCCCGAGTCGCAGTACACTCGAAATGTGTGAATAAGAAAATGCAAAACTCCAGCCCTGCGTGTCAGATCTCCAGAACTGCCGTATATTTATAGGTTTTATAGCGGCGTAAAGCATTTGCCCCGATTTAGAGAGTTTTAATGACACGAAGCTGGTAGCTCTTAGACTAGTCTTATAGTTCTCATGATAGTGTTATTTTATTTTTGTGTTAATGCAGTGTTATTGTTAGTGCTATTTTGATGTTTCCAACAATTTGAATTTGCTTAGTGAAGTTATGTTTAGAAATTATGTCCTCAAGGGAAAATGTATATTTCGTAATGTATAATCCGTACAATCGATACACGTTTCCATATTATCCGTGGATGATGCCGTTTTTTTAATATTACAATAAATATGGTATTGGTAATCGATAATCGAAACTACTTGTAATAATAAATTATGAAATTTATAATTGAATTTCATATAAAAAGCCCACGAGGACTGACACGTTGGACGTGTGACTAAAACGTACTCCAGGCACTTCTGATGGCCTTGTATTACAGCTAAACCATTACATGTTGGCGTGAGCTGTTGGAGCTGTTAAAACGCTCCCAAATTGCTGAAAAAGCGTCCGTGTATATGGTCCTATTCTGTAACGATAAACTAAAAAGCTGTAGAAAGCGTTGATGTAAATCTCCTGATAAATGGTAAAAAAGTAGGTAGATTCGCTTATTGAGTTTTCTAATACTTTACTCTAGGAGGATTATCAGATGCTTGTCGCACCAATTTAGGCATAATGTATTTTCTAACATTTACCTATGAGTATTAGATCACGCTGCACGTATTTGCGTCTTACAATTAGTAGTTTAATAATAATGTTACGAATATAACATGGATAGCGCTTAGAAATGTGATTGAATACTAGAACAATCGACGTTCACAATTTTTATTAACACTTCTGCAGACGCAGCCGTACTAAGATAATTGGTAGTTGTAATTATACAACTATCTAATTCGCACTACTCAAAACAAACATAACAGTCGTTGAATCAATGAATTCGTTAGTCGCAATAATTGTAATAACATTTCTACAACAATCGCTACCTACAGCACAACACGCACCATAGCTGCAAAACAGTTCGCTAACGGACAAGTTCATCTTCTATCCGCCTTTTAGGCTACGACTACAGTTGCGGTGCGGCTTTTGCGCGAAATTTTCGCTCGAATACACGGTGAAAACATGGTATCTTCTATGGCTAGTAGAAGTTATATCACAGCGTGATTTCACGCCAGAATAGGAGGAGTAATGAGCGTCTTCGACGTGGAGTGCTAGAGACTGCGACGAGGTCGAGTCGTTGGCTGATGTTTTTGCGCTCGATGTGCGGCCACACTTGAGAGAAAATACGCTGCTTTATTGTGTTCTTGTAAAATAAGTAGCAAATTGTAAGCAAATTTTTTGTACGGTTCACTGTATTGTGTGTTGTTTTTTTTTAAGTTACATTATAAATGTAAACCATTTTGGTGTTCTGAAACAGTATAAATTACGCATTTTTATATTACTCGAAAATCGTTTGTAGATTTTCTTTCTGTATGCTATTTTCTTATGTGGATTTTCGTTCAGTATGTTATGCACAGTGGCGTATCTAAAATTTGTCTTTTGAGGGAGTTCGGGGTCGGGTGGTTTTGTACAAAAGAAAAAGCAAGTTAAGACTAATCAACATTACTATCTTTAAAGTGGCTGAACTCAGTCCGATTAAAATAAACGGTAAAAATACAATAATCGTCTCCCCCCGTAAGGACGCCTTTGATTATGCAGGAGAACAAATTTTTCCCCTTTGGTGATCTGTCGTTTAATATAGAACGGATCCAACATATTTCTCTGTCATCTACTACGACATCGATGAACAACTAACATGGCACATAGTACAACAATTGCATTCTTATTTAATGGAAATCTTATCATAATTACAAATGTACACGCTCAGTTATAGCTCCAAACTTCCACAATGGAAACATGGGTATGTGGCAATAGCAAGATTTACACCGTCGTCATAACACGCTTGAACTAAACGTTGAAAAACACAAGTGTATACGTAGACGATACAGAATTTTCTGCTGTGTGAAAAAACGCGTGAGCTACAGCGTCAAAAAACCCAAAGTGTAGCGTTATCTTAAATTGGATGCAAGGAAGGAATTGAATTATTCTGTACGGTAGTATTCTAGTAGGTAATGATTATACCAGCCTTCATAAAAGCATTCTGACACATGATTACGCACATAACTTTGTGATGAGTCATCGTGCAGTATGCTGCATGTAACTACTACATAAATTTACGGTAGCGTCACAATTTCAACACTTCCTCTAATGACACTTTATTACGAGTTATACCCGTTTACGCCCAGCGGTGGACGCCAATTTTATAACTTTATGCTGTGCCCCAAGTTCTGGAGCGCCAATTTTATAACTTTAATTTTATGCTGCTTATTTTATTCAGCATAAATTAATTGACATATTTTAATTTATGTGTATTTTCTCTTATCTCAGGGTTTATAAAATAAAATGCAGACTTCTTCTTATAGATAGTTCTTCGATTTATTACAATTAGTTATGATTGATTATCATATTTATCATTGACACATGAATTATGCAATTTCTAATCAAAATATAAACATATTCATTTTCATAAATCTTATTACATTACTCATATTTATAGTTCTAATAATTTAAATATTGTAATTCTTATTCAAAGACAAAAACTTTTAATAATAATTCTCTTAAATTTTAAATATTATGACATAGTTAATTACTGATCTGGATTCATTTAAAATCGGTGCTCATAAATAAATTTAATTTCCATAGTTTCCTAATATGATTTAATTTTGTTTTTAAGTAAAAAGTTTATCTTAATCCTTTAATTAATTCTTATGAGTTCTTTAAGTGAACAGACAGTGGACCTAATACTAATTATGGCATGAAAATTTTACTTGTGGTATGTATCCAAATCTGGTAGAGGTTCATATGGTGTGGTTCGCATGTTGATCGTCTGGCGTAACTGCGATAATTCCCTCTGGATTAGCAGATTGTAACGTGGTCTCCCGTGGCGTCACACAAGACACAGCACAACACCAAACTTCACTCACTCGGAATTAGTTCGGGTTAATTGTTATTATAGTTATTCGCTTCCACAGGCATTATTTATTATTATTTATCAACTGCGTTATGGTTTGACCTACTGTTATTTACGAGTTTAGTTCGTCTCGTAATGTTACTCGATGATAAAGTTATTGTTGCGTATTTGCAAAACTAAATTACAGCGTTATTTAATTATCATTCGTGTTGTACTAATTCACTTGTATGTCACTAATAAAATTACAGTTCTTTTACCGAAATTGTTTTAGTACGAACTTACTTTTCTAACCATTGTACCGAATTTCTCTAAGTCCAATAACTATGGAATCTCGGTCGCGGACTTACACTCCCGTTTCCGTCAAAATTTTTAGTTAAACTCCTCGAGGGCGCCTTTCTCGCGTCCCTATATCGAATTCCGTATTTCTCCCACTTAATTCTGATATTTCTTATGCTGTTTTCTAATTGGTTCTACTTTACGACTCTTCAGATCTAGAGACCACCTATTTTTCCGAAGAACCTCTCTGATAGGCTTTTGGATTCCCACCAGATTCCTTCCCTAGGTCACTACACTGAGGTCGTTGTCGCTGCTAGATACTGTAGCAATAAATTCTTGCCTGTCACTTTTTTGAAGTATACAAAGCAACCCTTAACTTTCTCGGCAAAGTATTGTTTTCGTGCACTTGGTTGTTCTAATGGCATCAACTATTGTTACTTAAAGGCCTCACCAAACTTCCTTTGTATGTCCGTTTCATTGTCTCTGTTTCCATCAACATATCTTCCTTGAGTTCGGACATTACCCCGAGCTTTCTCCCTTCTCAGTAAGGTCGAAGTCCTGTCGCTGACCGTTTGAGTCTTTCAATAATATATACCCTTTTTTGTTTCGCTATATGCAGCTGGCTTGTATACGTATCTTGGTCTATTGTTAATACATACAGCTGCTCTTCAAATGAGTTCGTTTACATTTGTACAATTTTTTCTAAGGATTTGAGGTAGTTGTCAAAATTTAACGTTTCTTAGTATGGAGAGCGATGAACTCTGCCTGCTTGCCGTGAGCGCGTTGGGGCTGTTATATGATTTTATTGCCTGTCAATCACCTCTGCGTTTCACACAACAATTCCCTGTTACGGCGCTTAATGATACATCTCTACTCAAAATAAGAAAATTTTTTAAAATTTCTGATTTTGGCGTTATAACTTTATGACTGTATAAAAAGCTTTCCAATTGACCACATCAAATGGGAACCGCTGGGAGTGAAACACAAATTAATTATTGTTTACTTAAGCCGAATCAGCGTCCGCGTGTGACCACTGCTTCATGTTACTGATACTGTCATTACTCATTATTTCAGTCACACATGTCAGCATGAAATGTTTGTTTTTGGCGCCACAAACAACCACCATGCAAACTCTACATTCCATATGTCCAGTTCTGTTTTTATAATGTGCGTAAAAAAGAAGTAAAGAATCAAATTTTTAATTATGGATAAAATGTTTTATAAATCTCATTAGTCTTTTTTACCATGGTACCGTATTAAAATATTACGTTGTTTGCACTGTGATACATTTTAATTGGATACGATAATAACAAAGTGTAGCAATAAAGCTCCAAAGCTTTATTATTAAAACAAACTTGAACATACTTTACACCGTTGTATTTCGTCTTGATACGCTCTTACAGTAATATAAGTTACGGATTCTTAATATTACGACAGCAAGTAAAGTTCAGAGTTAAATAAATATCAGATAAAGTATAAACTTGGTAGGCTTCTATCTCGAGCCTTGTTGTTAGAAAACATACTCTCTCAACAGTGAGCTATGTATGCTTCTAATATTTTGTTATCGGTACTCTTACCAGTATCGGTACTCTTCACTCTTACCAGTGAGCTATGTATGGTCCTAATATTTTGTTGTCGGTAGAAGTGATATAGATGACTGCGCTCTGTGAAGAGATTAACCCACCGTTGAAAGGTTGGTTACATCTGACCCTACATTCATCAGAATTACATGGCTCATTAGATTTAGTTCACGTTGTGCAGATTTTAGTTAGAACAGCAGCAGCAGAAGCAACAACAGCATCCTCCTCCTCCTCCTCCTCCTCCTCCTCCTCCTCCTCCTCCTCCTCCTCCTCCTCCTCCTCAACAACAACAACAACAACAACAACAACAACAACAACAACAACAACAACAACAACAACAACAACAACAACAACAACAACAACAACAACAACAACAACAACAACAGCAGCAGCAGCAGCAGCAGCAGCAGCAACAACAACAACAACAACAACAACAACAACAACAACAACAACAACAACAACAACACGAATAATAAAATATTAACGATAGTAAATAATAAGACAAAGATGAAAAAAAGAATAAGAATAGTCTAATAATAATACTTTTGGGACGCATTTTATATAAAAATTTACAACCTCAAAATCGATCGCATCAAAGTGAAACTGCGGGAATGCATATCAATCAGTGTGTTGTTACTATCACCAGTGACACACAAAAGAGAAACGTGACTTAAAATGCCATAGAAGACACCAATACGATGACAAGAATATATAAAACCTAATCATGGAGGACGTAGAACGCGCATTAACATTTATAAACCTACAATGACTAATTAGAAAGTAAATTATATCATACTTGTTAGAGGTTCTGTAACTGACTGGTAGATCCACGCTAAAGTGTAATCTTATATGACGAAAATTAATTAAAATATCGAGTAAAGATTTAATGAGACTGAGCAGTCTGGTGGGTTGCGGACAACAGAAAGAATAACGGATAGTCTTAGTACTACTTACGAGGGTAGGGTGAGAAGTATTACTTTGACCGTGTTGTATGATTTCATCCTTTGTAGGGTTAGATTACATGATTTCAAGTCAGTGAGTTGTTTACTATTAGGGGCGTAGTCCACCGCTGTAAGCGCCACGGGCATCATCGGATAGAGGGAAATTTGTGCTGTGATTAAATTTTTTGAAAAGCTTAAGTGCAACCAACATGAAAAAGGAGCTGGATTCATTATTGGGGAATTTTTCTCCGTCGAATACAGTGGTTAATGTATTTAATGGTTAACATAAAGGTTCCTGAATTTAAAATGGGTCGGACAAACACAAATGGCCAACGTTTTGGACGTCCAATTGTAGTGACTACGTCAGAAAAAATAGAAAAAAATCTATAAAATCATGTCGATAGACCGTAGCATGAAAGTGAATGAAATAGCTGGGACTGTTGTTATATCAACGGGACGTGTGCGCACTATCTTATATGAACGTCTGTGTAAGACAAAGCTGTGCGCTAGATGGGTGCGCGCGTTTGCTGACACTTGATCAAAAACAGTGTGGAAAGGATTTTTCAACCGATTGTTTGGCACTCTATACGCGCAGTCAAATCAAATTTTTGCGTTGATTCATAACCGTTGATGTGACTTGGGTCCACCACAATACTCCTGAGGCCAAACAACAGTTAAAACAATAGGCCACGAAAGGCGAACCAATTCCAAAGAAGCCAAAGACAATTCCACCTGTTAGTAAGATCATGGCGACTTTTTTTTGGGACGACCGTGGAGTAATCTTTATTGACTACTTTAAAAAGGAGAAAACAATTAATGGCGAATACTATGCAAACCTACTACACCTTGTAAACGATAAAATCAAGAAAAACGGCTACATTTAGCAAAAAAGAAAGCGCTGTGTCACCAAGACTATACACCACCTCACACGCCAATTGTTGTCATGGCTACGAAAAACAAAGTATTGAAGTTTGAATTGCTTCCTTACCCATCATAATCGCCTTATTTAGCCCCAAGCAACTTCTACCTCTTTTCTAACATCAAAAAATGGCTTGCTGAAAAATTATTTATTGACGACAATCAAGTCAGAGATACTGTAAATGCCTACTTTGAGTACCTCGACAAATCGGGTTATCAGTCTGGCGTAATCACTTTAGAACATCGTTAGAAAAATGGTATAGAGGTGAAGAGAGATTATGTTGACAAATAATTACAAATTAATCTATAAGTGTTGTTTTCTTATTCTGGCCCGTAACGTTTCACCCTACCCTCGTACACTAAGGCTCTTATTACTATATCTTAATACTATCTTATGTAGTCCCCTATTTTATACATATGTATGACCTAAAAACTAGAAGGTTCTAGAAGGTTTTAAAAATTGCCAATCAAATCAACAATCATTTTATAAATTACAAGTTTCTTATGCTTGGTGAACAGAGACAGTATACAAGGCATACCATGAATGAACGCGGACTAAAAAGGGATTTTTTAGAGACATCTATGGAGAACGCGAACTTTAAATTATGCAACAGGAAACTCTGAAGCAGAGGAAAGTGTTGCTAAGATATTGTTATTAGTGTGGTCAAAATTTATCTGAAAACACTTGCTTCTTTCTGAGAACATTAAAATAGAGTGTTACTCGAAACACGCATAAGTTTAGAAGCCAATGTTGTCTAGATTAATAAATCGACTTTTTACTCAAGCATACATTGTCAAACGGCAGTTTACATTTTACGTGTATTTTAGAACGTGCAAGAACTCATACAGACAGGTAGATTTAAATTGAATTGGCATAAAGCCGTGTTATTGCTAGTACACATGTGAACTCGTACATACATGATGTGTGTGATTTTACATAAACCTTACATTAGCTAAGTTTAAAGAACTACAAAAAAAAAAGAAAATTTCAAAAAATCAAATAAGTCTATAACTGCCACTAGACGTTGGCCACGTATTAATATAATCAATCACCTTTTTAAAAATAAAGCTCAGTTTAAATGCAATTTGTTTTTATTTAACAGTCGTGTAACCGGTTTTTCCTCTCCCCGTCGTCGCGCGCGTGAGCGTGCATCGGTGACTTCAGTCGATTATAGCCAGACCTGTCTGCAGGTTGGCGAGTAATCGCATTCTCCGACTGGTTCGTAATTACAGAGGCCGTTGAGTATGTAATTTCTAGTATGATAATTATGTTTATTCTAAATAATCACAGAGTAGAGTTTTTTCTGTCGACCGAGCATTCATAGCAAGAACAGTTATTAGAAATGGACAGTGATGAATTGGCACGATAGGGTGTTGTGGTATAACACTCGCTATGCATTCACGATAACCTAATATTCTGCATTATTTATCGCCGAGTATCTACTGTACTGTGTTATAGATACACCCGAAGGAAATCAAAACACAAGATGCGCGAGTTTATAGCGGTATTTATAAACTGACAGCCCCTGTTTGAGTACGAACCAAGAACGTTTAGATCTTGCTTTGGATGAATATCTTCCACTTCGGACTCACTTAAAGAAATTATCAAGCTAATGCCCGCTACGTACCAGCGCGTATTGCATCAACAGCAGTTAACTTATTTAGACAGACTTAATATTGGGCAACGATTTGCAAATACAAAAATAATGAAATATTTGGTTTAACAGCGGAGTCTTATAATCAACGCAATACCGTGAAATGCAAGTTATGTGGTAGGAAGCTTTTGAATTATGATATACAGAAGAATCTAGCAGTAGGACAAGGAACCGAGAAAGGTAGTGCAATAAGTTCAATTTCAATTGCACGTTGAGAAAAAAATTGACTGATCGGTGAAAATTTTGTTTACTCGTAGACTCGCGTGGTCAGAAGTTTTAATGTCAACACTTTTTTACGACTGATAATCACATTTCATTTACATCATTTGTAATGCCAAACATTTCGCCTTTGTTACGATGTGCATCACCCCTGGTGAAGCTCTTAGTTCTCAGAATATATGTTGTTATCAAAATATAATTTTCTTTCCGTCGCGTAGGCCTGCAAGAGATTTTTGGCACAGAGAAAATCCCATACATTCCGTAGGGGAGCTCATCCATAAGGACAAGACGTTTTCTATAAGTACTAATTATATTTAAACAGGCCTGATTTACGGAAGTAGCAGTCAGGAGTAAGTTTTATTATGGGTTGACTCTATCCAATACCAACTAAATGGATGCGATAGATAACAAATACAAAGGATCGTGTCTTAATTGATACTTCCACCAGCATCTCGTAGTATTTAACAAGTTTATGCAACACTTCAACGTCATTGGACAAAAGTGCCTTAGTGGTTATTTTTCATATAGAAGACAAATACGTTTGTGAGGCAACAACTAATGAAGAAATTGTTGGATGTTAATTTGTTACTAATGAAAAAATTTGTTACACAAGTGTCTGAAAATTTCTTTGACATAAGATTGGCGTATTAGATAACGTATTTCCAAAATCATCACAAGTGTGGCATTTGTATCGTTCCTGCATCGTGCTTGTAGGAGTAACAAGAACGAAAGTTTCTCTTTGAACCAGTGTACTACTGTCTCATAAAAACGACATTTATTGAACAAGTCTTAAACAATATTTTTGCACACATTCACGAAGACAAAACGTACAATACCGCTAATTATAAATGACGCAATCCGTGCGCTATTTGGGATAGCGCCCCACAGGTCGAATTACGCGGCTACATTTAAGGTAAGGTTATGACGAAAACTATATGTTATTGCGAAACGAAATTAACGAATGCAGCGCGATCGATGGAAGAAAGTAGGTCGCAAACAGCTGCATTATGCAGTTTGCAACATTCGGCCCGCTAATCAAACCGTGCGCTCTCAGCCCATGTTTGTTTTGATTAAGCCTTTACAACCAGGTTTCATCATTATGATTATTATTTATATTATTACTTTTTGTGCGAACTCATTCCATGTTTTGTCCGTCCGACTAACGGTTTCTGTTACTTCTAAATACGTAAAGCCGGTCATGTGTATATCAACGGAAAAATGTGTTCCTTTGACTTTTTCTGTTTGCCCTACATTCTCTATTTCCATTAACATGTGTATGCTTCATGAGAAAAAGCATGTTGAAACACGACGTATTTCCATCTCTCATATTCCCTGTTCCTTACAGTTTATTTTAATAATTATTTTGGAATTTTTCGTATACATTTTGTCATCGACATTTTCTATATAATTTGCATTTACTTACTTAAACTTTATGCCTTGTCTACTCACACGGGTGAAGGTAGTTTGTGAAGTTTTCTTTTCCACATTTCTTTCTAATGTTTTCCTGTCCTGAGCTCTTTCGGTCTACTAGTTTTCTCTCCCTCTTTGACAGATATTCTTATTTCATCCTACTGTGTATTCGTGCCCCTGCTTTTCTTCTTTAGTGGTCTCGCCTCAAATAGTCTTCAAGTTATACATTTCGTTACCATTGTCCTAATGTGGCCGAACAAACTCAGTTGACTTTCTTGTATAGCAGTGACTGTATAGTTTTGTTCCGAATTTCTTTCTAATTATGCCATTTCCTAACTTGATCATAAGTGTTTTATTATCTAATTTTCGTATTTATGTTTTCTTCGTGTTTATTGGCGTTTGCCTATGATTCTGATTTATATGTAATGAACTATGGAGACACCAACATTTTGAATATTTCACCTCTTATTTCTTTCGGGAGTTCTCTATTACAGAGGTACGCATTTTTATACTTCTGAATAGCCTTTTAAGTGCTCTTATTCGTAATTTATATATATTTAATTTACTTGTAACGTTTCAAATAGATTATACGTTTCTTACTTACGTAAGTCGTGATATTTTATGATACACATTTACGAAAATACCATTCAAATGCCACTTCTTCTGGCATAATTAAAAATATTATATTTCTTTTACATTATTGGCACCCAAATCAGCACCAAATTTTTATTTTCTTTTGACATGGTTTTATTACATTATGAAATTCGAAATTTTGGGTGATGGTTTTGAAAACTACTTATTGATTCCACTATTGAAAAATAATAATTACAATAAAATAATTTCCGGGTAATTAAAACTGTGCTAGGATCTCAAGAATAACGCTTATGAAAAGAAACATCTTTCTTAAGTTGAGAAACATAAGAGAATAATTTTTTTAACTATTCAATCTTGTTTCCTTAAAGTTTATTTCTCTTTTAAATGGAAAAATGTCCATTATAGAAAGTTATAACTAAGCAGTTCTAATGTATAGATTGGCTTTATTAATTCCACTTCTGCACGATTTACATGTAGTTATTTAAACTTTAAATGACACTTCATGGGATCAAATAAAGAATAACGAGGAATAATAACTTGATGTCGCAGATTTCCCTAATGTTTTCTGCTTGCTCTCCATCCCCACTTAACAAATAAAATTTCAGCGTTTAAGGAAATGTAATTACCTATGATGGTTTAAAAAAATATTGTTGTAATGTAAAATTATAAATTAAACTTTTGTAAATAAAAGTTTATAAAGATCGTTAACATGATTAATTGAGGCCTACTTAAAGTAAGGCGGACAACTCATTATAAAACACACTAAGTCCGTTGGCTGCAACAGGGCATCAACTTAAATTCTACAGAACAGTTGCGCATGCTTTATGTTGTCACATATCGTGATTAAATGTGACACATAACAACTTATATCTGGGCTTGTTACCTCTGGATAATTTACTGCAACTCCACTACGATCTTGTACTGCCTTTATGATCAATCATGCATGCGCCGATGTGACGACGGTACAAGCACTGTAAGTAATTAAAGAACACAATTTGCCCCTGTTATTATTTGACACCGATCTTTTGTTATTTTACACTTTGCTAATGCCTTTCTTGCCGCCCCCCGTATGTATTTTTGATCTACACTACGAATAACTTGTTTCTGTGTACCAGAAAAATATACTCCCACTTATTTTACTAATGCAAAATGTTTTCAGTTTCTATTGCTGATTCTTCTCTAACGTTTCTTCGTATACCGGAAACATAAAATCCAATAGTAATGCAACTGATAAGTAATTATATATTACTTTGAAAATGTTATTTTTTACTGTTTTGAGGTGTTTCCAACAAACATCTCCTCTTTTTAGTAAACAGTTCTCAGAAGGCTGTTTAAATTTTAAGGAATAATCAAACAAATAATAATTCGCGTATGAACATTGGAATTTGTTAGTTGTTACTAATGCCCCTGATTCCCGTACTTACACCTCTTATTTACATAAATACCGCTAATTTTACTGACAGCATAGTGCCAACTGTTAGATTATCATAGTGTTATAATATAATAATTATCGTAGTAGCAGTATACCGATAGTATTCATACAGATGTATATAAATTTGTGTCCCTTATTCTGATTCAGAAGACTTTTTTGCTTCATGACATAACTGAAATTCTCTTTTGTCTGTTTATTTATCTAATCCCTCTCTCCCCCTCTCCCTCCCCACTCACACTCTCTTTCTACCTTTTACGCAGAATTAATATATAGATGAACAAGCGTTACCTCAGTAGAATTAATACCTTATTAACTCTTTAAAACTTAATGCACACAATAAGCGCTAAGTTAGCATTCAAGCCACATGTGTTTTAACTAATCATATACCTATAGTTGATTGATCAACTTATTGTTAATCAATTTGTTGTTAGTAAATGCTATGGCATACGACATACTCTCGTAATTATTCTCTTGCGGACCGCCAGACCTTATACGTACATTTACAAAAATCAGTTTCATGGAAATGATTGAGTAGGTATACTTAAGTGAATATACGAGTAGGTAATTCTGTCAAATTTTCATTATGAAATTTGCACTTGCTCGGTTAAAGCTCATTAAACTTATGATAAGGTAGCGTATTTAGGAGGAACACTTAAAACAAAAATTAACATGTCTATAATTTTCAGATTGGTATTGTAAACGATTAAAAATATCGTGTTGAAAATATGGACGATCAAAAGTGTATATTATATTTGTGTCAAGCCGTAAAATTTCAATTATACATAATTAATTTAATAAATACATGTTACATGAATATGGTGAGCTTCATTGCTAAATATGCTTTGCAATCGCTAGAAAGCATTGAAAACACCAAATTTAGCGTTTCGGTAACATCACAGTTAACTCTGAAATGAAACGCGATTTGACATTTTCTTTATTTGTGGTTGTGGTTGAAACAAGAATAGGGTGGTTGGCCAAGAATTCGTTAGGAAGATATCGGAAGAATAGGGAAAATCAGTATAACAACCGCGTGTTAACATTTTTACAGGTTCTTTTAAATTAATTCCAAAGATTCAAAACTTATTCTGCTTAAAACCATGTGTTACCGGTTATAAATAATTGATCAGTTCAGTCCAGACTCTGCCAGCCTTGATAAATCTACAACTACGAATTTGGAGTGTACCGAGTCCTGTGTAATAGTGAACGTAATTCAGTGGTCGTGGAAATGCTTATATGCGTTAGTTTAGAGTTCAAGTATCGGTTGCTGAAGAGAGGTGTCAGTATATCTTCCCTCTGAAGACTACTAGATTGCTAGTTCTGAAAAACATCCAAAGCAGACAATTACGAAAGTAAGGAAAATGATGTTAGCTGGTGAGTAGAGTAAACGCACAGTGCTGCTCGAAGGAAATTAGAGTATTTTTTCATACCGAACTATTACTTAGAAAGAGAGAGAGAGTGATAGAGAGAGAGAGAGTGAGAGAGAGAGAGTGAGAGAGAGAGAGAGAGAGAGAGTAAGAGAGACAGAAACAGAGACAGAGAGAGACAGAGAGAGTCATTGCCAGAACGGACTGTGAATGCGGTAAGATTTAATTAATAGGTACTGGAGAGTTTCTTAGCGTAATAACTCGTTACTTGTACGTACGTCTTGTGTAATTTAGCGTCTACGTATTTATTTTCATTTGGTTAGTTGAAGCAGTAAAGTAACCGATGCAGTAGAGTTTACTGACCAAAATAATGTTGTGTTCTAAGCGAACTGTGCTTAATAACCGCATAAAACAGAATCTGCAACAATCCACCGTGGCACACTAACGAAGGAAAAGTCGACATTTTACAAACTTTTACGATTTCGTTTTGCTATTATTACCCTCATTTTGTCTCTACTAGCTAAACCTCATTCTACTTGACTTTTGCTACAACTCTTCTTATTGAACTTATACAACAACTTTCAACAGAGTTTTCATATCACTCTTTTGATCCAAAATATACAGCACTGGAGAAATTGTATATGTTTCAAGAAAACAAAAATTATCGGAGGAACAATTGAAGGACAGAATGATCTAAAAACTTTAGTATGACGAATGCTGAAATAGAACTATCGTGGCTTGGTAGAAACTAATTGCAAACTGTTAAACATCTTGCAAAATAAAGAGAACGTAGCCCAGGATAACAAATTGCTACAAGACGTCAGAGAGAAATTATTGAATAAAGCTGCAATACACACTCCACATCAGACGAGGTTAATGATATATTAATTCTAATTGAACAAGTATTTATCTACACAATGGTAAAACCAACGTAAGTATTCATCTACTAAAAATCTACAACAATCTAGAGGGTATATGTGTATACAACGCCCCCCACACACACATTAATAAGTAAATTAGCTCAATGAATATTTTTGCTACTATAATGTTAATTATTGGTATTTCGATAGTGTAAACTACCTCCATCAAAGTAACATTCGTGCTCTTATGGAAGTATGGCCACTAATGTCCCGCGAGATCTCCATAGTTCACTAGTATATTAACAAGTAACGACTTAGTTAAATGATGAATTCCTTCTTTCATAGTCGCATCAAGAATTTAAATCAGTTTTAAACGTCGTTAAATATAAAATCAAACTTAAGTTCATTTAAATACCTCAATTTAGTTTTAAACTTTCTAGTATCATGTAGAAAAAAGTAATTTAAGAAATGAAATAATTTTTTAACTATTACACAATTTAATTAATAGCGAAAAGAGTTTTGTAACTTTAGCATGCGTGTTTACAACGGTATCCAAGTCACTTGTATAAATAGACAAACTAACCTTTTTCAGTCCGCCTTGTGATTTCTTTTTTATATAGCTGCAGTTATATAAAAATCACTTTTTTTATACACAATCCAACTTTCATTTGTATGGAGTGTTTTAACTTACGGGTGTGAATCGTGGACCTTAGGGAAGGTGGAGAGTGACAGACTTCAGGCAATGGAGATGTGGATTTGGCGGAGAATGACAAAAACTAGTTGGACAGATAGGAAGGCGAATGAACAGATCTTAGAGGAAATAAATGAGAATAGAACACTGCTTAGGAGTATAGAGGTGAGGAAGATTAAGTTGATAGGGCACGTGATCAGACATAGTGCTTTTTTAACTAACATCTTTGAGGGCAAAGTAGTGGGGAAGAAGCCCAAAGGAAGACCAAGAACTGCATACTTCCGCAGCACAATGAGTGTCGTGAACAGTGGGTCCCATGAAGAAATGAAGAATATCGCAAGGGATAGAGTGACGTGGCTACAGCGACAAGGCATTGCCTTTAGGAGTTAATTAATAGCTACAGATGACGCGTTTTAAAGCATATGTTTTATCATCAGATCATAAAATATCCATCGCAGGAGGTCGTCATTAGTTAAAATTCCAATAGCATTATCCAGATTTATAACTTTAGTGTCCTTAATGATTAATATATTTGTAGACGAAGTGATGAAGTAAATGATTGTGCAGTATGTTTCAAAATATGCATTTTATATATATTTATATTATATAAGCCGTAACTTTCTATTTATGAAGCAAAAAATGAATATTCAGCCTCAACTTTCAAGTACGTAGAACTGGAGAGCTGACGTATTTAAGGAACACTAAGAGACACACTGGACTTCTTGTAAGTTAAAATGTACACGGACAGCTTAAACATTTCCTAATATCGGTACAGGGTCTTGTGATTGTTGAATGTAAATTTATTCTGTTAAAAGTTCCGTGGCTTTTAAACCGCAAAATAGAATTTTATATCAGCGAGATAGAATATGTCCACTGAAGCACCAAATTCTTATTCTCCCATTCACCGCACAAGATGCACTTCAAATATATTGAATTATTTCTCTATACAATACACATCCATGCGCATGCGCAGACTGAGCGCCCTTACTTTATTACATTCCATTTACAGGCCTACACACCTCATTCTGGAGTATAAACAAACTGCAGTAGCAAAGCTTTGTACAAGTGAAACGTATGTCTTCCTCACAGTCACGTTATTCATTATCCCGGTTTAAAATTAGTATGTTGTTCGGTGATATAATTTTCATGGTGTAGCGGTGTTTGTCTGAGTTTTCATGTGAGTGTCATGAAATCAGTACTATTGTTATGAGTAATCATGTTCATATTTTCAATGAGTAATTTGCATTGTACGTGTAGTTAACAATCTGTTTTAGTGACAGGCCTGTTAAGAGTAAAAATGGTTAATATATTTAATTACCGAAAAATGGAAGAGAAATTTTTTGTGCCAACATAAAATTTATAATACAAACTACAAGAACAAAAAGGAATAGACCAATATTACAATTTGCTTTTAGAAGAATTAATCAGTAAAATTTAATTTATGTATTTTACATGTAGCTAGCATTAAAAAAAATTAAATCTATAAGAATATATATTACATGGTTATTTCAGCTAATTGTTTCGGTGAGCGAATCACTCGATATTAAGAGGACGAATCGAATGAAGTGCACGAGATGATTGAATCTAAAAAACGTAGAAATGAGTTTTACGACAGCAAGAAGATAATTTAAGACAATTTTTTTCACAAACCTCTTGATTACGGAAAGGGATTTATTCACGTACTCTTTGTTAACATGTTCACTTCTCCACACAGAGTTTTGTAAAAGATAGTTCTCCTATAGTTCCAAAAATATCAGCCGAACTGTGAGAACCCAATTGTGACAGACTTACAGACAAAAGTAGAAGGTTTACAAAATTTATGTAACTTTTAGTAAATTAACTGGAAACAAAGATGAAATTCACTGTGTTTGAAAAAGACAACTAAATATTCTGATTTGGTTGATTGTTATTAGTATAGTTGGAATTTAGTTGATGGTCGTTGCCATTGTATCTATGGTATTTAGTATTTAACATTCGGTTCCGTTGATACTGGGTCTCATGTTCATAATTTTCTAAAAATTTTGCCATGGCTGGGATAGTTTTAATCTGGCTGCAAATACGAGCGTTCTTTATCCCTTCATCATAATGGTATGAGAGTTGTATTACCAAACACTCTTCTGGAATTCTGGGCTCTAGTTTACGGGCCATGCACACCTTGCCTAGGAAGTATCATGTGGGAGACTGTCCTACGTTTGCCTCATATCGACCATTGCTTAAATTATTCCTGACCATATTTTGGGTCGACTCCGACCAATACTTTTCCCTGAACTGTTTTTTGAACTCTGTTATATCTTGAATATCGGGACGTACTGCCGTCGACCAGTTGTCGTAGGTATCCTTAAACGTTTCATCGATCATTCCTCGGATAATATTCCAACGGTTCTCTCTATTTCGTGTTATAATTTCTTCTAACCTTTTCAAAAACTCCATAGGGTTACGCTTATAACTCCGAAAATTGATTGACTCCCGGTTATCGTTGTTGATGGTATGATTATGCTGGCATGTTCTATCCCGCCATGAATCCACTTCTTCTTGTATCTGTATTTCGCGTCGACGGATTCCCTCGATTTTACCTTTATTCGTACTAATTTGGCTTTCTACATTGTTTAAATTATCATATACTCTCTCCAGTCATTCACCCATGTCAGTCTGTATTTGTTTTATTCCTTCCTTATTCTCCTCCCGCATTTGATGTACCTCTTGTTTGATCTTCACGCATCTTTCTACAGTCTCCTGTTGGAGTCCTTCAACCATCGTTCTATTTTCATTTTTTATGTCATTGATTTTATTTTGTATTTCCTCACGGACTTGTATCACTGTTTCGTTGGTTTTATCTAACTTCTCATTTGTTTCGGCTATTTCTTGTTTCCTTTCCTCGTTAATTTTGTCAACCTTTTGGTTAATACTCATATGGATATTCTCAATTCTTTCATTAATTTACCTTAAATTCTCTTCATTTATTTGTCGGATCTCTTCCTTCATTTGTCTTAAATCCTCATCATTCCTGTCAAACCTTTCGTTAATTTGGATTAAGCTTTCATTGTTCTTATCGAACTTCTCGTACATCAGTTTTGTGGTTTCCTCCTGTTTCTTTGAGTTTTCCTCCTGTTTCGTAAAATTTTCATCTATTTTGTCGAAATTTTCCTCCTGTTTCTTAAAATTCTCCTCCTGTTTCTTTGAGTTTTCCAATAGTATTCTCAACATCTCCTGCATGCTCATGTCTTCTTTTTGGTTGGACTTATCTGGTTGATCCCCTTGGGCATCCTCTTCAACTATTTCCTTTTCCGTGTCCATAATTACTTTATCGCCTGTCTGTAGTTCCGTTTCGCTATCTGTAACTACTTCTATTTCTTATTCCTGTCCACCTTCTTCCTTCTCTGTGTCTTCTGCCCTCTTCTTCGATCTACCTCTGGTATTATGCATGTTTTAGTCTCCAACAGTTGCCTGCTCGAGTTAAGTAATATTTATAAAATCAACGTTTTACATAACTTAAGCCCTACACAAGTTGAGCGCCAATTTATAACTTAACCCTTTCGTCTCTATTTAATTCGCCTCACGATGGAAGCGTCAATTTATAACTTAACGGGTGTCTCCACGTTAAGACTCACTGTTGTGAGAGCCAATTTATAGTGTATCTTATTTCAATATAGTAAGGTATAACAATGTTTAAATATATCCCAGTTTCTCCCTATTTAATATAATTGTGTTATTGTGATTGAAAATTATGTATAGAGTGTGTAATTCTTATTTTTCGTTTAAGCCTATCCCGCGTTGAAGAGAAGAGAAGGAATTTTTATTGTTTTCTCATTCTCTTTAATACCCAAGCAGTCCGCGAATAGCGCTGTGTTCCCAGACAGCTGAAAATTGTAGGTTAATCCACCGCGTACAATAATTCTCAGTTACACTCTCTACTTATATTATATCTTGTTCACACTACACTAAATATTATATAAATGAGAAGATATCGTTAAGTTCTAAAAGGATTCTTTATTAATAGTTTAATATTTCTTGTCCAACAAAGTTGTTTCTTTACGGAGATACAAAAGGCTATATGTTAGAAGTAATCGATTATCGATCGGATTCAAGGTTTTATATTATTTTAGTTATGATTTTATATTTCTTTAAACACAGGGCGTGAAGGTTCTTTCAACTGATAGTAAGATCAGAAAATGCATAAATAGGAATACAAGGTATTACAATATAGAATTAAGTTCTTATTAAATAATATTTAAAATAATTGTAGTTTACCGTCCGCTCGGCATCGTGACTCGATAAGGCAGTGTAGAGATAACCTCGTCGTCGTGTTTGGTCAATCACAGAATGCAGATGAATTTGTTCTCATCAGTTTTCGCTCCAAGTTGAAATAAAAGTTGATTTCTTGGTCCTGGGATGATGCAGAAATACCGCTCCTTTGTTCACCAATGTCCGAGTTTTGTGGTTACGTGCTGCGGCGAATCTCGTGTCCAACTACGTTTTTTCTATTGAATTGTAGAAACTGAAGTTCAGATATAATTTAGTGTTTTATTTTCGTTTTCTTTGATGTTATAGGATTATATCACTTTATTCAGGTAGTTATTTCCCTGTTTTGGTTGATTAATTAATTTAACATTTGTTCATGATATTGAGGTTTACTATTAGAGTTCTTCCTTTGTATTTTTCGTTAATTTTCTTGTACATGTTTAAGATCGTTCAATTATAAAATACGGTTGAATGAGAGTGGGCCATACTATGGTGATTTACTATTCATTTTACTTCCCAATTGTATTATTTGTATTTAAATTAATCAAATCTTTTCTGAGTGTCTTTTAACTAAACCGTCTTCGTTCATGTAAAATTATTCAATCATCTAATCAACAAATTCTATTTCTCTCGTCGTCCCTGACAACCATCTTTTCTATTCTTATTGGATATTATATTATACTATAAACATTTCATACAATGTTCTTCCACTCATCAAAATAATCCTTTACTAAATTTCCATTATATCCTATTATAATTTTATCTATTGTTTGTTACTAAATTTTATATATTTTGCTGTCGTTTTCTCTTAATTTACTTACTTTAACAATTATTATTTTTCTGTTACAAAACATTATCTATCGGTATCATTGCACTATTGCATTATGAGAATTTATTTAAATTGAATTTATTTATTTGTTATTAGCAATTATTATCAACTTCTCCTAACTCATTAGATTTTATTTAGTATTTGTTACAAATTTCTTTACCTAACCTTTCTGATCTGACTTACTATATAACGTTACTGGTTGTTAGGCCTATCCTTATACTTTTATCTACTTCTGATTTTAATCTGTTACTTTCTGCATTATTATAGAATCCTTCATTTATTTATGACATGGTTATACTAAACCCTTTTGTATCTCGTTAACAATTATAGCCTTTTTGGCCAAGTTTACAATTATAATCGTCCTACTATCTAAGTACATGTATACAAACAATTAACTTTATAAAGTCTAACAAAAGCTTTATCATGACATATGGATAACACATAAAATGAAATTAATAGGTAATCAATAAATGAGTTTGACAACAGCTCTATAATGGTATAATGATAACACATAATAATTATTTACTTGGTATTCTATTAAAAGAATAACTCCACTTGCTGCACACAAAAAATAACATAATTATCATGATAATAATATGACATGATACAATTAATAACAGGTACATTTGTGTGACCTAAGTCATGTAACACTTACTCATTCTCCTCTCCTTTAAAACATCAATTATTATGAAACAGTCTAAATTAGTTTTTACATTATTTGTCAATGTCTGTTGTTTACACCTCTCACTGAACTTTGAGGTTTGTATTTATTAACATTATTAATTTTTTTTCTACCTTGTATTCTTATTTCATTTATTCAATTATGGGTTGGGTTTCTGACCTTTTACAAGTGCGGATAATTAATATTTTTATTCTTTTTTAAAGTTTATAAGTTGATTTATGTAACGTAGGGGACCGTATTTTCGTTACGTTACAATATTATAATGTAATCTATTATCGATGTTTTCTACGTTCTTGATGCTGGATGTGTAGATATAGTATTGAAGTGTGATTGTAATGGTGTTATTTGCAGATACGCACCGGTATCCGCGATTATGTTGTCTGATAAAATGTTCAAATTATAATTATTATTATTAGTTTGATTGTGATTGACAAATATGTGGGTATCGATGGTTAACTCCTATAATTTAAAAGTATTTCTCGCACTCTGTTGGTAACCTCCCCCACTTACCATATGAGGATATTGTTGTTCTGTTAGGTGACTGCTCAGCTGTAACACACACGCTACATATACGAGTAGATATTCTGTTTGAATGTCCAACGTGACTAGCATGCACAATAAAAATAATATAACAGCTAAATCAAGTTCTGAGTTATCAGAAATATTTGAATTCTTCCGCCACCTTTTGGTAGAACTGACTATTAATAAATGAACTAATTTAAGTTTGAAATTAAACTCTTTTTCCACTGGTAACAAAATGTAGAGGTTTATTAACAGTTAATAATGCTATAAAATCTTTTAAAAATTGACAATCAGTTACTAATAATTTTACTGAGAATAATTACAATGAACAAAATTTAAAATAAAACTCTCCTTAGCCTCAAGGCTGGTAACCCTGTTGGTTATACAATAGTTTTTATTTTGAGAGGTTATGTCCTCTTATATCAGTTAATTACCAAGTTCGTGTGGTTCTTTTAAGTAGCATGATGCCAGGTACAATATGTGGCGTTTTATAATGAGATTAAATGAACAATAAATAAAAAAAACAAACAAACAAGTATTAAAATAGAAAATTGGTACCATATAACAGATAATTATGGTATTACCGTACGCGGGAATTCGTACGCAGTATACAGTAGTTGTCTTGACAATAAACAAGTGCGTTGGTTTGCACTGCTAAAATGTATTACTATATTTTAATAATTCACTGTGGGAATTATTTATTTACAAGAGAAAAAGTTATAAATAAAAAAACTCTTGTTATAGTTTTCATCTGGTTTGGATTATATGAGAACAGACTTGTGACAAAGAAGGTGGCAAATTACGGTTATGATTTTAAGGTTATCTCATAACGTGAATTGTTATTAGAGTTAATTATCTTGAATATTGATTTCTTCTTAATCTAAGCATATACATATTATTTATAGTAGTTCTGATGCATAATTATCAGTAGCATAGAATATTCTTTCGCATAAAAATTAAAATATTTATCTTCAATAATAAAAAATCAAAAAACACAACGTTAGTCAATTGAGCGACTATTTACTATGCTCGTATTTTGTAATAAGTACATTAATCGTGATTCTTTTAATTATGAAAAATAATTAAAATATTTATTTATAATGTTAAAAATTGCGAAATAATACTTTCGTCAATTCTGATAAATTTCATCAGCATTATTATACTTCGCTATTATTGATTAGCGTAATATATAAACGATCGGTATTGACAGAAATTTTTATTTCTGTTTTATTGTTAATTAATGAAAAATATTGTACTCCCTGGTTTATTTTTCGCACAACACTCGCAAATACGATCGATATTGTACACTGATCGTATTTAAATATTATTCACTCCGCACTGTACACACGTTATTGCTTGTGTTGTATTTAGGTTAGATGTGTGTTGATTACTGATGTTCACGTGTCGCGCACAATTCAAAATAAACTTCTTCATATATCTGGTTCGCAGAGTGACACGTCCTGTCTCTTTGATGATTGATAGATGACTGTGACGCTCCTTTGGAACGTCTCCGGCTTGTCTGCCGATTTCCATTCATTCGATTGGCTGAAATGTTTGAACTCTCCGACCCAAAGTACTTTGGCTTCTTAAAATTTTTAATTTTTTACCAATTTTGTGTTTGGGTTTGAGATTAGCTTGACGTCAGCACTAGTACAAAAAATAATTGAAAAGTTTAAAATAGTAATAACTTTCTTAATATTTGTCTTATCGTTAAACGGTTAGTGTCAATAAATTGGGGACATCCTGAGCTTTAAATAAAGTCCAAACAAGATTATAATCCGTCCATTATCTAAATCACTATAACGATTCTATCGATTTTTATGGTGCATCTTATATTTAATAAGTTTATTACACCAAACTTAACTAATTACACTAAAACACTTTTGATTAAACGATCTGAGTCTATATCTCAACTTGTTTAATACAAAATTTGGGAATAATTGTTACCCAAACAATGTCTGGTCATGGCGTCTTTAGCGTCCATATTTGATTATTCACAATTGTCCTTAAAACTATTTTTTCTTATTTAGTAACATTGATATTGTAATCTAACAATAATATAAACGTCTATTTACATGAATTTGTACTTTAGTATATGTATAGGGCTGTGTTTCATATACTATTAGCATTGTTTCAGTACCCTCCTATCTCTTTTCTTAAAATTGTCACTTTATTTATGGTTTTTCTATATAAGGTATATTATGTAATAAATGCAATTAGTGTACAATTATAGTACCTAATTCCTTTCATATATTTGTTAGCTTTTAGCTATCTGAGAACCCTTTAATTTCTAGTAATGGGTTTGTTTACATTATGTCATAGCATGGTAGTCAGTTATTTTTTATAAAACAATAATTAAATTGTTATTGCTATACTTGACATAGATTCTCAAAGTAGTATCAGACATTCTTCTGATCTTTGATAACATTTTTATCTACTTTTAAACAAGTTTGTATGTTGCATTCTGCATAAATAACTTGTTACATATTATTTGTTTACATTCTGATTCCACCATCATGGTCAGTTAGTTTTTAATAATTTATATATAAAATGACTATTCTCATGGTTATGGTCTGTTCTCATAGTAGTGTTAGGTGTCCCTCTTACTACTGGTAACACTCTTATTAATCTTTGTTCAAGTTTTAGTAAAGTATCTTAACTAGTTGGTTACATTGGTTCTGCTTACTACTGGCTATGTATTCATAGTCAACTAGTTTACAATATTTTGGTTACAAAACTATTGTCATTATACTTATAATCTGTTCTCATAGTAGCACCAGATGTTCACCTAACTACTGGTAATACTTTCATTAATCTTGGTACTAGTTTTAACACTGTATTTTGTTTAACTAATTTGGCATACTAGGTTCCATTTCTTCTATCTTTGTGCCATCATATTTGATCTGCTTTATTTGTATTGTCTTTCAATATAATACACTGTCTACTAGGGTGTATCATCACTTATAATAAATCCTTGATTGATATAATTGTTGATGGTTATTTGGTTAAATTAACATGTTTGATTTTTTGTTTCATAGGTGCCTTTCCTATGGGGTTATGTAACAATGTACAACATATTCTAATGCAGCATTTTGCTACTACTAACATGACTTCAGTATGGTATTTTATTACAATATTTTAATTGTTTTAATACACATGTTTACACTACTTCTTCTTAAACAATAATACAAATATTCTTGAACTAATGACAATATCTTTCTTGTCGTTGTTTGTAACTAATTTCTGTCACATTTGTTTGATATTTAACAAACTACTTTGTTTGTTATTATTCTTTCTCTGGCCTTTCTTTGCATTGTATTCTGTTTTGCCGTGGCATTCAGTTACATTTCTTTTAAAATTTACAAAGGTTTTTTATTGTCAGTTCTCTGAATAATAATATAACTGTTCCATTTTACATTATTTTGGTGGTCTTATGATTATCTATTTGGATCACAATCTTTATTAAATTAGTCACACTAACTGTCTGTGTATATTTGACTATTTAATTCTTGATGTTTTCACTATGAAAGTAACACATTTTCTTCCACTATAAACCTTATCACTGGAATTGTTTGTGTGGTTTATTAGGTTAAAATTAGTTAACTGGTCACAGGTTTTCACACTTATATTAAGTACTCACTATAATTGTTTGTGATTTCTTAAATGTTAAACACTGTTTCTTCATAGTTGACAATCACTATTCTTTTGGTTACTAGTATTGTCTCTAGTACACTTGATGAATGATGATTCCTTGCATGGTCTATCCATTTTCTTCTCTCTTCATGTTATGTTTCCTTGTCCTTCTTCTTCCCTTCTTCTTTAGGTTTGTACGTCTTCTTCAACATTTTCATTGTAGTAGTCGTTGTTTCATAATATTCATATTTGTCAATATATCGGTTTGTCTGCCATCATTGTGGTTGCTCTTGAGTTGTTTCTTCCTTTTATTTGGCATAGTTATTTTTGATGATTCCCCTCACTGTTGGAATCTATTGGTATTGTCGTTATGTTGTTGGTATTGGTATTATTCTCGTTATTTCCCCTCACTGTTGGATCCTATTGGGCCTGGTTACTAACATTTTATTTTGGCTCATGGTCATTTTCTTTCTTCATTTCGTATATGATGCTGCTATGTTACACTTTCTCCTTCATCGTTGAAACTTTACACTAATATATCTGTAGATACACACTTTTTGTTCACATAGTTTTATTTATCTAGAAATACCTTCATGCTTTCCTGTCATTTGGAGTTATTCTTGCTTACATTATGTAACTACCATATTTGGTAACGTTACAATATATATATATATGTAAATATATAAAATATAAAACATATTATGTGTATTACACACATACATTCACACATACATACATATAATATAACATAATATAATTTGTATATTAAAATATTAACAGTAAACTATATTTTATATTTTTAAAAATATTCTTACCAATATACTTTTATTTGTTTGTATTTACGCTGTTTTGACAGTTTTCGTGACTGTCATCTTCAGAAACATAAATATTTATATTTCTGAAGATGGCAGTAATTAAAACTATCGAAACAGTGTAAATACAAATAAGTAAAAAACATATTCTTGTTAAAGTATATAAAATATTGTTTGGAACGAACATTTAAAATAGGTAAAAATAATTGTGAGTAATTAGGAATGTATACATTCCAATGAACATTCTAACTGCATATGAAAGTAACTGTAGCAGAAAGTAAAAGCATATATGATAGCACATAAAGTTACTAAATAAAAAGAAAAGAGATTGGAGGTTTGAACATTATAAATTAGTTGATGAGGAACTTTGTGAAAAATGTTAGTATTAAATATTTTAGACTTGTAAAATAATTTCAAGTTCAGTGCAATGGTGCGTAAGAATGCTTAGCCGCGTATGTAGTGTGCGTATGTGAGGGTACTAAATTATTTTTCGGGATATTCGTAAAAAACACGCTAATATAAATAACTTTTGTGATATGGGAATTTTTGAGATGGAACTTATATCAAAGTGTTTGTAATAAAAGGACCAAACTGATGACAATACTTATTTAAAAATCAGTAAAATAAATGTATGATTTTTTTTAAGTAAAAAGGTTTTGTGGCCATAAAGTCGATCGTAAAAATAAATCAGGTTTTTTGAACAAGAATTGTTCTGTTCGGAAGCACTCTTGGACAAAACATTTATTATCTGTAGAATATCATAGAAGGGATTAAAAAAGAACCAACCAGATTACGAGAATTCAATCGATGATAATTATTGTAAACGTATTTAGAAAATCCCTCGAGTTACTGCGAGAATTATTATAATTGTGCCAATCCGCGAAAGTTAAGGTATTCAGATTAGGTATATAGACTTGAAAAGGATGTATGTCTGACACACCATTTAGCAGTAACAATATCGGTTCGCGGTGAAAGATATATAGGCCCTAACCGTGCTCGTCATAAAGTGACCTGAAGCCTTATATCAACCCACATACTCATCCAGATCCACGATCATCCAAGAACAACCCGTCTGCAGTCGGATCTGCAGTCGACATTACAAGGAAGTGAACTTGTATTATTATGTATAATTATAAAAAAAAAATATTTAAAATGAAGACTCTATCACATCAGTAAAGACTTTATAGTAAATAAAACAAAAATAACTTTTAAATATTAATTTATTTCTTTGTATAAAAAGTAAATTTTTAGTTGTGTTACAAAGCTCAACAGAGACAGATTAATTATTTTATATAAACCATATTAAAAGCTCAGTAGATTGTCAGAAAAGTAATATCATTAATCTTTATTCGAATAACATATGTCTCGACTACTTATTCTACGCGACGCCAACACATCACAACACACACACACACACACACACACACACACACACACACACACACACACACACACACACACACACACACACACACACACACACACACACACACACACACACACACACACACACACACACACACACACACACACACACACACACACACACACACACACACATTGCTATGATACATATTTTAATATGCACTCAGGCTAATATTTTGTGTGTGTAAATAATGTAGAAACTGTTTAAACAGTGTACAAGTGAACAGAGAGGCGATGTCAGACAATTCTGGACCAGTTTCGAACAATTACGAAGGTGTCGAGCTGTGTGTGTTTAAACGTGTATGTATTCTGACGTGTTTGTGTTTGTGTCCTGCCGACCCTTTCCTGATTTTCACTGCAAGTGGAATATATCTCTGTGCGCGTATGTATTTTCTTTGTGCGATTAAATTCCCGTTGAGAGTTAAGAGTTCAGAAATATATATATATATATAATGAGTATAATAAGAATTAAGAAGATTTATTAAGATAGAAAATTTGAGATAATCTGAGAAACTACGAAGTGAAGAATCCAAAGATATTTTTATTAGTCGACAAAGAGACTACTTTTTATTTATTTATTCGATGACTGACTGAAGATAATTCCAGCAGCATTATGTTTTTTGAGCAGAGATAAATGTGCCTCTTGACTCAAATTGTAGAAGTGGTGTATGGCCAGCAGAGTTGTGTAGCCTACAGTGCCCCTCTGAACTGCCCCAGCCCACGTGATAGGGAATGTTAGGGAATTAATATACCAAGGATGCAACACGAAGTTTATAAAGAAAGAAAATGTATAATAATAATAATAATATATCTCAGAAGACACTAACTATCCAAGAAGGATCAAAAGTAAAATAAGTAACTATATATATAAAATTTATTAAATTTAAATATAAAAAGTCGATATAGAAATGGAGAGGAAAATGAAATATAAAAAATAATGAAATTATCATAAGAAATTATTTCATCCATAAACATGTCTGAAATAATTACTTTTGGAGGAGAGCAATCTGTAGCGTGACAGATAAACACATAAAAACGAATGGCATTGATCATTAGAATAATATAAGATAATAACATTAAATCCGAAGAAAGCATTATAATATAAAGAATTGATTCAGAGCAACCGTGCAGAACAATCATGGATATTAAAAGTATAAGTCCGAATAAAAGAAATGTTACTATTGATGAATCATCAAAACCAGTTTAATAACTCAAGGTTTAAAAATATAACCCAGGAAGGTAGGGAGTATATAAGGAAGCAACCCAGAGTATTACTAAACCTACAACGAGTATAAGGAATAAATAAAAACGAAACCCAGAACAAGGCAAGATCCACCATAAAAGGTGATACATTTAAAGCAACCAGAAGAGTAGATGAAGTAACCCCAAGAAACCCGATGACATCCACAAGAAGATGAAGAACATACAATCCTAAGAAGCCAGAAGAAAAGAAGACATAATTGAAGAAAGAAGAAGAAGACAGCATCCAGAAGAAGAAGGAATGCTCTTATAAAAAACACCCATATCCCCATATCCCAAAATAAATAAAAACCATAATAATAAAAGTATAACGAAGTATTCATGAACAGAAACCATATGTACAATAAAATTAAGAATAAAAGTGTATAGAGTAAGAGTTGCCAGTGGACCAAGGTGAAACAATAATATAATACCCAAAGAACAAATCTTCATTGTAACCCACAAATAGATTTCTTGATTTTAGCAAGACTAAATAACCATTTAGAAATAGGGTCAAGGAGTGTAAAGTGAACCAGTGCTAGTTTGTGTATTATGAAAAATGAACCTTATGTTTCACTATTGGCTTTCACAAACTATGTAGATAATGAAAAAATACAACTTTTGAGTGACTTATTATTTATACAGAGGGAATATAATAAATGTGTTAACATAGAGCTGTCAATCTGTTTAAAATGACATTTATTTAAATGATGAATAAAAACAGAAGCAGACACAGGATAAAAAGTAAAGTGACAGGGTACAATTACCCAAAAAACCATATTAAAAACAGTTAAAAACTGAATAATTAAACTTAGTATAAGGAATAGAGAATAAGAATGTAGAAAATAAGGTTTTGTTTATATAGAATAAGATATTTTAAAAATGTATTAGGAATAAGGACATTTAAACAGTTTAGAACCACTAACATCCTTTAATTGTAAAAATATTTATTACATGTATTAATGTTAATAATTAAATAAGATGTTAGCAGGGAAAAACATTCTTTTTTAAATAATATTTGTTATGTATTAGTATTAAGCTTTAAGTATAAAAAAAATGTTTAATTAGTTGAAGACAACTATTATTTAGAATTATTTCTTGTATGTTAATAGTATTGAAACAGATACTAATTGTTATTTTGGTTAATAGAAAAAAATGCTTAATTTATATTGCAATGTTAAAAAGTCAGAGAGGGTATAACTCAATGTGTATTGTTTATATAAAAATTTGTATGGAAAAATTGTTAGGAATCTAGGCAGAATGATAAAAACTAAACATCATCAAAACTGAGAAACTAAGTACTTAAATACATTTAAACTGAAGGGATTTAGATAAGGTAAACCAGAAACAAAGCCATATAATTAGAAATATAACTTAGAAAGATTTTGTAAAATTATAGCCAGGATTATTAATAAAAATGGAAATGACAGAACTCAAATATTTGGAGTGGGGAGTCATATATTCCAACATAATATTTTAAAACTTAACCAATTCATATAATTGCAAGAAATTAAGGGAATATAAACCTTTTATTACAATATGAGATTTAATAATCATAAATATAACTTGATAATGGCAGAATTTGGATAAAACGGCATTATTTGATATCAAAATACGCCGAATGAACTGAAGGATAAAATTAAGTAACAACTAGCTAATAAATTTGAATAATAACCAAAGTATAAGCAGTTATATAATGTAACTTTATTACATGCACAGGATGCAAAATAAAATTCGAACAATGTAAGGAATAATATTGCTGTGGCTAAGGTTTTAGTCGGAGGTGAAGGAAGTAAAAGAGTTAATTATTGAACGTTGTACGGGACACTTGACACGAGCATTTAAAACGTATTAACCTAGTTTCGAATACCGTAATGGCGAGTAATAGTATGATCCGAGAGTGAAAATCGCGAGTGGCGGCAAAAAACATTTTACAACCTCAACACAGTGACATAAACACCTACCAACACCGAACAAACATGGTATAGCACAAAGCTACAGTGAACTAACATTTTAAACTCGATAAAACAGTAATATAACTTAACCATCAAAAGTGCCTGATCGACAAAAGTGAACCAGACTTATAAATACACTAATTTTCGAAATACAACACTGAAACTTCACCAAAGACACTAAACCAACATCAGAAGGAAGATTTGCAGACACCAGGAGGTAAATTCGACAGGAAAACATCTTTATTGGGACACCAAAAACTTCGAGGTGACGATCTACAACTTCGACGGCGGCCATTGCTGTTTCATCAACGCTCAACTGAACACAGCCATCTACTGTTTGTCTGCGAGACGGTTCGCAACCTATTTATTTATTTTTACACTTTCAATTGAATATATGTACTTTTAGTTTTAAAAATTTATCTTGTAATGCTATACTTTTTAATCTTTGCCCCATTTCTCTGACTTTTCCCATAAATAGCTGTTCAAAGTACCTTTGTACTTTATATAAAAATCTGTAATAACATATCGATATCCTGAGAATCGATTTAAAAATCGACAAGAGTCCGAATAATCAATTGTTAATAAAATAATTAATACCTTTCAATTAAAATAGTTTTTTCTTCATTTCTAAATATAACTATTTAACAATAGATTAATTTAAACATAATTTGCTACAAGAATTTCATCACCAGAAGGAAGATAACCTCCAAACCGAAAGTAACCAAGAATCGATTGCAATTGGAGACAATCCTATAAGAGGCTGGAATTCTTTAACAAATACACAAAGGCTTATAAAATCTTCTAAATAAATGATAAATGTTTCGGAACGTCACGAAACTCAATTAATTAATTGTTTTTAATTAGTTTATTAATAAAAGAAAATTAAAAAATTTTTTTTTAATTAAAAAAAATTTTTTTTTGCAAACAATTTTATTTCTTACACGAACACATATTTATATATTTTGTAGCACAATACTATTTCCACGATACACGTTTAGTTACAATTTGGCTAGCCCAAGAGTGGGGCTTAAAAGAAAAGGAAGCAGGCCAGATAAGGATTGGTAAGAGATATATTATTCCAAATTGGCGCACAACTGAGGGGCTTTAATTAGGGACTGAAAGGCCACTACAATCTGCCCAATCACTAATTGGAGTTTGGCAGCAGCTATAAAGCCAGAGAAAGGGAAAAATGCAACGACGTTCAACCTCAAAGAAACGGGCAGCGGAGGGCGAAAATGAAATCGAAATGGACATGGAAAATAAAGAGGCGACGCCAGTAGAAGATATGGAAAGGTTATTGCCACCAGTATTGTCGAAACAACCTGCACAACCAGAGGGACAACCTAAGATGCCCACACAGACAGGGGAAGTCAATGTCCGGGAGGAACAGTTAGAAAAACCTCACAAGCAGAAAATATGACAATACAAGAAATGTTCAGAGCGATGATGGAAGACAATCAATCCTTAAGTAAAAAGATGGAAGAAAGGATAGGAGGAAAATTAGAAGATTTGAAGAAGGATAACCAATCCACAAAAGAAGAATTGAGTGGGATGAACAAGAACATGGAGGAGAATAGTAAAAAATTAGAAGAATTGAAGGAAGACAACCAATCTTTTAAGGAAGAATTTAAAGCGACTAAGGAAGAATTGATTAACAAAATTGAGAATACCAATAAGAGAATTCAAGAGAACAGTAAGAAGATGGAAGAGGACAACTGATCCTTGAGTCAGAAAATTGACGAAACAAATCAAAAGATTGAGGAAACCAGCAAAAAGATGGAAGACAAATTGGAAGAGAATAACAAGAAAATTGAAGAGAAGATGGGGGAGAAATTGGAAGAATTGAGAGAGGACAACCAAATTGTAAGAGAAGAATTAAGGGAGGTCAATCAGGAGAATCTGGACAAGCTAGACGAAAGAATGGAATTGTTAAGAGAAGAACTGAACAAGGAAATCAACGTTAACAAGAAAGCTATGAATAAAAAATTAGGAGAAGAAAACATAATGGTGAATCGACAGATCCGAGAAATTGACGGAAAATGCAACCAGACCGAAAAGGAAGTACAAGAATTTAAGGAAGTAGTAAACATCAAGTTTACGAATATAGAAGAGCATAGCCGCCGGAAAGTGGAAGAACAGAGGAAGGAGACTCAGGAAGAATTCGGGAGAGTACGGAACCAAGTCGCGGAACGGTGTGATGGGATGCAAGAGGCTATGACCAATATCACGGGTCAGGTACGGCAAAGCCAAGAAGAGATGGAAGCTTTGAGGAATAGACCTACTCATTTCACCGGATTACCCATCAACGAAAACCGAGAATGGCTCAACTTCCGGCAGTACAAGCGGAAACCAATGGAGTTCCTGGCGAGGATAGAGGAGTACTTCGCCAAACATAGAGGAACTCAATGGAGCAATAGCCGGGAAATACTGGACGAGTCATTCAGGGAGATGACTGATAACTGGTGGATGGCTAACCGTAGCGAGATTGCCGACTACCAGCAGTTCAGGAGAATGTTTAAATCAAAATACTGGTCCGAAACCACACAGAACCTGATCAGAGACAACATTTGCAACGGACGATACAGGGCTCAAATAGGCAATAGCATGACAGCCTATTTCCTAGGGAAGGTGTGCCTGGCGAAACACCTCGAGCCGGCTATACCCGAAGAGTGCCTGGTAAATAAACTATCCTATCATTATGACGAGGATATTGTCAGGGCAAGGAGAGGTAGCCAGATCAAGACGGTGCAGGCCATGACGGAGTTACTAGAAGGGTACGAGAATGAAGAGTACTACCGCCAGAGCAGGAGGAGGAATGAGCGACCGGAGGCAAGAACGAATCAGTACCCAAGTAACGGCAATAACCATCCCGGAAACCGAAACCAGCCCAGTAATTACGACGGCCATAATAACCCGCCGCGTAATAACCACAATTTTAATGGCAACACGAACGGTAATAGGAACAATAACACCTATCCTAATAACCGGAACAATTATTATCAGCCCCCTAACAGCCCGTATAGTCAGAGAAATCCCTACCCCGGTAATGGTGAAAGACATTACCAGCCAAATAGAAATTACTATAACAATAATAATAATAATAATAATAATAATAATAATAGAGTTTCACGCCCGAGGGTTAATTTTATAAGAGCGGAAGATCGAGGTCCGAGAAGGTACTACCAACAACGGAGGAACAGTTTCCACGGTGGAGATGGAAGATGGAGAAGTGCAGAACGGGACGGTCCACGCCACGAACATGGAAGAAGAAGTACCAGCCTGGAGGATCTTGGCCGACAACAAAACAGGGAAATAACCCTCGAACAGGGTACAGAGCGGCAGGAACCGACACAGAGTTTCCAGAACGATGCCTCGGTCAATCCGAGTCCTAACGATGACCACAATACTTTAAACGGGATGAGGCAGTAATTAACTATTACGACCCGTTGCTGCTTCTACTTCCTGGGTTTTATAAAGATGAGTTGCAAGAAGCAACCAATTCACAGAACATCACAATAATCAGTAATCATTATTTAAAAGATAAAGAACCGAACTTTTAGAGGAGAACGAAAAGAGCCTCAATAATAATAACAATGAAATATTATATATAACAGCGGAGGTAGAAGGAATTCCCGCGAAAATCATGATTGACACCGGTGCAAATATTTCTATCATAAATGCAAATGAACTGGAAAGAATCCAGAATAAGTGTGGAAAAACCCAACACTTGAAGGAGTAGAGGAGCAAACCATCAAAGAGTTAAATCCGAAGAGAAGGCAATAATAAGGAAAGAAAAAGAAAAAATCAACTTACAAAAGTATAAATAAAATGTTCCTGTATAGAGTACAATATATGACCATATGTTGTTGTAAAGGATAATCATAATAATACGTATGAACTGAGAGAAATAGTTTCCGGAAGAGTTAAAGGTGTGTACAACCAAGCATCCATGAAAAAGTACTATGAAGAATGAGTTGAGAATTTTGAATTTAACTAAAAATTCAAAAAGACAGTAAGATCAACTTACTACCAAACTGATTTCGAGAGGGAACATTTGAAAGCAATTAAAAAGAATTTTGAATTTGAATACAAAAAATTCAAAAATCGAAGTAAGAACATCTTACTACCAAATATTTATGAGAAAAAACTTTATGGCAAAATAAAAGAAAGAATATGAATTTACATAAAAATTCAAAAATAATTGTAAGACCAACTTACTATAACTAATTTTGTGAAAAAACTTTATGGTAATTAATTAAGAAGAATTTGAATTTAGAGAAATACCAACAAATTCAAAAGATAATTGTAAGATCAACTTACTACACACAATTTTGAAGAGAAACAATTTGGAATAAATAAAAAGGAAGAATTAGAATTTAGAATTATATATAAAAAAAAAATTGAAAATTAAGTAAGCACATCTTACTATAAACAATTTTGAAGGAAACAATTTTTGAAATAAATGAATTAAACAGAATTTGAATTTTTATAAAACGTCGAAACTTTAAAACAAAATAAGATCAACTTATTACAAATGATTTATGAGAGATGTTATGGAATTAGATGAAAAGAAGAATTTGAATTTCGATAAAACTAACAAAGTTCTAAAAATAAATATGTTCCATTTATAATTAAATTTAGAAGAAAATAATATGATTAATTCAGAAAAAAGAATTAAATATAATCCAGAATAAATGTGAATATCAAGCATTTGAAGGAGTAGAGAAGAAAAAAAAAGTGTGATATACAAGAGAAGGCAATAATTTGGAAACAAAGAGAAAAATCTGTTATTATAATAAAATTATAAAAAATCCAAAAAAGAAAAATAATAAAATAATAATGAGAACAACCTATGACTAATTACTTATGAAACGATAATGGAAACAGTTAATCAAGAAAAAGGAATGCGATATTACTCAGTTCTGAAGAAACAAAGAAGAACAACTCATACCAAACATATGGAGAAGATGATTTTGAACAAATAATAATAATAAGACCTATATGAAATGCAATAAGAAGAAGTACCACATGAAATATAATATAAATGAATTAATGTTAATGAATGCGAAGGCGGATTAATAACTTTCTAAGAGAAAGGAAAGAACAAAATGTTTAAATAATATGATCAAAATAACAACCTGAATATCTAATATAAAGATACAAATTTAAAAATTAAATATAATAAAATAAGACCATTCAAATAATGAATAAGAAAATGCTATATATAAAGACCATGCTAACACTGTAATTAACCAGAAGGAAGTATAAAGAGAATTCAGATGGAGAAGGAAAAGAGTTACACTATAACTAGTAACAAGAATTATTAAGAGAAGTTTTCAACCATAATTAAAATAAATATATCAGACGAGTTAAGAGTTCAGAAAAATGTATATATAATGAGTATAATAAGAATTAAGAAGATTTATTAAGATAGAAAATGTGAGATAATCTGATAAACTACGAAGTGAAGAATCCAAAGATATTTTTATTAGTCGAAAATGAGACTACTTTTTATTTAATTTATTCGATGACTGACTGAAGATAATTCCAGCAGCATTATGTTTTTTGAGCAGAGATGAATGTGCCTCTGGACTCAAATTGTAGAAGTGGTGTATGGCCAGCAGAGTTGTGAAGCCTACAGTGCCCCTCTGAACTGCCCCAGCCCACGTGATAGGGAATGTTAGGGAATTAATATCCCAAGGATGCAACATGAAGTTTATAAAGAAAGAAAATGTATAATAATAATAATAATATATCTCAGAAGACACTAACTATCCAAGAAGGATCAAAAGTCAGATAAGTGACTATATATATAAAATTGATTAAACTCAACTATAAAAAAGTCGATATAGAAATGGAGAGGAAAATGAAATATAAAAAATTATGAAATTATCATAAGAAATTATTTCATCCATAAACAAGTCTGAAATAATTACTTCTGGAGGAAAGCAATCTGTAGCGTGACAGACAAGCACATAAAAATGAATGGCGAATTGATCATTAAAATAATATAATAAAATGTTTAAATCCGAAGGAAGCAATATAATAAAGAATTAATTCAGAGCAACCGTGCAGTACAATCATTGATTAAAAGTTTAAGTTCGTATAAAAGAAATGTTACTAGTGATGAATCATCAAAACCCAGTTTAATAACTCAAGGTGAAAAAATATAACCCAGAAAGGTAAGGAGTAGAGAAGGAAGCAGCCCAGTACATTATTAAACCCACAACGAATGTAAGGAATAAATAAAAAAGAAACCCAGAACAAGGCAAGATCCACCATAAAAGGTGATGCTTTTAAAGATACAAGAAGAGTAGATGAAGAAGTAACCCCAAAAACCCGAAGACATCCAGAAGAAGATGAAGAAAATACAATTCTAAGAAGCCAGAAGAAAAGAAGACATCGTTGAAGAAACAAGAAGAAGACAACATCCACAAGAAGAAGGAATGCTCTTGTAAAAAACACCCATATCCCAAAATAAATAAAAGCAATAATAATAAAAAGTATAACAAAGAATTCATGAAAAAAACCACATGTACAATAGAAATAAGACTAAAAGTGTATAGAGTAAGAGTTGCAAGTGGACCAAGGTGAAACAATAATATAATACCGAAAGAACAAATCTTCATTGTAACCCACAAATAGATTTCTTGATTTTAGCAAGACTAAATAACCATTTAGAAATAGGGTCAAGGAGTGTAAAGTGAACCAGTGCTAGTTTGTGTATTATGAAAAATGAACCTTATGTTTCACTATTGGCTTTCACAAACTATGTAGATAATGAAAAAATACAACTTTTGAGTGACTTATTATTTGTACAGAGGGAATATAATAAATGTGTTAACATAGAGCTGTCAATCTGTTTAAAATGACATTTATTTAAATGATGAATAAAAACAGAAGCAGACACAGGATAAAAAGTAAAGTGACAGGGTACAATTACCCAAAAAACCATATTAAAAACAGTTAAAAACTGAATAATTAAACTTAGTATAAGGAATAGAGAATAAGAATGTAGAAAATAAGGTTTTGTTTATATAGAATAAGATATTTTAAAAATGTATTAGGAATAAGGACATTTAAACAGTTTAGAACCACTAACATCCTTTAATTGTAAAAATATTTATTACATGTATTAATGTTAATAATTAAATAAGATGTTAGCTGGGAAAAAACATTCTTTTTTAAATAATATTTGTTATGTATTAGTATTAAGCTTTAAGTATAAAAAAAATGTCTAATTAGTTGAAGACAACTATTATTTAGAATTATTTCTTGTATGTTAATAGTATTGAAACAGATACTAATTGTTATTTTGGTTAATAGAAAAAAATGCTTAATTTATATTGCAATGTTAAAAAGTCAGAGAGGGTATAACTCAATGTGTATTGTTTATATAAAAATTTGTATGGAAAAATTGTTAGGAATCTAGGCAGAATGATAAAAACTAAACATCATCAAAACTGAGAAACTAAGTACTTAAATACATTTAAACTGAAGGGATTTAGATAAGGTAAACCAGAAACAAAGCCATATAATTAGAAATATAACTTAGAAAGATTTTGTAAAATTATAGCCAGGATTATTAATAAAAATGGAAATGACAGAACTCAAATATTTGGAGTGGGGTGTCATATATTCCAACATAATATTTTAAAACTTAACCAATTCATATAATTGCAAGAAATTAAGGGAATATAAACCTTTTATTACAATATGAGATTTAATAATCATAAATATAACTTGATAATGGCAGAATTTGGATAAAACGGCATTATTTGATATCAAAATACGCCGAATGAACTGAAGGATAAAATTAAGTAACAACTAGCTAATAAATTTGAATAATAACCAAAGTATAAGCAGTTATATAATGTAACTTTATTACATGCACAGGATGCAAAATAAAATTCGAACAATGTAAGGAATAATATTGCTGTGGCTAAGGTTTTAGTCGGAGGTGAAGGAAGTAAAAGAGTTAATTATTGAACGTTGTACGGGACACTTGACACGAGCATTTAAAACGTATTAACCTAGTTTCGAATACCGTAATGGCGAGTAATAGTATGATCCGAGAGTGAAAATCGCGAGTGGCGGCAAAAAACATTTTACAACCTCAACACAGTGACATAAACACCTACCAACACCGAACAAACATGGTATAGCACAAAACTACAGTGAACTAACATTTTAAACTCGATAAAACAGTAATATAACTTAACCATCAAAAGTGCCTGATCGACAAAAGTGAACCAGACTTATAAATACACTAATTTTCGAAATACAACACTGAAACTTCACCAAAGACACTAAACCAACATCAGAAGGAAGATTTGCAGACACCAGGAGGTAAATTCGACAGGAAAACATCTTTATTGGGACACCAAAAACTTCGAGGTGACGATCTACAACTTCGACGGCGGCCATTGCTGTTTCATCAACGCTCAACTGAACACAGCCATCTACTGTTTGTCTGCGAGACGGTTCGCAACCTATTTATTTATTTTTACACTTTCAATTGAATATATGTACTTTTAGTTTTAAAAATTTATCTTGTAATGCTATACTTTTTAATCTTTGCCCCATTTCTCTGACTTTTCCCATAAATAGCTGTTCAAAGAACCATTGTACTTTATATAAAAATCTGTAATAACATATCGATATCCTGAGAATCGATTTAAAAATCGACAAGAGTCCGAATAATCAATTGTTAATAAAATAATTAATACCTTTCAATTAAAATAGTTTTTTCTTCATTTCTAAATATAACTATTTAACAATAGATTAATTTAAACATAATTTGCTACAAGAATTTCATCACCAGAAGGAAGATAACCTCCAAACCGAAAGTAACCAAGAATCGATTGCAATTGGAGACAATCCTATAAGAGGCTGGAATTCTTTAACAAATACACAAAGGCTTATAAAATCTTCTAAATAAATGATAAATGTTTCGGAACGTCACGAAACTCAATTAATTAATTGTTTTTAATTAGTTGATTAATAAAAGAAAATTAAAAAAATTTTTTTTTATTAAAAAAAATTTTTTTTTTTGCAAACAATTTTATTTCTTACACGAACACATATTTATATATTTTGTAGCACAATACTATTTCCACGATACACGTTTAGTTACAATTTGGCTAGCCCAAGAGTGGGGCTTAAAAGAAAAGGAAGCAGACCAGATAAGGATTGGTAAGAGATATATTATTCCAAATTGGCGCACAACTGAGGGGCTTTAATTAGGGACTGAAAGGCCACTACAATCTGCCCAATCACTAATTGGAGTTTGGCAGCAGCTATAAAGCCAGAGAAAGGGAAAAATGCAACGACGTGCAACCTCAAAGAAACGGGCAGCGGAGGCCGAAAATGAAATCGAAATGGACATGGAAAATAAAGAGGCGACGCCAGTAGAAGATATGGAAAGGTTATTGCCACCAGTATTGTCGAAACAACCTGCACAACCAGAGGGACAACCTAAGATGCCCACACAGACAGGGGAAGTCAATGTCCGGGAGGAACAGTTAGAAAAACCTCACAAGCAGAAAATATGACAATACAAGAAATGTTCAGAGCGATGATGGAAGACAATCAATCCTTAAGTAAAAAGATGGAAGAAAGGATAGGAGGAAAATTAGAAGATTTGAAGAAGGATAACCAATCCACAAAAGAAGAATTGAGTGGGATGAACAAGAACATGGAGGAGAATAGTAAAAAATTAGAAGAATTGAAGGAAGACAACCAATCTTTTAAGGAAGAATTTAAAGCGACTAAGGAAGAATTGATTAACAAAATTGAGAATACCAATAAGAGAATTCAAGAGAACAGTAAGAAGATGGAAGAGGACAACTGATCCTTGAGTCAGAAAATTGACGAAACAAATCAAAAGATTGAGGAAACCAGCAAAAAGATGGAAGACAAATTGGAAGAGAATAACAAGAAAATTGAAGAGAAGATGGGGGAGAAATTGGAAGAATTGAGAGAGGACAACCAAATTGTAAGAGAAGAATTAAGGGAGGTCAATCAGGAGAATCTGGACAAGCTAGACGAAAGAATGGAATTGTTAAGAGAAGAACTGAACAAGGAAATCAACGTTAACAAGAAAGCTATGAATAAAAAATTAGGAGAAGAAAACATAATGGTGAATCGACAGATCCGAGAAATTGACGGAAAATGCAACCAGACCGAAAAGGAAGTACAAGAATTTAAGGAAGTAGTAAACATCAAGTTTACGAATATAGAAGAGCATAGCCGCCGGAAAGTGGAAGAACAGAGGAAGGAGACTCAGGAAGAATTCGGGAGAGTACGGAACCAAGTCGCGGAACGGTGTGATGGGATGCAAGAGGCTATGACCAATATCACGGGTCAGGTACGGCAAAGCCAAGAAGAGATGGAAGCTTTGAGGAATAGACCTACTCATTTCACCGGATTACCCATCAACGAAAACCGAGAATGGCTCAACTTCCGGCAGTACAAGCGGAAACCAATGGAGTTCCTGGCGAGGATAGAGGAGTACTTCGCCAAACATAGAGGAACTCAATGGAGCAATAGCCGGGAAATACTGGACGAGTCATTCAGGGAGATGACTGATAACTGGTGGATGGCTAACCGTAGCGAGATTGCCGACTACCAGCAGTTCAGGAGAATGTTTAAATCAAAATACTGGTCCGAAACCACACAGAACCTGATCAGAGACAACATTTGCAACGGACGATACAGGGCTCAAATAGGCAATAGCATGACAGCCTATTTCCTAGGGAAGGTGTGCCTGGCGAAACACCTCGAGCCGGCTATACCCGAAGAGTGCCTGGTAAATAAACTATCCTATCATTATGACGAGGATATTGTCAGGGCAAGGAGAGGTAGCCAGATCAAGACGGTGCAGGCCATGACGGAGTTACTAGAAGGGTACGAGAATGAAGAGTACTACCGCCAGAGCAGGAGGAGGAATGAGCGACCGGAGGCAAGAACGAATCAGTACCCAAGTAACGGCAATAACCATCCCGGAAACCGAAACCAGCCCAGTAATTACGACGGCCATAATAACCCGCCGCGTAATAACCACAATTTTAATGGCAACACGAACGGTAATAGGAACAATAACACCTATCCTAATAACCGGAACAATTATTATCAGCCCCCTAACAGCCCGTATAGTCAGAGAAATCCCTACCCCGGTAATGGTGAAAGACATTACCAGCCAAATAGAAATTACTATAACAACAATAATAATAATAATAATAATAATAATAATAATAATAATAATAATAATAATAATAATAATAATAATAATAGAGTTTCACGCCCGAGGGTTAATTTTATAAGAGCGGAAGATCGAGGTCCGAGAAGGTACTACCAACAACGGAGGAACAGTTTCCACGGTGGAGATGGAAGATGGAGAAGTGCAGAACGGGACGGTCCACGCCACGAACATGGAAGAAGAAGTACCAGCCTGGAGGATCTTGGCCGACAACAAAACAGGGAAATAACCCTCGAACAGGGTACAGAGCGGCAGGAACCGACACAGAGTTTCCAGAACGATGCCTCGGTCAATCCGAGTCCTAACGATGACCACAATACTTTAAACGGGATGAGGCAGTAATTAACTATTACGACCCGTTGCTGCTTCTACTTCCTGGGTTTTATAAAGATGAGTTGCAAGAAGCAACCAATTCACAGAACATCACAATAATCAGTAATCATTATTTAAAAGATAAAGAACCGAACTTTTAGAGGAGAACGAAAAGAGCCTCAATAATAATAACAATGAAATATTATATATAACAGCGGAGGTAGAAGGAATTCCCGCGAAAATCATGATTGACACCGGTGCAAATATTTCTATCATAAATGCAAATGAACTGGAAAGAATCCAGAATAAGTGTGGAAAAACCCAACACTTGAAGGAGTAGAGGAGCAAACCATCAAAGAGTTAAATCCGAAGAGAAGGCAATAATAAGGAAAGAAAAAGAAAAAATCAACTTACAAAAGTATAAATAAAATGTTCCTGTATAGAGTACAATATATGACCATATGTTGTTGTAAAGGATAATCATAATAATACGTATGAACTGAGAGAAATAGTTTCCGGAAGAGTTAAAGGTGTGTACAACCAAGCATCCATGAAAAAGTACTATGAAGAATGAGTTGAGAATTTTGAATTTAACTAAAAATTCAAAAAGACAGTAAGATCAACTTACTACCAAACTGATTTCGAGAGGGAACATTTGAAAGCAATTAAAAAGAATTTTGAATTTGAATACAAAAAATTCAAAAATCGAAGTAAGAACATCTTACTACCAAATATTTATGAGAAAAAACTTTATGGCAAAATAAAAGAAAGAATATGAATTTACATAAAAATTCAAAAATAATTGTAAGACCAACTTACTATAACTAATTTTGTGAAAAAACTTTATGGTAATTAATTAAGAAGAATTTGAATTTAGAGAAATACCAACAAATTCAAAAGATAATTGTAAGATCAACTTACTACACACAATTTTGAAGAGAAACAATTTGGAATAAATAAAAAGGAAGAATTAGAATTTAGAATTATATATAAAAAAAAAAAATTGAAAATTAAGTAAGCACATCTTACTATAAACAATTTTGAAGGAAACAATTTTTGAAATAAATGAATTAAACAGAATTTGAATTTTTATAAAACGTCGAAACTTTAAAACAAAATAAGATCAACTTATTACAAATGATTTATGAGAGATGTTATGGAATTAGATGAAAAGAAGAATTTGAATTTCGATAAAACTAACAAAGTTCTAAAAATAAATATGTTCCATTTATAATTAAATTTAGAAGAAAATAATATGATTAATTCAGAAAAAAGAATTAAATATAATCCAGAATAAATGTGAATATCAAGCATTTGAAGGAGTAGAGAAGAAAAAAAAAGTGTGATATACAAGAGAAGGCAATAATTTGGAAACAAAGAGAAAAATCTGTTATTATAATAAAATTATAAAAAATCCAAAAAAGAAAAATAATAAAATAATAATGAGAACAACCTATGACTAATTACTTATGAAACGATAATGGAAACAGTTAATCAAGAAAAAGGAATGCGATATTACTCAGTTCTGAAGAAACAAAGAAGAACAACTCATACCAAACATATGGAGAAGATGATTTTGAACAAATAATAATAATAAGACCTATATGAAATGCAATAAGAAGAAGTACCACATGAAATATAATATAAATGAATTAATGTTAATGAATGCGAAGGCGGATTAATAACTTTCTAAGAGAAAGGAAAGAACAAAATGTTTAAATAATATGATCAAAATACCAACCTGAATATCTAATATAAAGATACAAATTTAAAAATTAAATATAATAAAATAAGACCATTCAAATAATGAATAAGAAAATGCTATATATAAAGACCATGCTAACACTGTAATTAACCAGAAGGAAGTATAAAGAGAATTCAGATGGAGAAGGAAAAGAGTTACACTATAACTAGTAACAAGAATTATTAAGAGAAGTTTTCAACCATAATTAAAATAAATATATCAGACGAGTTAAGAGTTCAGAAAAATGTATATATAATGAGTATAATAAGAATTAAGAAGATTTATTAAGATAGAAAATGTGAGATAATCTGATAAACTACGAAGTGAAGAATCCAAAGATATTTTTATTAGTCGAAAATGAGACTACTTTTTATTTAATTTATTCGATGACTGACTGAAGATAATTCCAGCAGCATTATGTTTTTTGAGCAGAGATGAATGTGCCTCTGGACTCAAATTGTAGAAGTGGTGTATGGCCAGCAGAGTTGTGAAGCCTACAGTGCCCCTCTGAACTGCCCCAGCCCACGTGATAGGGAATGTTAGGGAATTAATATCCCAAGGATGCAACATGAAGTTTATAAAGAAAGAAAATGTATAATAATAATAATAATATATCTCAGAAGACACTAACTATCCAAGAAGGATCAAAAGTCAGATAAGTGACTATATATATAAAATTGATTAAACTCAACTATAAAAAAGTCGATATAGAAATGGAGAGGAAAATGAAATATAAAAAATTATGAAATTATCATAAGAAATTATTTCATCCATAAACAAGTCTGAAATAATTACTTCTGGAGGAAAGCAATCTGTAGCGTGACAGACAAGCACATAAAAATGAATGGCGAATTGATCATTAAAATAATATAATAAAATGTTTAAATCCGAAGGAAGCAAAATAATAAAGAATTAATTCAGAGCAACCGTGCAGTACAATCATTGATTAAAAGTTTAAGTTCGTATAAAAGAAATGTTACTAGTGATGAATCATCAAAACCCAGTTTAATAACTCAAGGTGAAAAAATATAACCCAGAAAGGTAAGGAGTAGAGAAGGAAGCAGCCCAGTACATTATTAAACCCACAACGAATGTAAGGAATAAATAAAAAAGAAACCCAGAACAAGGCAAGATCCACCATAAAAGGTGATGCTTTTAAAGATACAAGAAGAGTAGATGAAGAAGTAACCCCAAAAACCCGAAGACATCCAGAAGAAGATGAAGAAAATACAATTCTAAGAAGCCAGAAGAAAAGAAGACATCGTTGAAGAAACAAGAAGAAGACAACATCCACAAGAAGAAGGAATGCTCTTGTAAAAAACATCCATATCCCAAAATAATAAAAGCAATAATAATAAAAAGTATAACAAAGAATTCATGAAAAAAACCACATGTACAATAGAAATAAGACTAAAAGTGTATAGAGTAAGAGTTGCAAGTGGACCAAGGTGAAACAATAATATAATACCGAAAGAACAAATCTTCATTGTAACCCACAAATAGATTTCTTGATTTTAGCAAGACTAAATAACCATTTAGAAATAGGGTCAAGGAGTGTAAAGTGAACCAGTGCTAGTTTGTGTATTATGAAAAATGAACCTTATGTTTCACTATTGGCTTTCACAAACTATGTAGATAATGAAAAAATACAACTTTTGAGTGACTTATTATTTGTACAGAGGGAATATAATAAATGTGTTAACATAGAGCTGTCAATCTGTTTAAAATGACATTTATTTAAATGATGAATAAAAACAGAAGCAGACACAGGATAAAAAGTAAAGTGACAGGGTACAATTACCCAAAAAACCATATTAAAAACAGTTAAAAACTGAATAATTAAACTTAGTATAAGGAATAGAGAATAAGAATGTAGAAAATAAGGTTTTGTTTATATAGAATAAGATATTTTAAAAATGTATTAGGAATAAGGACATTTAAACAGTTTAGAACCACTAACATCCTTTAATTGTAAAAATATTTATTACATGTATTAATGTTAATAATTAAATAAGATGTTAGCTGGGAAAAAACATTCTTTTTTAAATAATATTTGTTATGTATTAGTATTAAGCTTTAAGTATAAAAAAAATGTCTAATTAGTTGAAGACAACTATTATTTAGAATTATTTCTTGTATGTTAATAGTATTGAAACAGATACTAATTGTTATTTTGGTTAATAGAAAAAAATGCTTAATTTATATTGCAATGTTAAAAAGTCAGAGAGGGTATAACTCAATGTGTATTGTTTATATAAAAATTTGTATGGAAAAATTGTTAGGAATCTAGGCAGAATGATAAAAACTAAACATCATCAAAACTGAGAAACTAAGTACTTAAATACATTTAAACTGAAGGGATTTAGATAAGGTAAACCAGAAACAAAGCCATATAATTAGAAATATAACTTAGAAAGATTTTGTAAAATTATAGCCAGGATTATTAATAAAAATGGAAATGACAGAACTCAAATATTTGGAGTGGGGTGTCATATATTCCAACATAATATTTTAAAACTTAACCAATTCATATAATTGCAAGAAATTAAGGGAATATAAACCTTTTATTACAATATGAGATTTAATAATCATAAATATAACTTGATAATGGCAGAATTTGGATAAAACGGCATTATTTGATATCAAAATACGCCGAATGAACTGAAGGATAAAATTAAGTAACAACTAGCTAATAAATTTGAATAATAACCAAAGTATAAGCAGTTATATAATGTAACTTTATTACATGCACAGGATGCAAAATAAAATTCGAACAATGTAAGGAATAATATTGCTGTGGCTAAGGTTTTAGTCGGAGGTGAAGGAAGTAAAAGAGTTAATTATTGAACGTTGTACGGGACACTTGACACGAGCATTTAAAACGTATTAACCTAGTTTCGAATACCGTAATGGCGAGTAATAGTATGATCCGAGAGTGAAAATCGCGAGTGGCGGCAAAAAACATTTTACAACCTCAACACAGTGACATAAACACCTACCAACACCGAACAAACATGGTATAGCACAAAACTACAGTGAACTAACATTTTAAACTCGATAAAACAGTAATATAACTTAACCATCAAAAGTGCCTGATCGACAAAAGTGAACCAGACTTATAAATACACTAATTTTCGAAATACAACACTGAAACTTCACCAAAGACACTAAACCAACATCAGAAGGAAGATTTGCAGACACCAGGAGGTAAATTCGACAGGAAAACATCTTTATTGGGACACCAAAAACTTCGAGGTGACGATCTACAACTTCGACGGCGGCCATTGCTGTTTCATCAACGCTCAACTGAACACAGCCATCTACTGTTTGTCTGCGAGACGGTTCGCAACCTATTTATTTATTTTTACACTTTCAATTGAATATATGTACTTTTAGTTTTAAAAATTTATCTTGTAATGCTATACTTTTTAATCTTTGCCCCATTTCTCTGACTTTTCCCATAAATAGCTGTTCAAAGTACCTTTGTACTTTATATAAAAATCTGTAATAACATATCGATATCCTGAGAATCGATTTAAAAATCGACAAGAGTCCGAATAATCAATTGTTAATAAAATAATTAATACCTTTCAATTAAAATAGTTTTTTCTTCATTTCTAAATATAACTATTTAACAATAGATTAATTTAAACATAATTTGCTACAAGAATTTCATCACCAGAAGGAAGATAACCTCCAAACCGAAAGTAACCAAGAATCGATTGCAATTGGAGACAATCCTATAAGAGGCTGGAATTCTTTAACAAATACACAAAGGCTTATAAAATCTTCTAAATAAATGATAAATGTTTCGGAACGTCACGAAACTCAATTAATTAATTGTTTTTAATTAGTTGATTAATAAAAGAAAATTAAAAAAATTTTTTTTTATTAAAAAAAATTTTTTTTTTTGCAAACAATTTTATTTCTTACACGAACACATATTTATATATTTTGTAGCACAATACTATTTCCACGATACACGTTTAGTTACAATTTGGCTAGCCCAAGAGTGGGGCTTAAAAGAAAAGGAAGCAGACCAGATAAGGATTGGTAAGAGATATATTATTCCAAATTGGCGCACAACTGAGGGGCTTTAATTAGGGACTGAAAGGCCACTACAATCTGCCCAATCACTAATTGGAGTTTGGCAGCAGCTATAAAGCCAGAGAAAGGGAAAAATGCAACTACGTACAACCTCAAAGAAACGGGCAGCGGAGGCCGAAAATGAAATCGAAATGGACATGGAAAATAAAGAGGCGACGCCAGTAGAAGATATGGAAAGGTTATTGCCACCAGTATTGTCGAAACAACCTGCACAACCAGAGGGACAACCTAAGATGCCCACACAGACAGGGGAAGTCAATGTCCGGGAGGAACAGTTAGAAAAACCTCACAAGCAGAAAATATGACAATACAAGAAATGTTCAGAGCGATGATGGAAGACAATCAATCCTTAAGTAAAAAGATGGAAGAAAGGATAGGAGGAAAATTAGAAGATTTGAAGAAGGATAACCAATCCACAAAAGAAGAATTGAGTGGGATGAACAAGAACATGGAGGAGAATAGTAAAAAATTAGAAGAATTGAAGGAAGACAACCAATCTTTTAAGGAAGAATTTAAAGCGACTAAGGAAGAATTGATTAACAAAATTGAGAATACCAATAAGAGAATTCAAGAGAACAGTAAGAAGATGGAAGAGGACAACTGATCCTTGAGTCAGAAAATTGACGAAACAAATCAAAAGATTGAGGAAACCAGCAAAAAGATGGAAGACAAATTGGAAGAGAATAACAAGAAAATTGAAGAGAAGATGGGGGAGAAATTGGAAGAATTGAGAGAGGACAACCAAATTGTAAGAGAAGAATTAAGGGAGGTCAATCAGGAGAATCTGGACAAGCTAGACGAAAGAATGGAATTGTTAAGAGAAGAACTGAACAAGGAAATCAACGTTAACAAGAAAGCTATGAATAAAAAATTAGGAGAAGAAAACATAATGGTGAATCGACAGATCCGAGAAATTGACGGAAAATGCAACCAGACCGAAAAGGAAGTACAAGAATTTAAGGAAGTAGTAAACATCAAGTTTACGAATATAGAAGAGCATAGCCGCCGGAAAGTGGAAGAACAGAGGAAGGAGACTCAGGAAGAATTCGGGAGAGTACGGAACCAAGTCGCGGAACGGTGTGATGGGATGCAAGAGGCTATGACCAATATCACGGGTCAGGTACGGCAAAGCCAAGAAGAGATGGAAGCTTTGAGGAATAGACCTACTCATTTCACCGGATTACCCATCAACGAAAACCGAGAATGGCTCAACTTCCGGCAGTACAAGCGGAAACCAATGGAGTTCCTGGCGAGGATAGAGGAGTACTTCGCCAAACATAGAGGAACTCAATGGAGCAATAGCCGGGAAATACTGGACGAGTCATTCAGGGAGATGACTGATAACTGGTGGATGGCTAACCGTAGCGAGATTGCCGACTACCAGCAGTTCAGGAGAATGTTTAAATCAAAATACTGGTCCGAAACCACACAGAACCTGATCAGAGACAACATTTGCAACGGACGATACAGGGCTCAAATAGGCAATAGCATGACAGCCTATTTCCTAGGGAAGGTGTGCCTGGCGAAACACCTCGAGCCGGCTATACCCGAAGAGTGCCTGGTAAATAAACTATCCTATCATTATGACGAGGATATTGTCAGGGCAAGGAGAGGTAGCCAGATCAAGACGGTGCAGGCCATGACGGAGTTACTAGAAGGGTACGAGAATGAAGAGTACTACCGCCAGAGCAGGAGGAGGAATGAGCGACCGGAGGCAAGAACGAATCAGTACCCAAGTAACGGCAATAACCATCCCGGAAACCGAAACCAGCCCAGTAATTACGACGGCCATAATAACCCGCCGCGTAATAACCACAATTTTAATGGCAACACGAACGGTAATAGGAACAATAACACCTATCCTAATAACCGGAACAATTATTATCAGCCCCCTAACAGCCCGTATAGTCAGAGAAATCCCTACCCCGGTAATGGTGAAAGACATTACCAGCCAAATAGAAATTACTATAACAACAATAATAATAATAATAATAATAATAATAATAATAATAATAATAATAATAATAATAATAATAATAATAATAATAGAGTTTCACGCCCGAGGGTTAATTTTATAAGAGCGGAAGATCGAGGTCCGAGAAGGTACTACCAACAACGGAGGAACAGTTTCCACGGTGGAGATGGAAGATGGAGAAGTGCAGAACGGGACGGTCCACGCCACGAACATGGAAGAAGAAGTACCAGCCTGGAGGATCTTGGCCGACAACAAAACAGGGAAATAACCCTCGAACAGGGTACAGAGCGGCAGGAACCGACACAGAGTTTCCAGAACGATGCCTCGGTCAATCCGAGTCCTAACGATGACCACAATACTTTAAACGGGATGAGGCAGTAATTAACTATTACGACCCGTTGCTGCTTCTACTTCCTGGGTTTTATAAAGATGAGTTGCAAGAAGCAACCAATTCACAGAACATCACAATAATCAGTAATCATTATTTAAAAGATAAAGAACCGAACTTTTAGAGGAGAACGAAAAGAGCCTCAATAATAATAACAATGAAATATTATATATAACAGCGGAGGTAGAAGGAATTCCCGCGAAAATCATGATTGACACCGGTGCAAATATTTCTATCATAAATGCAAATGAACTGGAAAGAATCCAGAATAAGTGTGGAAAAACCCAACACTTGAAGGAGTAGAGGAGCAAACCATCAAAGAGTTAAATCCGAAGAGAAGGCAATAATAAGGAAAGAAAAAGAAAAAATCAACTTACAAAAGTATAAATAAAATGTTCCTGTATAGAGTACAATATATGACCATATGTTGTTGTAAAGGATAATCATAATAATACGTATGAACTGAGAGAAATAGTTTCCGGAAGAGTTAAAGGTGTGTACAACCAAGCATCCATGAAAAAGTACTATGAAGAATGAGTTGAGAATTTTGAATTTAACTAAAAATTCAAAAAGACAGTAAGATCAACTTACTACCAAACTGATTACGAGAGGGAACATTTGAAAGCAATTAAAAAGAATTTTGAATTTGAATACAAAAAATTCAAAAATCGAAGTAAGAACATCTTACTACCAAATATTTATGAGAAAAAACTTTATGGCAAAATAAAAGAAAGAATATGAATTTACATAAAAATTCAAAAATAATTGTAAGACCAACTTACTATAACTAATTTTGTGAAAAAACTTTATGGTAATTAATTAAGAAGAATTTGAATTTAGAGAAATACCAACAAATTCAAAAGATAATTGTAAGATCAACTTACTACCCACAATTTTGAAGAGAAACAATTTGGAATAAATAAAAAGGAAGAATTAGAATTTAGAATTATATATAAAAAAAAAATTGAAAATTAAGTAAGCACATCTTACTATAAACAATTTTGAAGGAAACAATTTTTGAAATAAATGAATTAAACAGAATTTGAATTTTTATAAAACGTCGAAACTTTAAAACAAAATAAGATCAACTTATTACAAATGATTTATGAGAGATGTTATGGAATTAGATGAAAAGAAGAATTTGAATTTCGATAAAACTAACAAAGTTCTAAAAATAAATATGTTCCATTTATAATTAAATTTAGAAGAAAATAATATGATTAATTCAGAAAAAAGAATTAAATATAATCCAGAATAAATGTGAATATCAAGCATTTGAAGGAGTAGAGAAGAAAAAAAAAGTGTGATATACAAGAGAAGGCAATAATTTGGAAACAAAGAGAAAAATCTGTTATTATAATAAAATTATAAAAAATCCAAAAAAGAAAAATAATAAAATAATAATGAGAACAACCTATGACTAATTACTTATGAAACGATAATGGAAACAGTTAATCAAGAAAAAGGACTGCGATATTACTCAGTTCTGAAGAAACAAAGAAGAACAACTCATACCAAACATATGGAGAAGATGATTTTGAACAAATAATAATAATAAGACCTATATGAAATGCAATGAGAAGAAGTACCACATGAAATATAATATAAATGAATTAATGTTAATGAATGCGAAGGCGGATTAATAACTTTCTAAGAGAAAGGAAAGACAAAATGTTTAAATAATATGATCAAAATAACAACCTGAATATGTAATATAAAGATACAAATTTAAAAATTAAATATAATGAAATAAGACATTCAAATAATGAATAAGAAAAATGCTATATATAAAGACCATGCTCAACACTGTAATTAACCAGAAGGAAGTATAAAGAGAATTCAGATGGAGAAGGAAAAGAGTTACACTATAACTAGTAACAAAGAATTATTAAGAGAAGTTTTCAACCATAATTAAAATAAATATATCAGACGAGTTAAGAGTTCAGAAAAATGTATATATAATGAGTATAATCAAGAATTAAGAAGATTTATTAAGATAGAAAATGTCGAGATAATCTGATAAAACTACGAAGTGAAGAATCCAAAGATATTTTTATTAGTCGAAAATGAGACTACTTTTTATTTAATTTATTCGCATGACTGACTGAAGATAATTCCAGCAGCATTATGTTTTTTGAGCAGAGATGAATGTGCCTCTGGACTCAAATTGTAGAAGTGGTGTATGGCCAGCAGAGTTGTGAAGCCTACAGTGCCCCTCTGAACTGCCCCAGCCCACGTGATAGGGAATGTTAGGGAATTAATATCCCAAGGATGCAACATGAAGTTTATAAAGAAAGAAAATGTATAATAATAATAATAATATATCTCAGAAGACACTAACTATCCAAGAAGGATCAAAAGTCAGATAAGTGACTATATATATAAAATTGATTAAACTCAACTATAAAAAAGTCGATATAGAAATGGAGAGGAAAATGAAATATAAAAAATTATGAAATTATCATAAGAAATTATTTCATCCATAAACAAGTCTGAAATAATTACTTCTGGAGGAAAGCAATCTGTAGCGTGACAGACAAGCACATAAAAATGAATGGCGAATTTGATCATTAAAATAATATAATAAAAGTTTAAATCCGAAGGAAGCAAAATAATAAAGAATTAATTCAGAGCAACCGTGCAGTACAATCATTGATTAAAAGTTTAAGTTCGTATAAAAGAAATGTTACTAGTGATGAATCATCAAAACCAGTTTAATAACTCAAGGTGAAAAAAATATAACCCAGAAATGTAAGGAGTAGAGAAGGAAGCAGCCCAGTACATTATTAAACCCACAACGAATGTAAGGAATAAATAAAAAAGAAACCCAGAACAAGGCAAGATCCACCATAAAGGTGATGCTTTTAAAGATACAAGAAGAGTAGATGAAGAAGTAACCCCAAAAACCCGAAGACATCCAGAAGAAGATGAAGAAAATACAATTCTAAGAAGCCAGAAGAAAAGAAGACATCGTTGAAGAAACAAGAAGAAGACAACATCCACAAGAAGAAGGAATGCTCTTGTAAAAAACACCCATAATCCCAAAATAATAAAAGCAATAATAATAAAAAGTATAACAAAGAATTCATGAAAAAAACCACATGTACAATAGAATAAGACTAAAAGTGTAATAGAGTAAGAGTTGCAAGTGGACCAAGGTGTGAAACAATAATATAATACCGAAAGAACAAATCTTCATTGTAACCCACAAATAGATTTCTTGATTTTAGCAAGACATAAATAACCATTAGAAATAGGGTCAAGGAGTGTAAAGTGAACCAGTGCTAGTTTGTGTATTATGAAAAATGAACCTTATGTTTCACTATTGGCTTTCACAAACTATGTAGATAATGAAAAAAATACACTTTTGAGTGCTCTAT